>VXAB01011854.1:88935-137337 GCA_013399175.1 Odontophorus gujanensis
CCCGCCCCGCCCGCCAACCGAGACAGCCCCGGGCCGAAACGTCCCGCTCCTCTGCCGGGCCCTCCTCAGCCGTCGGGCCGAGCCGAGCAGCCCCACGTTCTCTCGGCCGATCCTCGCGGCCCAGCCCGACCCCGCGGCCGCCCAGCCGGGCTGTGCCCAGGCCCGCTGCTTCCCATCCCGGCCTCAGCGGCGCCCCGGGCCCACACGGGGCTCCTCCCTTCGCCGCCTGCCCACCACACCCCACCCGCGCCCGCTCCCCGGGGCCTCTCCTCTCCCCGTGTCTCCTCCCACCCCCTCCCCGTTCTGAGGTAACTCCCAGGAAACCCGCGGTTTTTACCTTCTTTGGCTTTTTTCCTCCTCGCCAGCGTGCCGCCGAGCTTGCCCAGGAACGAGTCGTCCTTCTTCCTGGACGGGGGCGATTTCGGGGTGGGAGATTTGGGGGACGAAGGAGACTTCTGCGGGGAAGATGCCATGGCGGCCCGGCCGGCGCTTGGGGACAGAGGAGAAGGCAGCGAGGCCGCGGAGCCGTGGGAGGCCGCTCCCGGCTCTGAACGGAAGCGGAATTATCCCAGGCATTTGAGGCAGCTCCCGCGCCGCTCTCCCGCTCGCGCCCTGCCTCCCGCCCGCCCTCCGCCGCGCGCCTCCGCCCTCACCTGTCCCGGCCCCGGGCGGCCCGCCCGCCTTCGCCCCTCTGCGCTTATCCTACGGGCCGGCTCCGCAGGCGGAAAGCCTCGCCTCGCCTCAGCTCGCTGAGGGGGGAGCCCGGCGCCCATCAGTGCCCGCTCGCAGGTGCGTTCCAGCGGAGCGCGTTTTGCAAAGCAGCCCGCGTGTTCCCGCCATCGCCATGTCCATTTCTACAGAATAAAATAAGCACTGCGGAAAAGGGTGGGAAAGGAAGGTGACTTAGCGCGATGCATGGCCCGTGCTAATCCCACTTTGGTTTGCAGACGGGGAGCTCGAGAGAGGAGCTTCCTTAAAACGGTGCATTTGCTGCAGCTCGGTATCTGGCGCACGAGGCGCCCGCACAGCGGTGTCATCTGGATGCACCGCTTTCACTCACCACTTAATCACCCGATTAACGATCCAGGCGAAAAGCCACACACGCCTCATGCAAATACCTTGCTATCCATTAGGCGTAATAAGTGAAATGAAATTACCGCGAGGATATTTCTAAATCAGCTAATAATTGTTGTGTTTTCACAAGCTGGTGGCACCGGTTAGCTGACATCAATGAGTATTTGTTGCGTGCAGTTACAATACGCCCTGGGGAGAAGCGTTACTCATCCCTACTGCCATCAGTTACAAACGGGAGCGAGCCCCACGCTGCCGCCGCTGCTCCGCGTTCCCTCGCGTTTGCTGCCGGGCTCGGAGCAGCACCCGCATTCCCCGTGCTGCTGTCAGCCGGGCACTCGCACACCTTCACCCTGGTTTGCTTTTGACGCAAGTGCTCCTAACGCTCCGCGTGGATTGGGATATAAACAGTTTTGAACAATTTTGAAGAAAACGTAATAAAGGATTAGATCGAAGTAAAGATAAACCGCCGCGTCGTTTGCCATGTGCACGTGAATCTGTGGCGGTTTCAAACAGAGCATAAACCCGACACATATTTCAATACAGGATTTTGTGGGAAGAGAAAGCATTTTGACAAATGCAAGTGTAGTGTCACATTCTGTGTTAAGAACAAAAAGCACAAATCAGACACATGGGAACAGGTACCGGGCTGCAGTGTGGGAAAGTCAGCACTGAACGCGTGCTTGCTTGGTCTCACACACAGCAACTGGAAAGAGCTAGCATCTTTCACTTTTCCCCCTTTGACTACACTCAGCAGATGTAAGTTACATGTCAAATGCAGTACTACTTAACAGCCCCACGAGCTCTGAGTAAATGCTTTCACCACAAAGTGCACTTAAAATGAAACTTAACGCATTCAACGTCAGGTTTATCAGATCTGGGAACACAAACACTGCATGCATTGAGTGACGGTGCTAAGGGATCAGGAAAACAGGTAGAGCCAAGTCTGCTGTTTCTGTTTTTTTAGGGGTTCCTTTCTGAATTTATTTTCAGGTTTTTTTGAAAAGTTTTCCCATTCATGACGATTCTCTTGGAGCACAGTTACAACATTTATTTTTTTTTTATTCGCTTTAAAGGTAGAACTACATATGCTACATTGTTTTTTCCTCTTTTGATTTGGGAATAGATATAGAAGTATGACTTTAAATTAATCCTGCACTCAACAGAAAGGGTCTTACAGACTTGCGTAAGGCCTAGTTTGTGGCAGTCATGGGAATGCTGATTTGAAATGCCTAGCTCTTATGTGAGTAGCATTTTAACAAAGAAAAGCTGCAGTAATATGAATCTGCCGTGGATTTTCATTTGGCAAGGTTTTGCTCTGTTTCAGATTTGATAACTGAATACTTTCCTGATCCCACGTGCAGGGCACGACGGCAGCAGGCTGCCTTTTGGGCTGGCCCTGATGCATCTGGTGCAGAGAAATCTGGAGCAGATTGCAAAGGCTCTCACCACACTCTCTGTCAGCACCTTGTTCTTACCAGTGAGCCAACCAACAGCTCAAATTAATTGTAACCTCATCACACGTATGCTACCAACCTGCTAGGCCACATGCTGGTATGTGCTTCCGCAAGAAAGAAAATAGTACATCTCTCTGAAAAGAAACTGCTAAACAACAGCGAATTCTCAGTGGAAATCACATATGCCTTCGACTAAAAAGTAGAGTTTCAAGGAGTAAGTCCAAGTTCACTGCCTGTGCACAGAGAAGCCCAGCCAAACAGTATAAAAAACACCAAGGCATTCCTTTACCCTGAGGGTAAGCAGACTGATCTTGAGGCAAATAATAGCTTACAGAATCCTCTCCCTGAACCCCTTGCCCAATTGGCTTTCTTTAGACACTGAATCTTTCGAAGATAGAAATAACAAACGGGAGGAAAGCCTCAGTAAATGCTTTGGTGGCATTCCTCCCCACACCATGCTCTGGGCCAGCCAAACCCCCTAAGTGGTGACCTGTTGCCCAAGAGGCATTAAACACAGATAAAAGTTTGATGTATTACTGCCAATAAACCCAGCAGGCAGGTTATTCCTGTGCAGTCCTGAGATATCATGAGCGGTACAGCACGTGGAGTCACTACCATGCCTGTCTGTCTCTCAGGAACACAAAATGGAAAGGAGACTACGTGACAACAGAAGAAAAAGCTCAGTTCAAAAGTGCCAGAAATTACCTTGACCTCAAAGGGAAGCTGCCGTCCATCCGCTGTCTGAAGAGGAGGAACTATCAAGCAGTTCAAAGCCACTGAGCAGGGAATGACAGTGCAGATGCTAACATAAGCTCCAATCTTGCTTCTCTCATCTTGAATAGCACGTTGTGTTGCTCTGAAAGGCCTCCCTACTGGTAAAAAAAAAAAAAAAGCAACAAAATGAGATGACCTAATATAAGTAAAGTTATGGGAATTTGAAAATTGGCATTTAAGGTTTTGATCACCAACTCCTAGTGATCCACAAAGACACTTTTCCTTCAAGCCTTCAGGGAGCTGTTACAGTTTGTATGTTGTGTCTAAAGAAATAAGGTTGTGAATTCCTATCTAAGAAAGTTGTTGATATCATGGATTTCACAGCCTCTTATGTTTAAAGTAGAAACTGAATACCATCCAGCCTTAGGGTGTCATTATTTCTAAACTATAAAATGCAACTGTGAACTACAAGACAATGTAATTTACTTTTCAGCATATGAATTAAGAAACTGATATAATTTCTTACCAACTGATTTTTCGTAGACACGCATTACTACACTGTAGGTTCCAGAGGAGAGAAGTAACTATGGAAATGACCCAGGCACGTCAGAGAGTGAGATACAATTTTATTTCTTCAAATACAAAATTGCTCACATGCAGCCCATTTAGACACGGCAATACATTCCAGTACATCACATTATACCCAACAATGACAGCACCAAGAACTGAAAAAAAAAGAAATAGAAAAAAAAAATACCCCCACAAATCCAGTATATGTTAATGAGTCAATTTACAGAAAAGATCAAGCAGTAAGAACACTCATAACAAAACATGTTTAAATACATTTGTAATACATGCCAGCCATATTAAATTGACCCGTGAACAGAGCACATAGCTTATTTTTTCTGCCTCCGCTACGCACACAGTACAAGAACTTGCTTTAAATTGCTCAAGAATTTATTCTTTTCCTGCTTTGCTTGCATAGTTTGTTTTTGGATCTAACCTTGTGAGGCACGCAGCGCCAGTCAGGGTAGCAGTAGCCTGCTGGGCTTTTCCACCCAAGAGTAGACACGTGTGACCTGCAGTTGTGAATGGAGTGTGTTATCACCATATGGCATGCAAAAAAAGTATCATTTCAGCAATGAATATGTGTACAGTCCATTAAGTGCTGATGGTTTTCAACTCCTGCTGCCTTTAATCTCTTGGCTCTCGATAGACAAATGAGTATCTACTGTAAGGTGAAGTCTCGGGGCCTGTCTGCACCACAGAGTGACCTGAGCCTAGGCTCTTGGAGCACAGCACCTGCCCTGGGTGAGCAGGCTGGACTCCAGCAGAGGACCTGCTTCACATTCCTCTGGAGCTGCCCTTCCTCTTCCTCCTCCTCCTTGTATAGCAGCCACAGGAGGATGAGTGGGCTTTTAGTATAAATTAGGTGAATAAATAATCATTGATTGACATAACTGAGGGCTTCTGTGCTGAATTGCCTTACTGTGCAAAGCACTAATAAAATAAGTTTGCTGTAAAACTTGTAAAAATAAAAATCCATTGAAAGCATTATGACTCTCAACTTTCTACAGAAAACAATGATAGATGATCTAGACAGTATCTCTCCACTGGACTACATGAGGCTTTTGGGAACAGCGATAAAATCCATACATTTTCTCCACAAAACTGGGAATGCCAGCAGATTTCAACAGAGAAAATGAACATATTTATCGCTGTCTTGCTCGCTTCTGCTTTGTGTCAATCTAAAGTAATAGAGTTAGTTTTAAAATCAATCACTGCAATTCATCTCAATAAAAATGTGACTTGAAGATCAAGGTATGCTCAGCATATGAATGACAGAATAAAATGACTGATGGTAATTCTGGAATACATTCAGGGATCCTGCTACGTCTTTCCACCAGAATGAAAGACGAGTTACACTGTTAAAGCCCTACATGTTATATTGCAAGGATATCCCACCAAGATACTGTTTACATCTTAATCTATACTTCTTTACTAATAATTACCAAGTTCATAAAGCTACCTAATCTACTGTGCAGACCTTTGCCTATAAATAACTGTTAGAAATACATTTATTTATGAAAACTGGAGATATAGAAATACATTTATTTATGAAAACTGGAGATATCGAAGCTGTAAAATATACCATGACACTCTTATCCTCCTTAGACTAATAAATAAGTATAAATAAATAAATATTACATAAAAATAGTATAGTCCTTGCAGAAAAAGAGGTATATTATTTATTCATGGTCAACAGTGAAAACTTTTTAACTTTAAAAAGGATATTTTAAATTTCTTACAATACAGTAAAAACTTCAGACGACTAATACATTATTGTACCAAGATCCAGTATATCTGTTACCCAGAGGTTTTTTAGCTTAGCTCTCTCATAACAAGAATGCTTGTAGCTTTGGCTATAAGAAGGCAGCTCTTGCATATAAGCACCAGTCATGAAATAATGAGAACATCAAATCTTCCGAGTCAAAGTGTGAGGTAAAACAACACTCAAGAAGAAACAGTCTTTTGGTCTCCTTGGTTTTTCAGTTTGAAAATGAAGTGCATAGTATGTTCAAGTCTGAAATATTACTAATTCTTAGATTGCAGAATTGCAGATTTTAGAAAGTACGTAAAGGTATCCTTAATATCAACAAGAATTTCTGCTCATCTGCCATGATAGGCCTATAGGAAAAAAAAAAAAAAAAGATAGCAGGCACTTCCTTTAAACAAAAGATCTACATTTATATTGCTGCTCAAAAATTTATATGTAATTTAAATATGCTCACAACATTATCAAACAAATATTACTATTGCAAAACTCAGTATTTTTTGCAGTCATTTTGAGGAATTATTTTAAGGGAGATTTGTTACTCTTGATACTTTTTATGATATATTTTACGAAGGAGTTCTGGATAAGTATTTTAAACTTAGCATTCAGCATACGTTAGAGAAGATCTCAATCTGTGACATACAGGAGTGTACCTACAAGACTGTGACATACTATTTTGAGTATGTCTTAGGGTAGTTACCCGTTTGATGACCCCTTACCATTTTATAAAACATAGGGATGTTTAGCATCTTGTTCAAAAACACACAGTGCTCTGAAACATAAGAGAATACCTAGAAATTTCACTTCTGACAATGCATTTACAATAGTTTTAGTGAGTGCTTACTCATAACTATTAATCAAAAGACTTTTCCACCAGAAACAAAAAACCAAAACCAAAAACTAACCTTATTTCTATACGAGATACTTGCTTTTGACCTTTAAATAGTTCACCATGGCTTGGCTGTGCCAAAATGTAAACAAAACCACATACAGAGTCAGACAAGCAGATGGAAAGTAATGCCAACTCAAATATACGGTATGATATCATCATATTTCTTAGGAACTCTATTTTCAGCACTAGAATAAAATTCTAAGGAAACCCTGGAGTGCTGATTTCCCTTTCACAAACTGTGATGTCTCTCAGACAGGTAAATCCATTCCATCTTTACTCTTGTGATTCTTAAAGCTGACAGTGAAGTGCTTCACACCACTGTGAGCACAGAAATTGTTAAAAAGCTCCTGATAACAAAACGACCTTTCCCAAATAAACTGACTTCAAATTTGAATTACCTTAAATTTCAGAAGGCAGTACCTCCACGATTATGAATATTGCTGAAATTACATTTGTTTGCATATGGCAGTTTAAATCCCACTCAGCTGATAACCCCTTGATAATTTAATGTTTTCAAAGCACTGGTCTTCTGCTTTTTCTTGTACTCTCTGCTCCTCTAAAGCAGACACGAGTTTATCCCTCTCTTCAACCACTTTCATCATCTCAATAAAAATTTCATCTTCCTCATTTAGATCCATCTCATCTTTAAGGCTGTCTGAAAAATCACAAAACAAGAGGTTATAATCCAGATCATTTTGTTGCTATGCTTTGCATTTTAACTCTTGTACTTGGATTAAATATTACACTCAAATGAAGTCAATAGCAGTTAATATTTTTCACGTTACAGTCCATGGAAAATTTATCCTGCATTTAGGCCATAAAGACTTGACTATTAAGGCCCCTAAAGTGTATAGTAGGACTTCTAGCAAAACATAGGCTGTGGAATTGATAGTAAGAACACTACTTATTTACAGAAACACTTGTAAATGCTGCCTAAACATTACACCATAATTAAAATGCTATATGGTAGTTAGCAGCTACCGTATATTAGGATGTGAAATCTAACGTAACAGCATTTGTACTGGACTTCAAGATTAGTTTACAAAACTTGAAAATCTCAATCACAAAATGCAGAATATATAAGAAAATAAAGTGTTTTTCAGAAAAAATATTGGAAACTGTAGTCACTTATAATCCACGTGCTTAGAACCAACAAGATATTTTGGTGTATTCAGTGATATGTATTCACCCACCTGCCTGTATTCATCATCCCATACTTTTCTAACACTGAATGAAAGGGCAAACCTAAAGAGCAGTCCCAAGTACATAAAAGCAGTTCCAAAATACCATGGTAACCTATAACTCTGCAGTTCACAATCTCGCAGAAGAGCACAGAAGGAAAAGTAACATCTACTCCACTCCTCAGAGCAAGTTAGTACTCATACAGTGATGATCTTATAACTGTAGACTAGCATGTTACCCACTTCGACTTACCATCAATAGCCATCTTCTCCCTCAGTTTTTGTTCCAATCTGCTTTGGTGATCCTCCAATTCTAATTCTTGGGCTCTGGTTACAACAAAATTTACGTTAAATGATAAAAATTTTAAATAAGGTCATACAAATATAAGTACTACTTCAACCAAGATTTAATGTATTCTGTTTATCCAGTAGTTTCTCCTCATGGGCAGTCAGGGCTAAAAGCATTGCCTATGCACAGCAATTCCAGAAGCACTATTACCACCTTTTGCTATATGTACTGGATTAAGTTCCTTCTTACATTGCAACACTCAGGGCTTTGACCAGCTATGCCTTGTTGGCTGTACTCACATCATCATTCTGGACAAGCCTGAGCCTTCCCACAAGCAGAGTCCAGCCAGAATGAATAATGACTGCTGCAGCTCTAAATGCCTTCCCACATCAACCAGAGATAGAGGAGAAAACGTCTGGGAGCCACCTACACCTATCTGCTGAGCATATTTCAGAGGAACAGAGATGAAGCAGCTACAGACAATATTGTTTCCATCAACTACAAACAGCAGCACGTGAGGCAGCTTTTACTGGTGCATATACTTGCTTCATCTCAGTACTCAATTCCTTAATTTTTTCTTTTCTAAGATACGCTTGTCAGACATTTTCTTCTACAGGAAAAAAAAGTAGATTATTAGGTTCATTTAGACCCATGTTGCATAAAGACAGAACATCAGTGTGCTGCAGCTTTTTTGAGTATCCAGTGGGAATGAAATAAATTAAAACGCTGTGAAAAGGAAACAATGAGGAGGGCTCAAGTGAAGGTCTGTCTTCAAAACAGGCTGTACTCTGGATACATTTATTCTATGGCAGTTCTAAACTCCATCTCACAGCAACATGTTCAGATGTCCTATGAGTACAAGTTTCTGTCTCCCTTCTACATCTTCTGCACTAATGTTCATCCTTACTTACACAATCAAGAGCTCAGACTCGTAACGCATTAATTTATTCTTCTCCAGGACCAGGTCGAACCACTCATGAAGCATCTGAGTTTCATCCTGCGTGCCTGAAACTGTTTAAAATAGCAAAGTTGAATATACATTACTGGGCTTCCGACCAATGCTTTTGCCACTTGAGGTCACTTTAAATAATCCTCATTAGTAAGGCTAGGTGAGCTCCAATGCAGATTTGTTTTATTTCTCTATTCGACTTACATAGGTAATGTTCAGACGTTGCACATTTTATACGCCTGTTTATGGTTGTTAGAACGCTGTAGTTTACTGCAATTAAAGATGCATGAGATATTAAAACATTGTTTGTTTGGAGATCAAGTTTTTTCTTTCAGTAGTTTCCCCCCACAAATGGTCACTCACTCTCTTTTAGTTCTGCCTTTGATAATATATTTCCTTTGTTGACAGCAGATTTTGGATCTGTCTGTATAGATATCTCACTAACATGATCAGACTCAAGATGAATGTGCTGGCATGTATCACTCAAGTCCCTGCTTCCAGTGGGCATCACAAGCACAATTAAGTTTCCTACAGATTTTTTATTCATTTGCTAACAGGCCTCTAAATCTACATTTGCTTCAATTACAAAGAATTGTTGTGGCACCAGAAAATTCTATTATTTTGGGGTGGTTTGTAACAATTGGAGTTAGGGCATTACTGGTAGACACTGCACATACATGTAAGAAGAAATGTTTTATGGCTCAGAGAGTTCACACACTGAGGCAGTTTTACTGAAAAGCAGGACAGATTCCTCTTCCACCACTTAGGAGCTTTCCTGTTCTAAAATGCAGCCTGTAAAAAAATCCTTGGCAAGGAAGAACCCCTGGAGTTTTCAGTGACAGGTCAAAATGTGTTGCAGGGCATGTGTCCTTTCACATGACCCTCCCCAGACATCCTCCTTCAGATCCATCCAGTATTCCTGGAGTGAGCATTTGCTGCATTAGCAGGATGTAATGATGAGAGGAGATGGTAAGTAACTTCCCTGCCTGTGCTAATAAAAAATGGATTCTTGCTTACACGTATTGCTCTCCTTTTCCTCTGCAAACCTACCTCTGAATGAGCAGAGGTAAACTGATTTTACCAGCTGTATTCCTCATTCCTCAATCAAATCTGTCAAGAGAATATCTACATCCAGTGATACTCCTAATCAAGCCAAGGCTATCCATCTTCTTGAGAGGAATTTATTTATTTTAGTTTAGTTATTTATTTTTCTCAAGATTCCTTTCAGTATGCTTCTCAGTTCACGTTTTCCATCCATTTTTTTCTCCCCACAAAATACAAGCACCCAGCCACCTTTCAGTGTGATCCCTGTGCTGATCAAGAGTTACAGGCAGGCACTATCATCCCAGAGAGCCCAGATCAGCTTGTGCTGGTGCCACAAGTGTGTGGGCCTCTGTGTCAAGATCAGGAGTCATTCTGGCTAGCACAGTGTATGGTCATCTCCTATGGATTTGACCCCTGTCTGAAGTTACCATGAAACAGGAGGATGAAGCAACAGGAGAGTGAAATGAAATATTGGTCTGATCTCTGCCCAACTACATAAAAAACTGGCAGTAAAGGATGTGTTTCTACCAGATCTTTCAGGTCAGCAAATGATACAAATTTCTTCTCAGAGTGTCTGCCAGAGCAGTTCTTCCAGGGCTGTGTGAATGGTAGCTTCTTACAGATTCAACACTAGGATGAGGTGCTAGCACCCAGAGCCTTTGGTCTTCACATGTTATCATCAGAAGATATTATCCAGCCTTGATATACTGTATTGTCAGCAAAAACATTGCCATTGCAAGTCTGCATACATCCTTCCAAAGCCAGAGAACTACTATCCCCTTATGTTGTTTTTGTGACTAGGCAAAATTGCTTATTTTAAATATATACTTCTAGATGTTTAAAATATTTCCTTTTTACATTTTAAAAGCTCTTTAATAAAAAAATGTGCATTGTAGCTTGATTGAGGTACACAAATAGGAACACGCTCTGCAAAAATGCCACTCATTTCAGCAAAAGCCTCAGGAAGCTGAAACAAAAATAGCCTTTGTGTTCTTCTTCCATCCCACAGAACGCCCCTCTCATGTCTCCAGAGGCATTTTTCCAGGAGCTTTTCAAATATTTCTTAATAACACTGTTAATAGCAATTTGAATCTGATGGGCTGCTTTATGCCTTGCAGGAGCGGAACAAGCCACTGAAGTCTTCACCATAAGGTAGCAAGACAGATCTTTTTTTTTTTTAAAGGTTAGAAAGTATGTTCTATCAGCCCTGATGGCTTTTTGTGACAGCGTTGATGAAACAAAATTTTCCTTCTGATTTGCCCAAATCTCTTGTAACCCATTTGAAAGCTGAGCATTCTTCTCAGTACAGCATAGCTATTTCTATGTTCATTGCTTTTGAGGGCAGGCTGTGATTACCTTTTATCCACAGAGCAATGCTCTGTTGTCTCTACATTACACGTAGAGAAGACCTGCAAGTTTGCTCCTCCTAGGAACTTCTGAACCTCATATTTCTTATTCACAGAGGTTTTCAGCTGATTTCTTTTGACTCTGTTGGAGGTTCTGAGAAACTTTGGATAGCTGTTTATGAAATCAGAAACAGTCCACACACGCGCAGATGTTTGTTCACCTTCCAAAACAGAGGGCATTTTATTTTAGTTGAATTTTTTTCCTAGTTCTGTCTACGCAGATTCTCTTCTTCACCTCCATTCTTCACAATTTGTTTAGTCAATTGATTGGTTATGCTAATCGCAGTGGAAAACGTGCCTGGGGATTTTTATTTCTGTATTTTCTTGTAGGCAAAAGATCTCTATAAGCCTCCACAAATGTCAGTGGAAAACAAAGCAGTGATGCATTAATTATTTATTTTTCGGTATTTAGAATCAGAACAAAGGTAATAAGGGCCATGAAAAAATACTCACAGGACTGATACTCTTTCTTTCTTAAAAAAAATAATGCATGAATTGTCACTATAATTAGAAGATCATCAAAGCCTCATTTTGCTCATCAGTCTTCATGGCAGTTGTTTCACACCCACGCATGTTCTCTTCTAATTCAGCTGAGGAGCTAATGAATAACTCCCGTTAACAAAGGGGCCATTCATCCTCTGCTTACGGAATTATTGAAGGAGAGTTGCGTAAATGTCACTGAAGACTAGTGTTTGCAGGCCTCTCTCTAAATTTGGTTATTCACAACCTTTCCAGCTCAATATTATTGCTGAACCGTGATCGTTTTCTAATCACCTTAATAATACCTATTAAACCACTCGAATTACATAAGCGCAGACCTGCTTAAATACAACTTAACCTAATAAACACTGGTCATTCATTAAACAATAATGCCCATTATTTTTACGAAGGTCGAATGGAACACTGAACTCACTCATTCCTGCATCATTACGCACATGTTATAATTCAAGTGACAAAGCACTTACATATTGTTTGGGAAACTTACAGCTTCGTGTTTTTGCACCAGAAGAGTTATTGAGAGACAGTAACATCCTACATTTCAGTATGTGCCCTATTTGTAACTGGCCACCTACACACAAGCAATCAACAGAGAGAAAAAATAGTACTTTCACCTTAATGAGGGCAATCCAATTACTGAGGATGGGAAGAGAATGAGAAGCATCAATCTCTTGGCAGATAGCCTTCTTTAGGAAATGCGATTGTCAAAACAGCAAAAACAAGAGGTAGCTCTAGGCCATTCATCCCAGTACTCTGCATCTATCCCAAGAACTAAAAACCTCTTGTTCCTAATATTTTTGATATCTTCCAAACCAGCCACTCTTACTGAAATCAGTAAGAAAGAACAAAGCTAATATACCAGTCCTCTCAGTCTTAGGAATATTTCTCACAGGTGGTAATATGGGTGCTACTTGATAAACTGTAGTGGTTTTTTGGTTTTTTTTTTTTCAAGAATATACTATTATTTCTATCCTTTTAAATAACATTAGAAATAAATGAGAACTATCAGTTATAGGAAAATTGCTAATAGATGTAAAATACTCCTGTTAAACTGGTCAGCTTGGTGTTAGAATAATGGAGATAAGCAAGAAGTATGGCATTAAAACATCCAGTGTGTAGAGATTTTGCCAGGTTTCCTAGCTGAGATGACAAGCCCAAGTACCAAAACATGTCCAGCATTGTACAGCTGCCTGCCCCAAAAGCTTGAGGTTCACCTTTCTAAAACAAAGATGAACATATGCTTTCAATTGTACTGTCTGCTTCCCAAAACCCTTATGGCACAGAAATACAGGCTCCCCTAAAGTCACTTACACACATGAGTCTCCCTCATCCCCTTTTGTACTGTCCCACTGCACTGCAGAAGGTTTCCCCAGTTTCACTCTGCCAGCACTGGGGAGCACTGGGAGAGCACCATGTTTTAGGGCACGTGGCACTGTTGGTTTAAGCGAGTGAAAACCTCACCCAGGATGATGCTCCTATTATCTTTCACCCGTTTGGAGTGGTGGGACTGTAGGTTGTCATTGCTACAGCATGGCCATCACCTTAATTGTATTACTGGCATTTCGTGTGCCAGGAGAAATCATTAAGGACTCTGTTACTAGGCAAGGACTATTGTCAGCTTGGTAACTGAGACACAGCTCCTGGAAACCACACTGGATCCCTCTCGGATAGGAAACTAAGCTCAAGATGGGATTTCAAAATATATAGATATAGATATAAATGGGGGTAGGGTGGTAGGAAGGAAATATATATTCATATATTCAAATATTTCTAAATCTAAGATAACAAAAAGGATGTTACAGTGTTCAGCTAAAGGGTGCTTGAGCTAACAGAGTTTGAGGAAAGGGGTAAGTAAGGATGTCCTTCTATTTTTCATTCAAGTTTTTCCACTGATTCTATGACAATAATAAAATCCCTCTTCTTAAGACAAACAATCAAAAAACAACAACAAACAACTAAAAAATAAAATTATCGAGAACGAGCACTCCTTCATTTACCAGATTCTCCTCTGAGTTCTCTCTCCAGCTGAACACCAAAAATCTCCAGCGCTCTCTGTCTTTCCTCCAGTTCTTCCAGCTGGCGCTGGACTGCCTGCAAAATCAAAAGGATATAAAAGCTGCAGACATAGCGTACAAATTCGGAGACAAAAGATAGCTTCAGTGGTTAGAGAAACAGCTTGAAGAGGTCTCTGAGGAGTCATGGGATGTGCAAACTCATCAAGTGTATTTGGCACCTAAGCAATTTAACAATGCCACTATCAAGCCACATTTTGGTGTGGATAAGTATCTCAGAGACTAAAAGAGTCCCATATACTGCAGGTATTTTCAGAGATGCCTTGTGGATAACAAACACAAAGCACCCTTACAAGACTGAGGTTTCCATTTCATGTTGTGTTAGGGCTTACCAAACCCAGCACTCAGTACAGCCCTCAGAACATTCGGACTTGATTATTTCCACAGAGCAGTAAAAGAATTTTACATCTCTCAAAATAGAAATAATAACATAACATAATCGTTCTTTTCTTTAGGTTAGCTACATGGATCCATCCAAAGCCATCCACTCATTATTGTAATACTACAGAGGATGATGTACAACTCTGACTTCAACAAACATGATTATTTTTCAGGGTCTGAAAAAACTGAACTGACTTAGCATCATTTAAAAAAGGTGAATTAATAAATTAAAAGGTTCGCTTTCACCTTTATGGCAGAGAGGACAAAAACCCTCGTTCCACTCTACCAGTGTCCTGGTAGTACATCCTGGTGATAGTTGAGTCTTGCTTTCTCAGAGGATGATACTTCCCCTTTCTGTCCTTCAAATTCATTGTGTTCTACTGCTGTAGCCAGTCACTATCTCTCCTGTTCATGTGCTTATGCATAATTACAAAGCCATGACAATCTGCTGGGATGCACTTGGACTTGTCACACAGAGGTGTGAGGCCTCGTCACATGAATCCTACTGTGTCTGATGTTTTGGGTGGATTTCAGTGCAGTAATCAGTGAGCTCCAGTGAACAGCAAAGGTACAGAGGAAATATTTTCTACCGCTCTCCTTGACATGCACTCCTGGGAGAAAAATGTCCATTTGTGAGCTACATTGTCACCTGTGCTTTGTGAAGCCTCTTCAGCTCCTCTTGTTTAATCAATTGTTTTGTCTCCTTCTCCAGTTTTCGTCTCCTTCTAAGAGATCTTTTCACCTAGAAAAGGAGAAGGAAAAAAACAACACAACAAACAATCAAAATACAAGTATGCCATTAAATGCTTCCACAAGCCTTTCCCAGAATCACAGTATAACTGAGATTCAGAGAGGTCTCTGGTGATCGTCTAATCCAACTGCCCTGCACAAAGCAAAGTAAGACACTGCAAGTTGCTTGGGCAACCCCATGAAAGGAAAATATTTGTGTAGGGAATATCTTCAAGCGCTTCCCTACACAAGCTTTGAAACTTTACAGAGCCTACTCCAAAACTAAGCATGAAGTGTCTTTACCAATAGAACGGTTCACATCACAGCATGAGAACTGTACACAATGCAGCCTTATTGATGGTGTGTGCAGGTATCATGTATCTGAGGGAGAAGCCAGGCAATGGCAGTGGGGTGCACCGGAGTAAGAAAACTGAACTCCACTGCTGGAGTAGAAAACTCAGACTGAAGTGCAAATACTACCTTTGATGGTTATGTATAGAAACAGGTTTTCCAAAATTTAGCTGGTTTAATTGTAACTCACACCTATGCTGTGCAGTTGAGAGTCAGAAGGGAGCTTGCACTGCAGGGCTGCTGGGGAAATGCTTCACCTTACTCTTGGTTTAAGCTATCTGGAAGAACTTCAAAGCTGTGGTTTTCTCACTCAGGAGGAGACAGCATATATAAGCATGGTAGACAAGAGGGCTGAAAAACTAACGGGCCAGGAAGCCACTAGCGTTATTTCCACAAGGTTTTATCAGTGAAAAACAGTGGTAGTGAGTAAACAAAGGCACTTGGAGGTAACTTAGAGAGACAAGGTGAGTGGATAGCATGTATCCTGGGCAGTTGCTCCTTTTCAGCTTTCAGTCCCTCTCCCTCTCCATTTGTTTTTGTTTTGCTTTTTATTTAATTCACCATCATACTGCCTTATTAAATACCATCTTCCCTGCAACACTCCTTTAGTTTATAAAAATACAGCAGGATTTCTTTTTTTCTTTTCTCTTTTTTTTAATATTTGAGCTTGAGAGGACCTAAATATTGATCCTTACTCCTTTTTCCTCCCACACTTACAAGCAACTCGTATTTCAAACAATCGATTTTATTAAAGCTCATTGTAGGGTATCTCACAACACGGCTAAGCAGCTACAAGTCTTGGTCACATATCAAGGCCCATTTCCCCAATGCCACTGTCCTGAGCAGAGTACTGTGGGCAAAAAGATAAGAGCTGGGGGACTCCCTTGCTCCCCCACAATGCCAGACAAACTATGGGGAGAGTGGGCAACAACAGTGTGAGGAAGAGAACCAAAAATGGCTATGTGCCATGAAATATTTCATATCTGTAGGTCTTTTCTTAAAAATGAACTGAGTGTGCTCTAGGATAACCACAAGTTTAAATGATGGCTGCTCCTACATTTGTTGATAACTTTTACAAAAACTGCTTTGCTTCAGAGGTTTTCTGCAACCTCAGTGCATCCTTACCCAGCATCAGATGCAGCCAAACACTGCTGCACTTTGCTTCACACTGCTTCCTCCAGAGCTGATCCTCTCCTTTTGCCCTCAAAAGGCAACAAATCAAAAGGCCACCTTATACTATTAATTCCACTTAATTAAATTCCCTCTGCAGAAAATAGTTAAATATGTATCTGATGAGCTGGTCAGGCAATAAAAGCTTTTTTTCTTCAGATCAGAGCTGCGTATCAAGAGTTCACTGGTGATTTAAACTCATTGCTCCAGGGGGACACAAGAGCTGCGTTAGGGCTGGGAGATGCCCGTGTACAGCATGTCCTTTCTGTATATATGGTCTGGGTGCGACTTTGTAGCTTATGTAGCCATGCTGATTAAGGCAAACATAACATTTTCCATGCAATCTGCCTGTATTGCCTCACAAATGAATTTGTATTTCCCCATGGGAAATCTGCATCTGTTTGGTTTAATTTTTTCAATGGTTTGCTTGTCGGGCTACATATTAAAGCCACTTATGAATACTGCTTCAAAGTGGTTTCAGTTAAACATGTCTGTTTGTCCAATTAAGACCTTCTCTGTCAACACTGGTGTAACCTGGGGGAATTACAAATTCAAGGAGGAGAGAGAAATTTTCATGTTCATCTGTCATAGTGTTAATGTATTTTACATCCACGACATGTAACCCTTGCTGATAAAATGCTCCAATCCCCATTTAAAGAAATTGTGGAGTGCTTTAGAACAAAGTCATATGAATCTTAAATACAGTCCAACTGAGGAAATGCAATTTTGCTTCAAAGTAAAGGTTACCTTATGGGTTAACGAAGGTTTGGATTCGAATTCATCTTCATCGGAGGAAGAAGTAAAATACTCAGCAGTCTGCTTCCTGACAGGTGGAAGTTCACATCCTAAGAAGAGGGAACAAAATCATTACAGAGGCAAAATACACTGTTCTTTAACATATACACAGACACTTTGCACCTGCCCCGAGTCCTAATCAGCAGCACCCAGAGCAATTTTGAAATTTGGCTTGCTGCATTAATTGGATTTTAGTCACTGTCAAAAACCCTGTCTGGTATATCTTTTTTTTTTACTTTTTTTTTTTTTTTTTTTTTTTTTTAGATTTTGTAGACAAATAAATTAATTCCTTGAGCCCTCTCCATGTAGCGTGCTGTTCTGAATGCATTCAACATTCATTAAAATGCATATCTGAAGTTAGCCATATTACCCAAATGATTGTGTAAGGCTCTCTATACAGTGTAATTGAATGCAAAAAGTCTGAGCCAGCTCTTAAACAAATTACCCTTATGTGGCTTGTAGCATCTGGCACCCATTTTTACTACATGACATCTGCTCAGTGTAAAATAGTTGGCGTCAGAATGTCTGGTCATATAAAAAAATCACAAATGTAATCAGAAGCAAATGGACTACGAGAACAAGGCTTTATCACACAGCCTCATGCAACATAAATATTTAATTAATTACGTCTAAACAAACGTCACTTATTTTTCTGCTTTAGGAATATTATCACATCATTGAACTGTTGATTAAAATGCCATAATAAGTCAGGAAAATCCATACATCACAACAATGCACTTCATAAGGCAAACTCAAAGGCTGCCTTTAGAGGAAGCATGCTTTCAGAATTACAAATTAAATTACATTTAATTGCAGCAATTTTATAATGCCTGTTTTCCCAGCATCTTGTTTCAACTGGGTGTAAATATTTGAATTTCTTCTTAATTTGTCTAATTCATAGCTTCATTCCCTTTATTTAAGAAAATAAAACTGTTTTTGGAACATCTGTCTCTACACTTCAACCTGCTATAGGGTTAACAATTAACAGCTGGGCAACATCTTGAAAACGTACATTATTTAAAGCCAACATTTATTTATTAATTTTTATCTGCTAGGTAACAGTTGGCTTTCTATGTGTGAGTTGCATTGCAATAATTTAAGCAGTGTTACGAAGTCCAGAGGAAAAGCAGACTGTTGAAACACAAGGGTATCTGCCTCTCCTCAGGGCCACGACGCAGGAAGTTTGTGTCTTTCTGGAATGGAGAAAGGATTGCTGACATCTCCAAGGACCTTCAGCAAGGGTTATCTCAAGAGCACGAGGACATGGAATAAATTCATTTCCACAGCCGTGCCAGTGTCTGTCAGACACCTTGCTCTGCAGATTAAAGCCATTTAAGTTTCTCCAAAACAGCAAGACAACTGTCAAGGGATGCTTCATCCAGTCTCGGGAGACAGTAGCCACCAGCAGCAGTTGTCAGAAATCAACACCTGCAAAGTCTCCAGGAAGGAGAGCCCCAGGAACCTGCCCATGGGGGTTGTCTCAAAGCTTGAGTTGTGTGTGTTGGGTTACGGTCACATACATTGCACACATATTTCACACCACTGAAGTTCTCTGATAGAACATGGAAAACTAAAGAACTTGGTGCTCCAGGGAGATATCCAGAAACAAATCGCAAATAGTGAAAGATCTGGAGTAAGAAGGCAAGTTTTTAGCTCTCAGATGCATGGTACTGCCACATTTCAGGGATACAGAATAATTAGCGGGACAGTGCCTCACTTCCAGCATTAAAGAGGCAGCCACTCTTTGTTCTTCTCAACTATTTTTGCTTGCCTTTTTTTTCTTGCAGGAAAGAGCAGAAAAAACATACTTGAAATAGTCCTGATGCAAATTTGAAATTTCAAGACAGTAATAACAAGCATAGTAAGAAAATACTTCAGTGAACAAACTGCTTAATGCAGAACTAGAAAAAATCATACTAATTTTGAATCAACCACTCAGCATGTACATATTCTTCTAGAGCTGCACAAGCATTAAACTCTCCATTTAACTTTTCTCCAAAGGGGTGGAATAGGCAGAATTTTGCTGCCAGCTGTGGGAATTTGGACCTGGAATTTCCACATAATGTTCTTCTTAGGGGATCTGACGTTAATTGGTCACTTAAATGTGAAACTTAGAATTGACATAGTAAAGTTAGATAGAAGTAATTTTTTATTCAAATACATCAAGCCTTAAGGTTTGCTAACCACTGAGAAGGTCTCAAAGACATGCATGTTTTCCAAATACTAACTCAACTCTTCTTGTCTTTCTCTCATCCTCCATTTCATTCTTTCAAAAGAAGAGCTATTCTTCCCTTATTTCTCTAGAACTCAATCACCACCCTGCCTTCCAAATTATGTTGTACTAGAGCTTTTCCTTCCCAGCTAACGTGTCTTTGGATCACTATGAACAGTCAGTTGTGTTATTAATTCTTCAGTGGAGAAGAAAAGGAACAAATATTTGATTTTTTTATTGAACCTTTCTAGTCTCATATCTAACAGTAGCTACTTAGGAGCGTGGTCCAAAGACATTCTCATCATGCCATTGACACTTACAGCTGTCAAGTCACAGGAAAGTCATCATTAATTGGTACTGGTTCTAAGAGCAGCACAGAATACATTTCGGAGTAGAAAGTTGGAGAAAGTCTACAGTTCTTGATACTGGGATTTGGCATCTGCATGTGTGCATGTCATAAGATATAAGATAAATTATGTCTGTAATGCTAAAATTTCTTCTATAGCCAGTTCATTACAGCTTGGTAAGTTAAGATTGAGTTTCAAAGATAAGTTCAGGCTACTGGCATTTCTGAAAACATGAGGTTGGCTCACTGAATGGAGAGAGAAGTATCATAAAGACACATTGAGAAGGTTACAGCTTCAGTAGGAGGAGAAGCACTACTGACTGTTCAGTAGATTTACAGAGGAAGCCTCACTGTAGAAACTCTGCATATCACAGCTCACCTCTGCTTCCAGGAAGAATTTTGTGTTACACTAATGACTGCAGTCTAACTACACCAAAATTCTTGGAACAGAAGCTATTTTTATAGCAGAATTTTTATAATGTTACATTAATCTATTGGTTTTCTCTGTAAATGTCCAGGATTTGCATATTTTTATAAGGTTATTGGAGTTAATCATGGCCCCTGAGTACTTCAGTGTTTTACAGAAGAGAAAAGCAAAAGAACACCTCTCTTAGGGCACTGGTTTCCCAAGTCAGATGGGAATTTGCATGAGGTAGGTGATGAAAAGAAAGGCGAGCAGAAATCAAAGGCGATTTGGCTCCAGACCACTGCTTTTCCAGAGATCTTTCTTGCCACCTCAGACGTGTAATTTAATCTTGTAGCATTCCCTAAATTATAAAATCACTGAAATAAGAGTGTCCTAGCTGACACAAATATTGCAAACATAGAAATTTTTCAATCATAGAAAGATGCAATAACAGAAACCATGCACAACCCTTAAATATTTGCAAATAATCCCTTTTCAATCTATAATAGTGCAAAAATAGCAAAGTGAGTCGATAATATATTTTTTTCAATCAGTTGAACTAGTAATTCTGCTTAATTAAATCAGCCATGTAAACAACCCACAGCCATAAATTGAGCTGCAGTAACTCTCATCTATCTCATCCATGCTGAGTGACAATTCTAAAAATGTTTTTATACAACTCCCACTCCCAACTTTGTACATCACTGCAAACATACCTGACAGCTGGCTACTGCATACAGCCACCACCAAGAGACAGCAGACACTAAGGTAACTGCATCTCAGTCATACAACCTGGCTTGCTCTGGTTATCACTGAACTATTTTTTTTTTTAATTTTTTTAATTTTTTACTTTTTTGTGTCTGTGGTATTAAAGATTTTTAATACCAATAAGTAGAAGAGCTCTTTGGCTGTTATTTTTCTTTAAATTTCAAAAGGGTAAGTGGGCTTTAGTGAGATCAGTTAGCCACCAGACTGATCAGTTTTATTGATCAAATTAGAATACCTGGTTGTTTGGGGACACCTATGTATGCAAATAGGATTTAAAAAACAAACAATTTCTCACTGAAATCAGTGCATGAAGTCCCATTTCTTTGGTAAGGAGGAATAACTCTTACAAAACAGAAAGAAAGCATTAGCCAGAAAGCCTTTAAATCAGGTCTGGGTAAAAAGTTGCGATTACCCATATGGAAGATGTAACTTCAGGAGTAAGCTTGAATGACAGGCAATCTGCTGCTGAGCAATTAAGATCTCTGTTTCATCATGCTGAGCTTCAGTTGGTGGCTGAACAGTTGGCAGGAGATGACAGAAGGACAGAATACAGTTTTAGATTGGACAGACATCTGGGTCTGAAATGCAGAAGTCAACAGCACAGGGAAGACATCTGGACATGTATTTGCAGATGAAGTAACAGATAAGACATAGGGAAAGATGAGCAACATAACATAAAAGTAACAGTGTGGGGTGGGACTGAAGGTCCTCAAATCTCTCCAACGGTGAATGTCTAAAGGAGCACTACAATCACTGGGCCATCATGTGCGATTTATCCCTTTAGTAACTCACCCAGCCTCAAAGTACGTTTAGTTCAGGAGCTTTCTAAACTGGGTGTGGTTTCTACACACTTGGTTAATCCTCAGTGGATTTCCCTTCAGTGAGCTTCCCCAGTCTCATCTCAATCCCAGGGACTTTTATTACTCAGCTCATTCTTTGGCTTCATGACCAACATCCCATCGAGGGAGAAATCAGCAGAGTAATGAAACACAACAAGACTGTCTGGCCCTGAATAAGACAGAAAACACTACTGCAAAGAACCAAGAGGAATATGAGCCAAGTCTCATTAAGTTGTTCCTGAAAGGTGCTGGGAATGCATTTTTATTTTTTCCTTTAAAGAAAATAATTTTTCTAAGACCAACGGCAAACTATAAAAATAAAAATCAAGATAAGTAACATAAGCTAAAGCTCATCAGCAGTTCATGACTGAAGGTTGCCAAGTCTGGCCCTCAGACAAGTGCCAGTACAAGACAAACTACATTTCAGAGAGCAAGCACTTGGCTCTCTACTAATTTGATTTTCCCAAAATATGAATGTTTG
This sequence comes from Odontophorus gujanensis, assembly GCA_013399175.1. Taxonomy (NCBI): domain Eukaryota; kingdom Metazoa; phylum Chordata; class Aves; order Galliformes; family Odontophoridae; genus Odontophorus; species Odontophorus gujanensis. Next base: position 111,322 of record VXAB01011854.1, read on the forward strand.
TTCAGGGAGCTGCAGTGTTGAAATGTTGTAGATGACATATTACTGGGCAAATGGTTAGATCCAAGGTGCACATTTTTCTTGAGAATAGAATTTGCAATGCCCATATCCAATGACTATAATCATTTAATAATTCCTCTTCCGGCTTGCACAGCAGAGGAATGTAGCACATTATTAAATCATCATGTTTTCAAAATTTTTAAAATGCAAATAAAGCACAGTATTGTTCAAACCTAACAAGAAACTTTTCCTAGTAGGAAAATCTTTTCTGAGTAGAAACAAAACATACCAGTTGCAATAACACATCTTGTTAAGAGCAAGTCAACTTGGCTCAGACTACAGGTGATGACTAGGTATAGATTCAGAAAAAGCCTTTCATTTAAGACCGTAGCATGACAAGTGTGAATAGTACCAACACTATGTGGCCTCAGGGTAGCCCTTAGCATCCTCTGGCTTAATGGGAAAGCATGGTTTTCTAAGTTGCAAGATAAGGAGACTCCAAGAATCTGATCCAAAAGTTCAGGAATGAGAGCCCAAGTTATTCTGTCAATTTCAGTGAGTATCACAAATGGGATCTGGCAGCACAAGGGGAACATTTCAGCAGCTTCACATACTCTCCATTACTTGTGTAAGTATTATTTTACATACAGATCATCAAGTACGTCACAACTTCATGAAATAAGACACAAATAGGAATGCCAATAGAATTCAGCAGGTAATGGAGTTAGATAACTGTAGCCTTCTGTAGTGGGCTGTTGGAAAGATGGATTTTGGAAAAAGACAGGCAGGTGTCTCTCTCCTACCTCACATTTTATATCTTACACTGTGTTACACTTAATTCTTTCTGAGCCTACGCTCAGAGTACTCCAGTTGTTCTTGGTCTGACATCGGTATTTCTTAGCCTTACCTGCAATTTTAATATTAAGCTTGCTTTTGCAAGCAAACATAAAAATAGATGCCTTTTAATAACAGCCCAAGTAGACTTGCAAATAGAGTCACAGCAGGTCAGTAAGGTGCTATCTCCTCTCAAGAAAAAGAATGGGGGATATTAATGACACCACAAGGCTCCCCGAAGCATGCCTACACATTGGTCACTGTGACAGCAAGCAGAACTGAAGAGACATCTGCAGCAAAGCTTCTTACTGCAGCCCAATCACTTCAGTGTCTGAGCTTCTCATGGAGAAGACATCAAACGTACTCCACACTGCACTCAGTCTTGTGACAGCAACTGCTCAGCACAGCATCCCATTCTGCTCCACTGCTCCTACTTCAGTGTGTTTTCCCATCTCAAATACATCTGAAGTAAGCAGCAGACCAAATGTGGATCCGGCATGCTTTGCACTGCTTGCAAATACACTCTAGTCCTGGCAACAGCTTTAAAACAGAAGCAACCCCTAAAGCTTAACAAAGATTTATTAAGTCTTCCTATGTAGACAGTAACTATAAAAGAAACATAAAACACAATAGCACATCAATCTTTTAAATGTGACGTGCTAGAAATAAATAGTTCCACTCAGTTCCTCACCTGTTGAAGGATAATGTAGCCTGTCTTCCACAGAATGGTCCTTCATGAAAGGCAGAGACGACATAAAGAAATTCCCTTCTCTTTCACAGACCTTACTTTTTAGCCTCTCAAAGAAAGATAGAGTACCCTTCTGTGCCGAGTCATGCAGACTGTCCTTAGAGGTGTTCCTAGGTTCCCAAGATGAAGCAAGAGGGCACTTTTCACTACAGACAAATACATCATCCCTGGGAGCCACTGAAGAAGTTTCATTAAAAGTAAACTTTTCTAAGAGTCCCGGAACATCTTCCATTCTAGTGGACACTGGTTTCTGAGGTATACTGGGGGTCTTGGAAGGCCTGCTGTGAGGACTGTAGACTGGGAAAGATACCTCTTTGGTGTAACCACTTGGAGACATCTCTTCAGAGTTGACAGAAAACTTAGAAGCACTTGAGAGAAGGTTCCCACATCCTAAATATTCGCCTGCCTGCTTTCCTATTTGAAGCTCCTGTGGCTGACTGTTACTTGCTCTGTTGTTAGTGTTCCTATGGCCAAGAATACTAGGGAAGCTGAAGAAACCTAGTTCTGAAGCGGCTTTGGTTTTGCTGTTTGAATCCTGCTTTGGTCCTTCTGGAGATGAAGTTAGAGGTTCCAAAATGGACCTCCTGATTGCACTGGCAATGAGCCTCAGCGGTGATTTTGGCCGTCCAGCTGAGTGCTCCTTGGCAGTTTTGTCTGGACTCCTCAGAGCATCTTTCATGACAACTGGCAAAGCTGGTGGCACATCATGTACAAATGAGAGAGGCACAGGACAACCGGATTGTTTGAAAACACCTCTTCTCCATTCAGTATCCTTCTCCTCCGAAATCCCCAGCACTTTTTTGTTCTGACACTGCAGCGTGGTTCCACCTACATACACCCCATTTGAATCATACATCATGGGTTGCTGTTCTGTGCAAAGAACCATCCTTTTTTTTGCTTCCTTTAGTTCTTTCTCAAGCTTTTCTTCTGTGTGCCTTGTAGTCTTCTCACCTTTTTCTTTCAGATGCAGAGATGACAGCATTTTTGTATTCCCATTAAAATCTTCGGATACAGAGGTATAACTGTTTTTGTTTTCATTCCAGCCCAGACCTGTGTGTGTCCCAGCATCACCATCTATATCTTCAGGCTCAGAAAAATCAGCAGCCTGTGCCCCATTCCCAGAAGGAATCTGCGGAGAACCTTTGACCTTGCTCTGAAATGGACAATGAGGCACGTGGAGATGGACATTTCGAGGCCTCTCTCTGTTTTTCCTTTGAAATTCTGGGCTGTAGGATTTGACATGTCCCCTTGTAGCTTCTGGTTGTTTCTTGTAAGAAGCCAACTGTCAAATGCATGAAAAAATATAATTGTACTGGTATAAAATACACAGTTCAGGGCATCTATTATATAATACTTCAATCAATTTCAATCTCAACGTAATACTAGTAAACATGATATTTACTTTCTATGTAAAACCACTCACACACACATGTAAATGACAATACACTAAGGAAAAACACTCTTTTATGGAGAAAAAGCTTATCTCTCTGAGAGTGGAGATCTAATACTCTAGCGGAAGATTTAATAGCCTACAAATAATGTAATTCATACTAAGAATCTGCCATCTCTTTATGAATTGTCCTTAATGTTTTTCTTGGAAAGAAAGAGACCCAAATATGGGAAAATAACCAAAAGTGAATCTGTTCTGTTCTCCTGTGTGCATTTCAGTTGCATCATGTTAGAATTTACAGAAAGCACAGAAGGCCATAATCCACTCTCTCCAACTGCTTTTATAAAACTGCATACTCAGATAACGCAGGTTGGAACAAATGAAGTGACCCAGAAATAAACATAAACTGCAAGATAGTAGTTTAAACAATTCAATTAGTTTTTTTTTTTTTTTCCTAATGATAGTTTTTCTTCTGGTGAAGACTTAAAACCATTACTGCAAGCACTGAAATCTTCTGCTGTAAATAGTAACAAGAGTAAGTGTCTACTTTACCAAGCCAAAAGATCAATTCTACAGATGTTTTAACTTAAAAGTGGGGCATTTTATCCACAATGCTGTGTGATAACGGATGGCTAGAATATGTAATGCCTGTTCCCATTTCTATGCCAGATTCCCAAATTCACATGGATAAAGTCATTGATCAGACTTTTCAATTCCTAGACACATAGGCAGGTAATAGTGACTACTCCCTATTTCACAGTTGTATTTGATGACTGAAATTAACATTGGCCAGGATCTCAGATAAAAATGTTATTAACAACAATAAACACATAAACACCTTCTTAAATTATCTTGTAATAGCAAGACAAAAGCTTTCAAGTAGCACATATAAAGTGGAAGCTGCAGCGAGGTCTCACCCTTCCTTGTGAACAGTGACCAGACAGCATTGTGCTGCTCTACTCTCCTGGGACATTCCCTTCCTGGCCCTATTGTCCTGGACCAGAATACAGCTAGCACCGCGGATGTGGAAGACTTGATTTTTTTTTGTAATGCAAACCCTGAGGTCAAGCAATTCCAATCACTTCTGACCCAAGAGCAAGGACAATGGGCTAGGACACAGAGGATATGGCCTGACTCCAAGTTGGAGGGGGAACTGACCATGATCTGCTTGGGATTGTGGGTCACCACTCTTGCTGCAGGGATGTACTTGAAACAGACCCACTTTTCCTCATCCTCTCATCCTTAAAAAAATAACAATAAAAATAACAATGCAAAAAATACATAGAGAAGCCTAAGCCTTGAAGTAAGATGAAGATGCTGTGAGAGGTATGGAGTCAACAGCCTACTGCAAATTAGTAAAAACTGTCTTCTGTTCAACGGATGCAAGCAGTAAACATTAGCAATGGACACACTTGCAATGTAAGGGCAGTAGCAACCTATAATCCTACAGGTTCCAGTGCTGGGTTCCCCTGGCCAGTGCTATGCAAGCCCTCCCTTGGTGTCTCACCTTGGTTCTGAGACCTGCCCTGCAGAATCAGCTTGCCTTTTCCCTGCAGAGAGGCAAAGCAATGGAGGCAACGTTTAAGTGACCTGGAAATTATACCATCTTACCCCCTTAGGACTGACCTACAGTTTTGGCCAACATGTGCCACATGAAGACCCACTTCCCGTGCAGATCTAGGAGCTTGTGCACGATCCAACAGCCAGCTCCAGAGCACCAAGGATCAGAGATTTGGGTTTTGTTCTTCTCTGGGAGGAAACTATGGAACAAATCAAATTTCAGTGGCAACTAATCCATGTGCTGTGAGAGAAGGGCAAGTTGGTGGTGCCTACACATTGGCTGACACAATAGATTTGCATCCAAACCTCAGGACAATCAAAACCTTACACGGGAAGAAAAAGTGACTTAGTTACATGATTTGGAATGGTTATATCATTCAGAGCCTCAAAATCTTTTCCTTATGTATAACAAAGGTATAACTCCAACTTTAGCTGCTGTCTTTGAGGACCTAAACTATCTGATAGCAGGGGACACTCATCCTGCTGAAAGCAAATACGTCCTGGCAGTAGTTAGGCCTGTGCTGCCCTGTTCAGTTCTCCTTCATACCTGTGCATGGGGGCGATCCTCTCCGAGATCACTTTGACAGCTGGCTGAGCTGTCCTTCCAGCATAGTCCAGGCTTCTTGTTAGCCAGTAAAGGGAAATCTGCCAAAGACACATATTTTTGCCTTTGTATTCGTATTATTTTTGTCTTAAATAAAGTTCACAATTAAAGAACGACAGTAAAAAGTTAAAGAGACATCTGGATATAGTTTTACCCTGAAGAGCTGACCTACAGTAATCAAGTTTATAGCCTCTCTTGCATATGTGTGCACACGATACATAACACATGTTGACATTTTCAGCAACGAACCTGATTTTTTTCTACGTTTTGTCTGAATGAAGTGAAACAGCTTTTGAGTTATGGGAAACCTTCTCATAGAAATCAGCCCCCTTTAAAGAGCTGTCAGACGTTCAAAACAGAGACAATCAAAACCAACCAGCTACTTCTGAAGCTTTAGTTAGTTCTGAGAAATGAAAAGAAGTAGGTAAGTTCTGAGAAGCATAGCCATCTGAATGTGAAATACACAAGAAATGCAATCACCTACGAGCAGTAAGGACAAAAATAATCCTACAGCCGCCTAAATCAGGCCAAAAGGCAGCAGCATGCCATTGGCTTTTCTAGGATGAGGCAGAATAATTAACTGCTGAATGCCTGGAACCAAAACTTTGTCACTTGAAGAAGCAGCAGAAAGGTAACTTGCACCTGAATGGAGTCAGCAAATCTAATACTTGTGTGTGAGAGAAATTGACATAATAAATACTCTTTGGATGATAGAAAAGTACCCCTGAGCCAAGGTTATACCATGTGAAGCTTTGAGGTGACAAATATATCTATAATTGAATTATTAACTAAAAAACCCAGCCATTAGTTCTGAAACCCACAAAGGCTCCCAGTGCAAACACTAGTTCTTCTATACAGAAATTAAAAGCTACAACAGGGCAAAAACAACACATAGAAAACTGTTCCTGCATACAGACTTCAGAAAAGAGAGGCCCCCCAGATTTCCTTTCCTCTTAGTGTTTCACCTGAGTGTTCCCAATTTTGATGCAAGTTGTTAACACTCAGTGAAGAAGTGAGAGAGATGATGAGCTGGAGTTCATTAAAAACACTCCCAGAGGGACCAGCAACAAGGGGCTGATCTGAGACAAATCCAGCTTATGGCAAACAATTAAAAAGGATACCACAGCTCTGTTATACCAGTCTTGGTATATCTTTTTGCAATGAGTTTTCTGGATAAGGGGAGAAGGGGAAAGAAAAGGGGGAAACAGAGAAACAGACCTTTCAAATAATTTCAGACATTCAGAGTTCAGTAGCGGTGTTCTAAGAAAACACCATCAAAACTTGGGCTCCTCCATCTTCACTTTCACAGACTATCTCTCCCCAGTTCTCACTCTCCACTAACAAGATGATTTCCTTTCCCTTCACCTCATGTCCCAGGCCATCTGCGGAGCTGTGACCTTCCTGCCCCATTCAACTCTGCAGGCTGATGGGGATCTTCCTGCAGTTCCTAGGTTTGCCCTAGCCAGGAGGTGCCCTCCCCTGTGCCTCCCCAAGGCACTTGGTTGTGAGACTGGAGAAAGAAGCTGCATCCCAGCACGGCCTTTCCATTACCACATACAACAGAGGAAATAGCTTTTCTCCTTCCTGCAGCCTCAGGGCTCTGTGGGACAGCAGCACCTCCCATAGCAGCTCCTGCAGAGGTGCTTTAGAGCACAGTGACATGGCCTGGACATGCAAGAGTATCACTTCACAGAGCTGCCTAGCTTGTTGTTGTGCAGAGATAATTGACTTATTCCCAGTGACATGCTGAACCTACATTTTCAGCTTAACATTCAAAACATGATTTAAAAAAATAAATCAGTCCCTAGGGCATTACAAAAACCTGCTTGGCACAAAGGCTCCTCACCATGACCAAGAAAACAAATGAGAGTGCAGCACTGTCTATGGATGCAAGATGGGGATTACAGATTTTGAAAGGTAATATCCTGTCCTGAATCTTTTGGCCAATATAGAAATGACACCAATTTCCTTTCCTTGGCAGCGTACCTCATGCTGTTTATGAAACATACGTGCTTTGGGAAATAAGCCTGAAAAAGAGTCAGATTCTTCTTTAATGTGACTGATGATCATATGAATTGTTGTAACTAAATATTAAGTGGATTAAACATAGAAACCATGACTTACGATGTTTCTCCAGAGAGTAAAAATTACCTTTATTCTGTTTCCAGTGAATGCTGAATGTACTTTACACCTCATTTCAAAAGCATACTGGAGGTTCAAATTCACATAGCTTGCAGCTTTCCTCTCAAAGACTTCTGGCTCCCTCTAGTGCCCTTCGGAGGCATAAAGGTGTCTTAAGACAACAAATTGGCCAAAAACCCCCACAGTAATACAGTTCTTGAGAACAAGCTGGAAATGAACCAGAATTAGAGAATGAATTGCTCTCAGAGAGTGGCAAGTCCTTCTCCAGGCCTCAGAAGTGCGGTTAATCCTAGGGAACACAGCCCCATACTGGTCTTCCTGCTTGTCTGTTTGTCACAGCTGATTCTCTGAGGATAGCCTGCTGGGAGCAATGGTTTGTTCATGCTGACCTTGGTGGAAACATTTTTTTCTTTATTACTTATTTATTTATTTATTTTGAGATGTAAAGTTCTTCCCAAAGTGGATACCTGCAAATAATCTGCCTAACAGATACAACTGTTTTAGGAGAGCCTGAGATATTGGTGAATACAGGCAGTTCCCACGCCACTATCAGCAATCCTGCAGGTCGAAGAGCTGCTCTGAGGCAGTTGGGTGGCCCTAATACAAGCAGCAGCTGTTTGACTGGAGAGGGCTGGACAGCACAGAAGGAAATTGCTTAGACACAGCCCTGGATGCAAGGAGTGATAGCCCTGAGATTCAGAGGTGAACTGCAGATGGACCTGATTGCTACTGAACTCAGCACGTCCCTGTTTGAGTCCCACGGACAGAGAAGTGCAGCCCAAGTCACATGGAGCTGTCAGAAGAGAACGAGTAACGCCAGCTACTTAATTCTCTAGGTGCTACAGTGGTAAATGAATGAGAGATGGAATATGAATTAGACATGGACAGATAAATGATGCGTGGATTTCCTTACTAGTCATAAAGATGGGTGCAATCGCACAAAAGGGGAAATTGACCTTTTCAGGACAGGAAAGTGGAAAGAAAATATTAGTTGAGTTTTAGATCTTCCTTGTCTCCTCAGCTTGCAACTCAAATACACAATTTTTAAAGGAAAGGAGATGAAGAAACAGATTTATGAGAAAGGAATACAGGATGCAGTGCAAGTAAGATACAATTGCTTCTTAGGATATACTTACTCGTTTGGATTTTTCTCCTCCAACTCTGATATTTATTTAATGAACTGGACTGGAAGCTGTTGGCTCTCTGTAGCGCTAAACAGAAGCAGAAAAGAGATATCAGCTCCCCCAGCAACAGCCGGGCAGCGCGGCCGCGGTCCGCGTTCACCGCTCAGGACCGGCCAGGAGGGGGCAGTGCGAGACTGGAAAGAGAGTGCTTCGGTGCGCGGAGCGACGGGGACCTCTGCCCTCGAAACAAGGCCGCTTTATTCAGGAGTCAATTTAAATTACTGTGCAAAATCCCCTCTTTTCTGGTTCTGTTAAAAATGCATATACGGGGGTGGTGGGAGGCGGGAAGGAATGGTCCTTTACCGCAGTAAAAATCATTTCCCAGCTCTTCCATCACAGCAGAAGGCTCCTCACACGAGAAACAAGCTGGTTCACTGCAGCATCCCTTTGAGGGCTGTCCAGAACCGGGGGCAGCAAATCAGAGGACCTCGATGCTTGAGATCCACATGGACCTCTGGTATAAAAACCCGCCCGGAATGACGAGAACACTGGTGTTTAACATAACCCTTTCATTTTAAACACAGTTCAGACAGAATCACCACTGTTGAGGCACATATGAAATCTGACATAAAAGTTGGTTTCAAAATAGCCTTTTCCACATGGAGAAGAGCAGTAACACCAAATGCAATTAACAAACACCAAGCCCCACCAAGTTTCTCAGGATCCCAGCCGTGTATGGGATGATTGAGAATGTAGACATAAGGCTGCAGGTAGAGAGCACTGGGGGGAGGCCCCTCAAAACAAGTTTCCCTGGGTACACTTGCACACACTGACCGGACAGCTGCTCCCCTTGCTCTGCCCACACGTTGCACCGGTGCTCTTGCCCCAAGAGCTGGGCAACCCTGAGGCAGGCCCTTGCCTATGGACCACTGTTGCCAGCTCAGGAGAATGCACGGCCACTCCTGAGGTATCAGAACAGCAGTATGTGAGCCTGGTAGAGCTCTGGAGGCACATTCAGAAGCAGCAGGTTCTCCACAGATCCAACTCATCATCACATGGTCCTAAAACATGCCAGTCCTCACTGCAGGTGCTTCTCTTTGTCTGTTTTTAGCCCATCTTTTAAGTACAATCTCCAGCTCCAGAAAGGAGTTTTCCTCTGGAAGCAAATTGTCCATAAACCTCTCATTGCCTCCCTGTCTGTTCTATCCTTCCCTCAGTGTGCTTTCTATGGACAGAAATAGTTCAAGCAGCTACTGATATAAATATAAAACCAAGCAGAGCAGAGATCTCCAGTGCTTCCAAAAATTGCCCTTGCTTAGTCAGTGCCACAGATGTGACATAGGCTGCTAAAAACACGCTAAGTTCTCACCAGAAGGAGAGTGCCCACCACCCCACAGGCTGGGTGTGAGGTGCTACTGCTTCAGATGTCCCAGAAGCACCGTGTTCAGCAGTTCCTTGCAGCAAACTATGTGTGTTTTGGTTCAACTCAACCAAAAGAAATGTTAGGATTCAACTAATGAGTAAAGAAGAAAGGAATGCGCAGAATAGTTAGAGCACCAAAAAGACATAAATCCTCCAAAATGAAGTTATTGTTAAGGAGTACAAGCTGGACACATCATTGACAGCAGGTTCTCCTTCACAACCTCTCCCTCAACCCCAGCTTCACCTCCCCAGGTGTGGGAGATGTCGCTTACCATCAACGACCTTGGATGCTCTGTGGCTTTCCTCTGGCACCATGGGGCTCCTGGTGAGCAATGTCCAGCGGCGTTGGGCACTTGAGCAAGTGGGGGGCTCCAGCAACGAGGTCTGTCCTTCTCCCACCTCAGAGCTGGAGGAATTGCCATTAAAATCAGATTCTCCCTCAGAGCTAGGGAAAAGAGGACAAGAAATTAAGAGAGTGGGACCGTTCAGAAGGTATACGGAACGCAGGTATTCATTCCTCCTTCTGTGCAACGTGCACCAGCATCAGCACTGACAACTGTGCAGTCTACAGGGAAATAGAGGTTTTGCAGTCAGAGCTGCTATCTTAATTTTGCATTTTTGTTGTAATTATTGAAGCCCTGTAGTTTACTGTGGATGTAACACAGCTGACACATCCATGCTCCCATAACATCTCTGCTATCCCAGTTGATACCCATGATTCCTATGTTCAACGAAGAACCTGGAATTCACCTGCTGCAGACAGCCTTGGCTTCTGTGCATCAGTGAGCAATTGGGATGGCACAAGTGCAAGGAGTGGCTGAGGTGAATGTGATTGAAGGTATGCCACACAAACACCCAGTGTGATACATGCATTGTGACCTTACCTCTGGGTGGGAGAATGACCTTTGCAGCCAGTTATTAGTCTTTTTTTTTTTTTTCCCCCAATATATTAGAGGATTTCTTTAATCTCTAAAGGTCAAACTGTAGGGAATGTGCACTTCCGGGCCTTCTGATGTGAGCACATTCCTACCACCATAAATAAATGTGCCACCATGTAATTTGGCTTATTTTTAATGAAAACAATGCTGCTAACTTAATTCTTTGATTTATTGTGATGATTAGTAGTTCCCCTTGAAAAAGAAGAGCTTATGCCCTCTTTTGTTAGCATGACAGGAGAAAGCTGGTTCATATTTATGTAGCATTCACTGCCTTGTAGAATGTAAAGATTAATTGCAACAGCCCCAGGACAGAGCCCACACAACAAGAGAAAGATGCGCTAAAGGAAGGGCTGTGGTCAGGAACCGCAGCAGGCTCTGGAACAAAACTCCTCTTGTTGGCTCAGGCCTGGTAGCAATTTCTGATAGCTTGAAACTGTGTCACCCATGACCAAATCAGACATTGGCTGCAGACAGCCTGAAGCCCACATATACGCAGTATATGTAGCAGCAGCAAGCCCTGTACCACTGCTTCACCCATACCCAACTGGCGTTGGGAGAGCTGTGCAGTTAGCAAGTTCCCTAATGACAGTTATACTACATACACTTAAGTACATATTGTATGCATATATTTATACATCTACGCGCACACTTACTCATATATGTAAGTCCCTGATAGTTGAGATTGGAAGATGCTACACTGAGATTGGGCAGAGCTTTACACAGAAGACATGCTATGAATACCGATAGGTACGTTTCTGTTTTAAAGAGCAAAATGTCTATTTCCCTTATCTGGTAGGGACATAAGTACTGTAGGATGAGGCTTGTCCTTTGAGCTCCGCTTAATAGGCAGTCATTATCCACAAGCACTAAAGCTTGAACTGAAAACTCTTTGACCAAGCCGGTCATTTTACTGGCTACACACTCTGTCATACCTTGCGATGTCATTTGTCACTTGCTATTTCACTGACACGATCTTTTTAGGCAATGGCTCTCTGGTTGGAGCAGTAGGAGTGTGTGGTCCATGAAGGCAGTACAGGAGGCTGAGCTCAGGGGCACTGGCACACACCGTTCTGGTGACAGCAGCAGCGTCACCCTGGACAGGAACCAGGGGCCTTTCTGCACACACAGGACTGTCACAGCTGGAGGAAAAGGAGCTGATCCCTCAGATCAGGGAGATTAGCTGGCTCCCCTCTCTGCATGCTGCTCATGTGTGAGGCACAAACAGCCTCAGGGAATTAATATGGACACAAACAGACATGCTGCAGCAAGATCTGTCCAACAGGCAGAAAACCCTACCCTGACTGAGCTCTCCTTTCCATGTGGGGAGAGATCCCAGCAGAGACGAATCCTTACCCTGAAGAGGACCTTGATGCATGGCAGAGCACAAATACCATTTCAAACTCTGACATGGAACAGAGGGAAGTTTCATTTTTAGAGAAGCTTCCCTCAACAACCTATACACACCACGAGTGAATGTTTAAAGGACTTGAAGATTTGGAGTGAGCTTCCTCTCAGAGTAATAGCTCTGTCTGCAACTCAAATAGTTTGGGGTTTGCTTCATTGTTTTTTTCTTTAATTGTTAGTAAGGAGAACTATTTTACTTGGAAGATACTGATCTAATCTTTACTATAACAAGAGTGAACTCCCACAGAATCCTGTCCTGAATGCCAGTATATCATTGTTCTTACACAGAAATCAGACTTCCTTTGACAGCTCTTGAAAATCCTCAGGATCTCTGATTACTTAGGGGTGGGCAGGCCATCAAATGCCCAAATCAGTGCGGAGGCTGCAGAGCAGCCTGGTGCCCTGGTAGCAGGAGGCTGTGGCTGCAGCATGCAGCCTTGCCATGGCATAGCCTAATTTCTGAAGTTTTGGAGAAAAAATAGCTGAATCCAAAATGAGTGGGGTAAGTTTTTCTCTCTGACTCAGGCCCTCGAGTGGGATGTAAATGTTTGAATACTTCCTGCAAAGTGAGTCATATGTCTGTGGGATTTATGGTTGTGGTAAAGAACAACTGTTTTTCTGAGATGTTCTTCTTTTTTCTCTTTTTCTGTTTCTCTCTTTTTTTTTTTTTTAATGCCAAGTTGTATATGTATTTGGTACCATATTTTGCTTTATTTTTCCAGAGAAAACCAGGCTTTATTATTAATTTTTTTTAAGGCCTGTTTATGTTTTCAAGTACCTGCTTGCATCACTGGTGACCATGACCCGAACAGCAAGGAGGTTGTGCTCCGTCATTGCCTCTTCAGGGATGACCCTTATGGTGGCCCATTCAGAGTCAGGGGATGAGAACCAGCTCTCCATGTTGAGGTGCTCCAGGATGCTCTTTGCCTTCTGCAGGGAGGTAGGCTCATCGGCCACGGGCTGGCAGAAGCCTAGGAAAGGTACAATGGTAACAGCAGGGTGTTAGGAGTCAGCTGGAGTAAGGGACTTCAACTGCTGCTTTGGCCACTGGCAGTGGCTGCTGGGAGCACTGGCAGCCCTGCACACTGAGACCAGTCTGCCAGGCTCTGCTCTGCAGTCCTGACAGGGTTCTCCAGTTGGTACACAAAGAGGTGGAATTGAGTGTGTGTTTGTGTGTGTGTGTGTGAGAGAGAAAGGAAACAGATGATAGAAAGGTTTGTGTTAGATTGAAAGGAGGTTGGATTGAAAGGGAACTCAGATAACCCAGACCCTTGCCAGCCTGACAAACCTTGTTTGGGTGGCTAAAACTTCAGCATTTTAATGCAAGTTTAGGTCAACTTAGGACAGCAGGAGTGAGCAAAATAAACAAGGCTCTTTCAGAAGGTTGTTTTTGAGTGCGTGCAGAAAAATTAAGCACTGATTTGGGAAAACACAAAATGTGGCAGCAGTTAAGCAGCGTGACCCCTGAACTTTGTGTTCAGGCAGGAGGAACAAAGAACCCTCAGAAGAAGACGAGTTCCCTCAGGATGATCTCTCCCTGTGAAATCCTTGATTTCTGAGCAACCTCACCCATCCACAACCTCCTGCACAAGCAAATACAAACATATCAGTCCTGCAGCTTTCCCTGGGGCCCAGGAGGCACAAATGATGTTCTTGAAGAGGGTGGCTCTGCTCAGTTCACTTAGCATGCATGACGTTTTTGTACAATTAATTTAATGTTTATTTCTAACTTACACCTGCATAAGTGGAAGCAAAAAAACAAAACAAAACAAAAAAACAACATAAGAAGATCTGGGATGTGGTTTGCCTTCTCATCTATGAAACCAAAGCATGCAGTAAACATCTATAAATCTCTTCAACTTGCAGCTCATTCATGCACTACAGGATCTCACTCAGACTGGCTCTCCACCTTGCAGAGGCTTTCAACTCAAACACAGCAAACAAACCAGGAAAAGCATGCTGTGAGCAAGCCTTCACCACAGGTGCCCTGGGAGATGACCTGCACTGCGTGCCCACAGGCAGCTTGGAGCAGCACTTCCCATCTGATGCCAAACGGCTCTCCCCAGCTTGTGTTGCAGCTACATGTCCTACACATCACCCCTAGTGCAGTTCCTGAATGTGAACACTTCAGGTTAACCAGTCCCTCTGCAATAGCCTACAGCTCCCCCAGATTTCATGTCATTAATAACAACAGAGGAAACTGGTGCAGGACCTCATCCAGTCACCCAGGTCACACTGTCTCAGCTGCAGCTACATCCACTCAAGAAGCTGCATTTCTCTGCTGCTCTTTCAAGTACTGTGGTGCTCTCCTTTTTTGAATTGTGTAGTAGAAGCCAGATTTCTCAGGAATCTGCTAGACAGCAGTCTTTTCTGAATGAGAACAACTAGCATTCATAGCTGAACTAACCATAGCTAATTGACTAATGCTGAACTAAGATTAGCATTCTGTCTTAAGGAGCAAAACCACTCCTTACTGATTTACTTAGTCAACATTTGCACTGTGACATATAAAGCTGAACACACTAAGTTGCACTCACTTGCACAAAAGCAGAAAGAAGCTGAGGTACCTCCATGCTTCTGCAGTGGGACATCTGTGTGCGTTAACCCAAACACTGAGTTAACATCTGCATGGACATTTGAAGAGATGGAAGCTGCTGCTGCTGCAGTTCTGCAGAGCAGGACCACCTCCTAGGTAACCAGCTTGTACCAAAGACAGAGGTGCCCAAGAGCCAAAGGTTTTGTGGGCTTTGACAACGTTACTCAGTACTACCAGTCTCTCCTAAAAGAGAGCACTGGCAGTGGGCCCTGAGCCCTGCGGTGATGAAACGCAGCCCAATGGAACACTTTGGGTTCTTACACAGGGTAGGTTTCAGTTCTGGAGAACAAAGGGGAACAGAGCAGAGCAACAAGCCACTGGTGGGTTTGTGTAAACAATACTCAGGGTGAGCAGTGGCCAACTCAAACAAAAGCCTGGACACTGCACAGACCTGAACCCACCTGTTAATTATTACCAGTACTGCCACAGCAACGCAAACAAATCAAACAGGCCATCTGCTGGGAAGCTGCCATTGGCCTTTGTTGCCGTTAGTTTTAAAGGAGCACCATAAAGAAGATAAAAAATGATCTGATACAAATGAGACATTTAAAAATAAAGCTAAATTTTCTTTAAAGTGCTTTTCTTAAAGTGCCTTGCAGCTCATTGTGCACTGACTGCACCCAGGGCCACGGTGCGACAGTGGCACCCACAGCAACACCGAACAGGAATACACTACTTTTTGGAAGCCTGACTCTGGTCTCAGTGCCCTGACTTCCATCACTGAGAGTCAGAGCACCTCTGGTCACCGCTGCCATGGACCCCCACAGGTTGACAGACCAGTCCTCATGGAGGTGCAAAAAGACCCTTGTGGGAGTCAAGAATTGTTGGTCACTTCTGGGTACCCCTTGTGCCCTGGGAAAACCCAAGCTTTTGCACAAGAATTGAGGTGGACATTTAGCTTCTAAGTTCAAGGTGACAACTCCCACACAACCCCCCAGGTATCTAAATTTTCTAGTGCTTAGGCCCACTCAGAGGTCCTGTGCATGGCTGTATGTGCCACACTATCCCAGTTCTTCACTAGATGAGAGGAAAGCCAGCCTTAATGCTGTCCCCAAATGCAAAGTGGCACACAGGTACACTAAGTTCCACATCTGGGGCAGCCAGGCCTGCAGGTACTCCCACTAGGGTCACATTTCCTCCCCAGGACAAGCGATTTTCTACTGGCAGGGTAGCTATTGATAGTCAGAGGAAATGGACTTTGCAAGATAAACACACACAATGGAAAGCTAAACAGGTATCCAGTCTCTGCAATGGAAAAGGGCACAGCCTCTGCTTTCCTGCCAATGTAAACCAGTGCTGTGCCACTGATCCCCCATGGCAACTCCACATATCATCAGAAAAGAGACAAATTGTCAGGAAATAGACTGAAAATAGCATTCACATCAGATCTTACTTCACTTTCATCACACTTGCTTCAGATTTCCTACCATCCTTCCTGCTGTCTTATGTTTCAGCATCTAAAGCTCTCTAGCAGTGAGCACGTGTTCTCCGCAGTCACATTTTGGGCTGAAGCCCTTACTAATCCTTTGCCAAAATGTTTAAATAATATACCCGAGGGGGAGATTATGGACAAGCCACGCATGTGGAAGGTGTTAATCTCGTGGCAGTAGACAACAAATCAAACATGTCACATGCTTGAGACTGCAGGGACAGACAAGATGCACCACAAATAGTGCTCACTGTGTTGCAGCGCAGTTGAATAGTGGAACTGTCCTACTGGCACAAGTTCAAGAATTGTAGGCTGTCAAATTTTCTAAACTATTCAGTACAAGTAAGCTAAGGAGCTATCATACTCATTTCCATACCCTCCCATGCTCTTTGTCATGATTCTGTGAAGGAGTGTAGGCTACGGTGCAAGTGGGTGCTCAGCAGCCAGCATGGCTGGGTGCTCAGGCTGTTTGAAGAATTTGCAATGATAACTTGTTGCCTGAAGGTTTGACAGGATTGAGAGAATTCAAGCTTTTCATTCATTCACTGAGTTGTTGCTCATCTCCTTACTATGCTGTCATTCAGACGGGCCACAGGAGAAGCTCCTGAGCAGTTGCACTGCTCTGTCCCTACACTGTATTTGTCGCACCATTGCCCTTGGTACTAACAGGGGCTCTGGTATTGCTGAATACCAGAGGCCAAGGTCATCTTGGTGGCTTGACAGCCGGTGGCACAGCAGGGATCTGGACCAAAGCAAACACTTGGAAGGGTTTTAGTGGCCGCAGTAATTAGACCAGCTCTGTGATACCATGAAACAAGTCTCCTTGCACTTCCTTTCTATTTTAACCTATTTTTTGTTGCCCATGATCATAATAGCAATTCTCTTTTCTGCACTCTTCCATAGCCACTAGCACAAAGGACAACTGGAGGCTTTGGAAAGTAGTGCTTAACACTGAGTTACAGCTACAAGAAACTGTGCTTTGACCTAAAGTTCTTTCAAGTAGAAAAAATTTTTCAATGCATTTCACAGAGCAGAACAGCACTCACAACATGGGTATGTTCACTTCAGCAGGTAATATGACTTGTGCACGGAGGAGGCAATTTCAGTGGCTTTGTGTTGTGGGGACAACAGCATCTCCACACACAACCTCTGTTGTTGGTCTTCCCAGTGCAAGAGTCACTCCTCAGCCCAAGCCTTCCTGACTGGAGTCCTTGACTGACTTGCACTGAGAGTAAACACTGGTTTTAAAGGGCTTTTTTTTTTTTTTTTTAAATACAAATGGTGGAGATTAGCTTCAGTTATATAAACAATAGTAACACAGTCAGCAACTGCAACAGAACAATTCTGCATTCACATGACCCTCCCACTCCAACAGGACGAAAAATTTGGATAAACAATTTCTCCTTTGTCTGCATTTCAAAACCTATCTCACCATCCCCTCACTGGGAGTGAAACAACTGTTTTCCTTACAGTGAAAGGATTTAGCTAAAGCTCCTGGTACGTGAGTAGCATCCCCACTGCTCGCCCGAGGCTCACTGCGGGACCAGTGCTCATCCCAATGTCAGGGGTGTCCAGCACACAGGCTTGGCTGAACAGCCCACGCAGACCGCCTGGACAGATTCAGATCACTTTCCAGTCAAAACTGACTCTGTTTCTCATTATGTCTCAAGCTGAGTTTTCTCAATTCCATATTCTTGCACTCAGTCATTTTACCCTTGATCTGAAACAGCCCCATTCATTTCAAATGAGCCTGATGAGATGTGGCCAGAAAGGGGTAAAGACATCAGAGCACCTCCATAACACTGACATTACTCACAAAACTTATATATGGAACTTAATTTTAGTTCCACAGCTACAATCAAGGGGTACAAATCCTTATTTACTGCAACAGTAATCCAAACACCACAGTTATTTACTTAGTAAGGGTAAGTTTCCTATAGCATTTGGATGGTGTGACTGTCCCTCGGAGCCAGTTCAGCCAGCTCCTGGTTCAGGGGTGATCTTGCAGGAGCTCCCGTCAGACCTCGCTGAGCAGTCACAGCCCATCTGGTCTCAGCAGGGCCTGTCCCCAGCTGGTTATCAGCTCTGACAAACAGACCTCAGCATGCCTTTTGGTCAGCGGAGCAGCAGCCTCTGATCAGGAACACAAGGAAGCTTTCCAAGGTCCCCACACATGCTGATTAGTACAAAGCAGAGCTATCCCACTGTGTCTCAGGAGAGGCCTCACTGCCGACACCCCACAGGTGGCCGTGGGCCAGCAGAAATCACACGAGCTCAGCATTACTGCAACGTCACTGCAATTCTACCCACAGCAAGCTCAAAACACTCAGGGGCTTACAGAATGACATCCAGCAGCGATACCAGCACCAAGACCTTTTTCAGTCACTTTCTGTGAGAGCATGCCCCACAGCCTGGGCACATTCCATAGTCCCAGAGCAACCTGCTGGCCACATTTTGCACCTCAGGAGCTCCGTGTCTAGCAGTGAGGGCCAAGGACACGTGGAAACTGCAAGGTCATTCTTAACTTTATTACAGACACAAGCTACATAAATATAAATAACAAAGAGTGCAGTTAGCTTTGTTAGTTGTTTTCTCCCAGAGTTAGTTCACACCCTGAAAGTGCAGGGCAGGTACCAGACTCCTGGTCACACTCCAGCTACCAGCATCAACTTCACCTAGGAGAGGGCAAACCCCCCCCACTGTCACTGTCAACCCTGCAGCCCAGGGAGGGCAATGAGACCTGCAGACCCCAGCCCAGAGTTGCCACTGCTTCTGGTACCTCAGCATCACCTCCAACTCCCCGCCCACCATGGCCAGGCCACTCCGCCAAAAACCTCAAGCTCTGGTTTTTGAAAACTAAAATTTCAGAACTGTTGGACACCCTTCTCTGACCGACAAATTGCTACAAGTAGTTCAACCTAAGTTCCCTTTGTCACTGCAGAACAGACAAGAAAAGTTGCTGTGCTCCTCTTCCCAGCCACAGAGGCTGTGTAGAAAGCAGTCATTGCCATGAGGTGAAGGTGCTGAATTATGTGCTGGTGTCCCATTGCACCACGCTGTGCCAGCTCAGCACTGCAGAGGTACTGGCAACTATTTCTATTTTATTGCCACGTTAACAGTACAGTTGCTGTCAGTTTTACTTAGCTGGGAGAAACACAGAAGTCCTGTGGCAGACCCTGCAGTAGCCTGCTGGAAGCCACTACACATGGGGTAGAGGACAGGCCACCTCCAGAGGGGCCATCATTCACAGTGACCACCATTTATTAAGGCATCGATCACCCTAGCATCTGAATGACTCACCAGCAAAGCCAAGGCTGACAGACAGCAGAAAAGGGACGTTACTCATGTTGGTGTGTCCCATCTGACAGGGAAACCTGGCTCTCTGCGTGGGTTGCTGCTACCAAGCCACCTGCCAAATCAGCAGCAGGCAGAGCACATAACTGCAACCCAACAGGGAGATGACAGGGGCTCAGGAATCAGCCAAATTTGGGCAGAGCCAAGTGCGTGCTGATGGCACCTGGGCTGGACAGGGATGGGGACTCTCACGAGTGCCACTCACAACAGCACAAAGCCCAAATAACAGCCCCCTCCCTGGAGGGCCAGCTGTCTCGGCCACCAGCTGGCTCCTGCCTTTTATCAGCTTTGCCATTCTGCATGTGCCTCCCCCTGCCTGCCTTGGACAAAAACATTCAAAAATGCCCCACTGAACGTGTCTGAAAAAATCCTGAACCAAGTCAGCTGCAGCAGCCAGAAAATCAAGGCAATACTGCCATGCCACAAGCAACCAAAAGAGTTCATGTTTACTCAGCTTCTTCCACTTCAGCTGGCTTTAAACTGGGAGAGGGAAATTAATTTTTAAGCAAGATATGGTTATATTTCTCAGCCAAGTCAGAGTGAATGGTATGTTACACAAACAGAAGTGGGGAGTTAGCCTTGTCAAGTTAACCAAAGAACAAACACACTACTACAGACTTGAAGAACACCCCTTAAGACAGAAGAAAAAAAGTACAGAAACAGACAATTTTTTTTTTTTTAAAGTAGGATCCATCCCTAGAGACCACAAGAAACCCAGCAGGTCAATAAGAAAGCTCTTGCAGGGAGAATGCTCCAGAGAACACCCTGCGAGTGCCCTGACTCCTTGCACTCAGAGCAGAGATTTCTTAGAGCACAAGAGCCTTGTCTGGGGGACAAACAAGGAAACCTACTGGAATCAACTGTCAAAATCTCTCTTTGGAATGATACACTGGCATCTCTGACACATCATGTTTTTGCAGCTCGTCAAAGACTGTGGAACAGGAGTAGTACTTACCCAGAGCTGTCATAGCAATTCATTCACGGTCAGATGAAAAGCACTGAAATCCCAAGTGCTGCTGCTAGTGGGCAGCAGGAGCACGGGCACTCAGGGGTGGCACACGGCTCACTTTCCTGCTGTGCCCAGCACCGCCAACTATGTCTGCGCTCCTGTGACAGCGACATGGTTTGGGTCAAGCTGCCAGCTGGCACCCAGCCCTCCTGATGCCAGAGTAGCACCAGGACAACACAACTACAAACCTTCACTACAGAAGTAGCCTATATTCACCCACCCCTCCTCCAGCCAACCCTTGCCTAGTGTCCCCCCAACAAGTCCCGAGCCCAGTTTGCTGAGAATTCTGAGGCTTTTACCATGCCATTAAACTGTGTCACCTTAAAATTCAGTCACAGGATGAGAGGTCTCTGCTTGGCCTTGTATGGAACTGCTGACTATGCAATGACATGAATGACTGATTTCTAAGTGGAGTTACTCATAAAAGTGGGCAGCTCTGATGGTGAAAGCAAACACCAGTTGGCATCAGAAATGGACATTAAGAAATTCAGTCATCAGACCACAAATTGACCTGTAGCACACCCAGCACTTCACTGCCTCTCTGGCTTCTCACTGTTGAATAGATCCCCCAGACACCATGTATGCGTCCTGCTTATAACGCAGCATGACTTGAATAAAGCTGCAGGAGCAGAAGGAAGATGTCATCAATACTGTGGAAGCACAGCTGAAATGAACCCAGCACGCACACACACAAGATACAGAGCAGAAAGTACCCTCCAGGGAAGCCTCTGCCCACAAAGGACTGTGAAATGGGATCATAGAATGAACTACTCCAGATTTCTTAGGTCATGTGGCAATATGCTGGCTACCAGCCTATACAGGAGTGAAACTCCAGCTCAAACCTATTATAACCTCAGCTAAGCACTTCAGTCTGAGCTTCAAAACATGCAGGGCTGCGCAGGAGCATCACCTGCATTAGACCTTGAAGTCAGAGACATCCCATTAAATTATTTCACAGATGTGCGCTAGGAGGCTATAGGGCTTCCAACAGCATTCCCAAATCGATGTTCTTTGTTTATTGAATGCTGACTTTTTATCACATTTCTCAAAATGACCACGTAAACCTCTGTCCCTGAAAAAGCACTCCAGTCAGAGATGTGCTGTTTCACATCACAGTTCTTCCCACCTTTCTGGCCCTTTATTCATAAGCTCAAATTGTTTGCCTACAGAATTCAATTGCACATTATGCTATCTAACAAAAAGCAGAAAAAAGCAGAGAGCAAAGCCAACCTGCTTTCCCATTTCTGTGGGGCAGCACGCAGTTCCCAGTAGAAGCAGGGCCTGATCTCCAGCCCAGCTTCCAGACTGCTGCCTGTAAATGCTCAGTGTTGCCCCTTCTTCCCTGAGGCCTGGTAATGAGTTTATCCACTGTCCCCAAAACAACAGAGCAACTTTTACGGTCCTGTGGGCCTGGCCACTTTTTCGAAGCTTCCATTACTTACTTGATGAACAGACACTTGTCAGTTCAGACACAAAATAGAACCAGAGAGCTTGAAGTACAAAGCAAGACAGAACCCAAAGAACACTGTTGAATGCATCCAGGACAGTGCATGTTAAATACTAATATTAACATAAACTAAGCAAAAACTATTACAAAGGAAATAGCAACTAATTGAAAAACTATTAAATATAATGAACTTATATTATTTACAGAAATTTGTTTCTCAAAACCCCACCATTTCAGAGCAAACGTTTAATTTATGAGAGCAATCTGTGTTAGTCTGGTATATTAATGCATGTAATAATTAGAAATTCAGAGTGCAGCCAAAATGATTTGTCCCTAGGATGATCAGCAACCGAATGTCTGCCAAAATATTATTTTTCTTTACACACACACTCCAAATACCATAAACCTTAAAACAGAGATAGGAATTACTTCCTGAAGTACAAATGATGTAAGAGCAAATAAAAGAACACAGTGACACGCAAATTTCCTTGTAATGTCTCATTTCAGAAGAACATCAGAAATTCCAGCCATTTCAGATGAGTCTGGACACCACCACCTGATGAGATGAGATCAGAGCTTCCATTCTTTTTATGCTAAAACAGTCCACGAAGCAAAGGAAAAAGGCTAAGGGAAATATTTACATGAGTGATACATATACTTGGATCAAGCATTAAATACAGAATGTGTTCTGATTTTAAGCAACATGATCCTCCAGGCAAAAAAATAAAAAATAAAACCAAAACGCACACACAAAAAACAAAACAACAACAAAAAAAATAACAAGGCATCTACAAAGACGTCATACCTTTGAAAATATAAATTTTGATGCAGAATTCAGGGCATTTCAGAACTCATTGTTTTGACTGGAATGTGTGGAATGCGTGAGCAAGAAGTGAATTAAGGCCAATTATAATAACTAATTGCCATAATGTTGTGGAAAAAGACCACAGCCCTTACTTGAGGTTGGAATACACAGAAAATAAATGTTCACTGTTACTTTATTGCTGCAGCAGTCTAGAAGAAATCAAGAGGAACAGAAATTACTCTTGTTGATGGAGTTAATGAAAGGTTCTCATTTGAGTCTAAGCAATTCTAAGATTTGTGTGTTCGCTACACTCAAACACAGTATGCCTAAAAATGGCATGATCTTTGTCATTATAAAGCATTAGCATAATTTGAATATAGGAAGGATTCTACCATGTTCGCTTTTCATTAACAGACACGTAGGGCTAGTAGCAACAGATGAGTTCAAAACTGATGTGAACCAGTATGAAGAGTAGGAAAGAGAGTGAGGGTGTGCAATTCCTGAACCTGACTGATAAAGCAAACAAACTGCAGTTCTAGCACTATAATGCCATCTGTATCAAATGGCTTTCCTTCTCTTAGCACACACTGGCAATATAAAGAAGCAGCATCACCTGCTGCAAAACCCATGATTTTTGGAAAGCATCTAGTTCAGTTGCAACATAAGATTAAAGTAGTAGCTTTTCCACCAACCACCATGGTCACTTGCAGCTGCTTGAAGGGACACTGTGTGGCTACTTTGTGATGCACACGTGGTTTATGTCAACACGTGCCTGCCAGAGGCTGGAGCTTTGGCAGAGAGCACAGTGAAATGGCAGCAGGAAGAATCAGTCCTCCCTTCACTGAGAGGGATGGCCAGAGGATGGGGTCTCTCCACGGATACGCGAGTCCTGAATTCACTTTGATAAGTTCACACAGAACTTAATTCACCAGGTAACTCCAGCAGCATTACTGAGATCAAATTAATGAACATTTACAATTTACACTGCATGAGCATTTTGACTCAGAATAAAGGAACAAGCTCTCAAACTGCTCATTTTGTCTGCTTTATTTCTTATCCATGCAATATATCCTGTGTTATCCACTACCATTAGGGGACACGGTCTGTTTACTATGAAGTATATCCTTTAAAGACACGATTTGGTAGTGATTTGACTTTTGGGGCCTTCTGCACCACCATAGAAAAAAAAAACAATAAAAAAACCAGAACAAATTAAATGCTAACAATATTCCAAGTTCTTGTTCTAATACTTCAGCAGGAGTAAGTGAAACAGTTTGTGAGAACAACATAAACATGATGCCTCCCAAGGCTTCAATAGAAAACAAATCACCACCTTTTGCAGACTCAAAAACCTCTTCTGAAGTTTCTCTGCTACTGCCTCTGCCTAAAATTACCAAGACAGAAAAATAATAAAAAAAAAGCCTGCCTCAAGACTGTAATTTGTACAAAGAGTAGATCTACCTTGATCCAAATTGCTTCACCCATCCCAGTTAAGGAAGATCCAAGTGCAATGACACTTGCTGTTCTAGGGTTTCATTATGCCATATGGCACTGGTCTCGATGGGATAATAATTTCATTATTCATCTCTTGCTGGGAGAGCGAACTTTCTACTGTGCTTGGTGGCTTTTTCTTTGTCAGATAGAATAGTTCATTGGGTCTTACTTTTTTTGTTCTTCTGCAATGTTGTCTATAGCAACACTTCTAAAAAATTAACAAATAATTCCTGTTGTTCCAGCAACTCTCGTGAGGCTTAGTTTGAAATGACTTCACAACAACAACAAAATCATAATCTTTCCATTAAGTAACTGGGACTATACTTTCAGTGATTTGTTTTTCTCCTGAAATACGAAGGAAGAGATGCTAGCTTAAGAACTGTAGCATGAGCAAAATAAAGAAAATGCAGGGGAGCAAAAAAAAAGAAAACTTAGAAAAGCTGCTTTAGAGAACGTGCTGTTTAAGAAGGACTACCACACCAGTTTTAAAAATAATAGAAGAAAATTAAAAATAACAATTAAAAAAAACACAAAGCAAAGGAAAGCAAACAATATATCAAATAAATTAGAAAAATCCATTGTTATCAGATAGTAAGTCAGTGTTAGATGCAGCTTCAAGTGGTCTGGAAGATACAGGGAGCTGGCAAACAGCAGTCCAGTCAGCAGCTAAAATGAAGCTTTACTCACAGTTACTATCTGTTGTTTTTTTTTTCCTATATATGATCTAAGATCCCAAATGCACATAACGTAGCTTGATATCTGTTAATATATAAAATAAAAACATACGGAAAGATACCAGAATCCAAAGAGAAGAGCACAAATGCTGTTCATGTATGCAAGCATCCCCCATGCTCACCAACACCAACTTAGAGGCACCAGGAAGGATAAACCCCAACACCAGGCACTGGTCTCGAGCGGATGGGATAATTAGTGTAAAATCTCAGGGTCAAGGACCTTCCAAAAGGAACACACACTTAATTATAACACCACAGCAAAACTCTCTGGCCTCTGGGTCAGGCCACTACAAAAATAGCTCAATAGCATCCATCAGAACAACTTGTAAAAACAAGCGTAAAGACACCATCAAGTTACTGTTCAAGAAATATTTTTAAAAGGAAGAGATGAAACAAGGAGTCTTATAAAGAACTACATTTATTTTTCTTTACAGCAAATACCATAAATAGAGCTGAAACAATTTTCACTGTGTGCAAAATACAGAATTTCCATGTGAAAATTTAAATACAGCATTGAAAACTATTGAATAAAAATATTCTATTAAGATTATAAAGTAAAGCGAAGACAGAAGATTGAGGAAGAGAAGGACAGAATCCTCACTGGCCAGGAAGAGCTAGGAAGACTCTGTAACAGAGGGCAAAAATAGCACAGCAATGGAATGTGGCTTGAAATGGCAGACTTTTATGTCACAACCTTCATCTCAAATCATGCTGAGCTTAGCAATTGAACACCACAGTCCTGCAATAGGAAGGTGCATCCTAACCATTTTCCAGGTGTGACGCATAGAGTATAGAGAGGTTTTGTATGGGCCCAGCAAGGGAACTCTGAAAGCCATCAAGACAAATTAGCATGCTCGCACAAATCAATACTATTGTTTAGTCATGCAAACATACAGGTCAGCAAGATAAGCTCTGCAGTTCCTCTTCATTCCTGACTGAGTGTGTGAAATGGGACAAGTGGCACAGCATGTCTGACCCCTCCCCC
>VXAB01011854.1:137372-150845 GCA_013399175.1 Odontophorus gujanensis
AGCTGATGCTTAGATCAATTCCCAGTTGCCATTGCCTTTGAAGGGCATCCTCAGCAAGTACAACTGTGTCATGACCACATCAACCAAAAGCATAGGGCACTTGCTGGTCAGGTTGAGCCCTTGTTTCTTCTCTGGATTCATTTTCCCCTTCTAGATTATCATGGGATTACACAGACCAATTTATATGAGAAACTAAATACAAAGTAATTGCACTAATTTGTCATGGAGAGTATTGGCAACTTCTCATGCAGCAAGACAAATCCATTAATCAGAGGGCAAATGGGGCCTCGTTAGAGCTGATATTAGTTAACAAAACAACTCAAACCAATACACTCTTGTTTATAAAAATTTGGCAGTTAGATATTAAGGACTAAAAAAAGTAGCACACATCTATTTCTGTTAGGTATGCATAGTATGTTACTTAGGATGAAAGACTGGAACTTGTGTTGCTCTGGTTATTATTTTTTTTATAAATGATTTTTCTTGTAAAATAATTTTCTACCATGAAAGCAAAGAAGCACTTAGAAAGAGCAACACTACTCAAATGTTGCTTGCTCACTGATTATCTGATCTCAATTAAAATCTGCTCATTGAACATTTGAGCACAGTAGAAATAGGCGTTCATGCTATTCAGGAGAATCACCTGGCTTTTACTGTGACCTTATTTTAAAATATCCTTGAAAGAAATAAGAAATAGTTCTTCCAAGAATCAACTTATTCACTTGCCTAACTTACCTGAAAGACATAAGACAAGTAAGTGTACATGCACAGACACAGAAGGAAAAACATTCTCTACAGAGAGAGCAGACGTAACCTTTTACAGAACTAAACTCAGCAACAGGTTAAATGATCATGCCAAAGCTCATATCCATTAATATACCAGACACACACAGTTTGCTCCAAAATGGTATTAAAAAAATAGAAAANAGACCAATTTATATGAGAAACTAAATACAAAGTAATTGCACTAATTTGTCATGGAGAGTATTGGCAACTTCTCATGCAACAAGACAAATCCATTAATCAGAGGGCAAATGGGGCCTCGTTAGAGCTGATATTAGTTAACAAAACAACTCAAACCAATACACTCTTGTTTATAAAAATTTGGCAGTTAGATATTAAGGACTAAAAAAAGTAGCACACATCTATTTCTGTTAGGTATGCATAGTATGTTACTTAGGATGAAAGACTGGAACTTGTGTTGCTCTGGTTATTATTTTTTTTATAAATGATTTTTCTTGTAAAATAATTTTCTACCATGAAAGCAAAGAAGCACTTAGAAAGAGCAACACTACTCAAATGTTGCTTGCTCACTGATTATCTGATCTCAATTAAAATCTGCTCATTGAACATTTGAGCACAGTAGAAATAGGCGTTCATGCTATTCAGGAGAATCACCTGGCTTTTACTGTGACCTTATTTTAAAATATCCTTGAAAGAAATAAGAAATAGTTCTTCCAAGAATCAACTTATTCACTTGCCTAACTTACCTGAAAGACATAAGACAAGTAAGTGTACATGCACAGACACAGAAGGAAAAACATTCTCTACAGAGAGAGCAGACGTAACCTTTTACAGAACTAAACTCAGCAACAGGTTAAATGATCATGCCAAAGCTCATATCCATTAATATACCAGACACATACAGTTTGCTCCAAAATGGTATTAAAAAAATAGAAAACCACAAAATCAATGTAGTGAAATGCTGTCAAACGACAGTGTTAGTCACACAATTTTGGAACTGGCAAGCAGAAAAATCACCTGACAGCATAAAGACTTCAGCCAGTGAGAGGGTGCAACACCGGAATGATGAATTGGACTAAAAGTAACGAGGGAGATCAACAAAGACAGCAAAGAAAAAAAACAAAACACAGAACTTAGCTTGGTTATACAGAAAAGCATCAGAAAGTTTACAAAGAAGAATTGCCCAAAATAAAATTGCTTTTTTTTTTTCCACTAAATCACAAACAAGGACAAATAGGTAATAATCATATTGACAGAACATAAAGAGTTAAAAAAAAAAGAAGACAACTAGCCATTAGATTATCAGATTGATACCAATACACAACCTTCGCAACAATCTCTAAAATCCCCGAGGTATGTTATATAATTAGGATCCTTCAGGAAAATGTTTTTTTTATTTTGTATGGTTCCCCATACCCTCTCTGAAGTCTGTTGTGAGAATTTAGTGATTTTTCTCCCTATTGTATAAACCTATATCACATCATTACCATCTTCTTTGTTAAAAAGAAAATGCTTTTGCCTAGTAAAATTCACTTCATTTAAATTCATCAGTTAACACAGATTTCCAAGTTTCTTACTGCGTCATCATTTTCTCTAAGTTTATCATTTCACTCACTCTGCTGAAAAGCAGAGCATTTCTTGTAGTGAACAGCAAAATAAAACATCAGGAAAAATATATTCTGCAAGACTATGCTAATGACAAACTGAAATCAAATTGAAGACAAGTCTAACTTGAAAATTTCACCATTTAACAGTTTGCCATGTTGCAGGAGTACCATGGTAAATCATACTGCTGATTTTTTCCATTTAGAGTGGAGCAACTACTGGCATTAGAAAATAATTTAAAACTGTAGACTGTTCCAAAGTAGATTTTTTAAATGCTATGAAAGAGACAGACATATTTCTTAATATATATTCAGATGCTTACCACAGTTGTTATAATGGTCACTGTGTCCAGTCAATATTCTAGCAAAGTTTGGCTAAACACATATTTGAACATGAATGGCAGTGTACTTCAAACAGATCCTAGCTTATGCCTAGACAATTTTTCAAGCATTTTTTTTCAGGTTCTGTGCATACTCTTCACACGTTTTCCCCCAGAATATACAACCACTATAAAATGGGAAAAGCTTTATCCTTATAGTTGAAAAATTACATCAAAATACCTAGTGGAATAATCCATTCTGTCATTTATTTTAAACAGAACACATCTTTGCTTTTAATATCTAAGAGGCAAGACAACTTTAAATTGTCTTTGCCCACGTTCACTTAAAATAAAAAATAAAATTACCCAGTCCGTAAAAAGCACAGTTATTTGAGACTACTAAAAGGCCATCCTCAAACTCGGGTACAAATTGAACATAAAATTATTTCCTATTACTTACGTCATATTACGTTGGCTAGAAAGAAATGTTACAGATACTTTTCATTTTAGGCTATGCATATTGTCACATTAATATGCTTACCTATTTCTTGATTAACATCTAAATTTAAAATATTTAAGTATTTTACAGGCAGGGAGCATGCTTACCTCACTGGCTACCTAGGCTGAGAAAGCAATCAGAATCTGGGATGTTCTCACTGTCTCCTTGCTGTTTAATAGCCCTACTTAACCTGCTCCTGACAGCTTTTGATGAAGGTAGACCTTGATGGGAGACACCAGAAAAATTTATTTAACAAATGCTCCAGATAACAGAATTTTGTCTGTTTGCTATCAGCTTTACATATTGAAAAGAATAAACTATATCTAAGAAGTAATACCCTTAGAATAAGTTTATAGTTTTTTGTTGTTTGTTCTAAACTTGTATTCTTAAAAAATTCTAAACATAATAGGACCAGCTGTGAGTTCAGTAACATACAAATGTTCCACAACTCAGTATTCCTCGAAACAGCTCCCTAACAAAGAAGCCCTGAATTGAGGAATAATTCACATCTAATAACACTACTAGTTCCTTTGATGTGCAGTTTCAATCAGACCTTCACTCAGCTAAGCTTTGCTCTTCAGATTTATTTCAACATGTTAAATAAATTAGTATTACAGATTATATTCACTGTCAACAAAGAGCATGAAATGTAGAAGGCATGACTAGGAGTAATATGAATTTGACACATTATTATTATTTTTTTCTTAACATTCATGCAAGCTATAAACCNGCTTTTTTTTTTTCCACTAAATCACAAACAAGGACAAATAGGTAATAATCATATTGACAGAACATAAAGAGTTAAAAAAAAAAGAAGACAACTAGCCATTAGATTATCAGATTGATACCAATACACAACCTTCGCAACAATCTCTAAAATCCCCGAGGTATGTTATATAATTAGGATCCTTCAGGAAAATGTTTTTTTTATTTTGTATGGTTCCCCATACCCTCTCTGAAGTCTGTTGTGAGAATTTAGTGATTTTTCTCCCTATTGTATAAACCTATATCACATCATTACCATCTTCTTTGTTAAAAAGAAAATGCTTTTGCCTAGTAAAATTCACTTCATTTAAATTCATCAGTTAACACAGATTTCCAAGTTTCTTACTGCGTCATCATTTTCTCTAAGTTTATCATTTCACTCACTCTGCTGAAAAGCAGAGCATTTCTTGTAGTGAACAGCAAAATAAAACATCAGGAAAAATATATTCTGCAAGACTATGCTAATGACAAACTGAAATCAAATTGAAGACAAGTCTAACTTGAAAATTTCACCATTTAACAGTTTGCCATGTTGCAGGAGTACCATGGTAAATCATACTGCTGATTTTTTCCATTTAGAGTGGAGCAACTACTGGCATTAGAAAATAATTTAAAACTGTAGACTGTTCCAAAGTAGATTTTTTAAATGCTATGAAAGAGACAGACATATTTCTTAATATATATTCAGATGCTTACCACAGTTGTTATAATGGTCACTGTGTCCAGTCAATATTCTAGCAAAGTTTGGCTAAACACATATTTGAACATGAATGGCAGTGTACTTCAAACAGATCCTAGCTTATGCCTAGACAATTTTTCAAGCATTTTTTTTCAGGTTCTGTGCATACTCTTCACACGTTTTCCCCCAGAATATACAACCACTATAAAATGGGAAAAGCTTTATCCTTATAGTTGAAAAATTACATCAAAATACCTAGTGGAATAATCCATTCTGTCATTTATTTTAAACAGAACACATCTTTGCTTTTAATATCTAAGAGGCAAGACAACTTTAAATTGTCTTTGCCCACGTTCACTTAAAATAAAAAATAAAATTACCCAGTCCGTAAAAAGCACAGTTATTTGAGACTACTAAAAGGCCATCCTCAAACTCGGGTACAAATTGAACATAAAATTATTTCCTATTACTTACGTCATATTACGTTGGCTAGAAAGAAATGTTACAGATACTTTTCATTTTAGGCTATGCATATTGTCACATTAATATGCTTACCTATTTCTTGATTAACATCTAAATTTAAATATTTAAGTATTTTACAGGCAGGGAGCATGCTTACCTCACTGGCTACCTAGGCTGAGAAAGCAATCAGAATCTGGGATGTTCTCACTGTCTCCTTGCTGTTTAATAGCCCTACTTAACCTGCTCCTGACAGCTTTTGATGAAGGTAGACCTTGATGGGAGACACCAGAAAAATTTATTTAACAAATGCTCCAGATAACAGAATTTTGTCTGTTTGCTATCAGCTTTACATATTGAAAAGAATAAACTATATCTAAGAAGTAATACCCTTAGAATAAGTTTATAGTTTTTTGTTGTTTGTTCTAAACTTGTATTCTTAAAAAATTCTAAACATAATAGGACCAGCTGTGAGTTCAGTAACATACAAATGTTCCACAACTCAGTATTCCTCGAAACAGCTCCCTAACAAAGAAGCCCTGAATTGAGGAATAATTCACATCTAATAACACTACTAGTTCCTTTGATGTGCAGTTTCAATCAGACCTTCACTCAGCTAAGCTTTGCTCTTCAGATTTATTTCAACATGTTAAATAAATTAGTATTACAGATTATATTCACTGTCAACAAAGAGCATGAAATGTAGAAGGCATGACTAGGAGTAATATGAATTTGACACATTATTATTATTTTTTTCTTAACATTCATGCAAGCTATAAACCTCAGAACCCAGAGAAAAGATGAAAGCAAGAAAAAAAAAAAGGGATGCGCCATATTCAGGTTTCAAAACCCAGTTATTGTCATAAATATTCCCCAAACATCTGAAAGAACAAAAACTCTTTCTTTGTCCAACAACAACAAAAAAGTGGAGGGGAAGAAGGCTTTTAAAATGTACCTGTCCCCAACGGTCTGAGCCCAAACAGGACAAAACAGAAAAAAAAATTACAAAATATCCTTCCTTCATCTCTGTGTTCTGGAAATGTGCCTGGACACCATCCTTCATAATTTAACATACAGTACATTTTATACTGAAAATTTTGATTGCACCTAGTTTACATCAGAAGGAATATATCGTTAAGTCACACATTAAATTGCAAGTAAAAAAAAAAAAGCCTCAGGAAAATAGTGAGGCTGCTCATTTTGAAAATCTGAAAGGCACAACTGAGCAAGACACGCAGGAAAGTTTAAACCCTATAGAATTTCTTTGCCCATTCAAGCACATTTTCGAGGGATAGCT
The DNA here is from genome assembly GCA_013399175.1 of Odontophorus gujanensis. Taxonomy (NCBI): domain Eukaryota; kingdom Metazoa; phylum Chordata; class Aves; order Galliformes; family Odontophoridae; genus Odontophorus; species Odontophorus gujanensis. The sequence goes on from VXAB01011854.1 coordinate 143,740, forward strand.
CTGCTTCCCGGTACATATGAGTAAGTACCTCTAAAAGAGCACAGAGGAATGGCACACCGAGGCTTAAGAGTTCATACAAGTAGGTATAGTTATACGCATTGTCCCTGAAATGAAGATTGGTAGCGTGCAGAAAACCATGCATCCAGTTAGACAGGCGTCTGGGAATGTCAAGCAGATCCCTTGTCACCCGAAGGGGCCAGCTTAGAGTGTGCCTAAAGAAGGAAGTCAGGATACCTGGGGACCTGTCCTCTGGACTGCTAGCAGTAGTTGAAGTGCTTTCTGTGGTAGTCTCTGTAGGTCGGAGTTCTTCTTTCTTCCAGGCTTCTGTTGCCTCCTTATAAAAAGCATTAAAAGTGTATTAAATATAATTCTAAAAAATGTAAAGTCCTGTTTTTGATATTGTTTTCAAGTTCTTATATATACATTCACTTCAAACTGTTCTTAAGTTCAGCTTTATAGATTAAGAACTCATTTCCACTGAAAACAAGACTATGCATAATGTACTGTGTTCTAGATAAAGCTTCCTGCTTTAGTAATATAACCAACACATACCTTGCACTGGACCTGTAACGTTGCTCTTCTCTTTCTGTGTTTATTACTGATTTTGCAGTGTGTAAAATGAGGTTTACAGTAAAATTTACCTAGGAGAGAAAAAGTAAATTACACAATCTTTTGTCTTTACATCTACCCACTATTTTGTGTATAAAATATCAAGATGATAAATGGTTTGGCAGCAAAAGAAATGGGGAACTATCTGCTGGTTCTACATTGCCTACAGCTTTAGAGAATCACAGAATCATTTGAGTTGGAAGCAACCCTTGAAGGTCATCTAGTCCAACTCCCCTGCAATGAAAAGGGAGATCTACAGCTTGATCAGGTTGCTCACAGCCCCACCCAGCCTGACCTTGAATATCTCCAGGGACAGAACACCCACCACCTCTCTGGGCAACCAGTTCCAGTGTTTCATCACCCTTATCATAAAAAAAACTTCTTCCTTAACGTTCACTCTAAATTTTCTCCTACTTTCTTTAAAATTATTTCCCCTCGTTCTGTCACAACAGACCTTGACAAAGACTCTGTCCCCTTCTTTCTTACAGCCTCCCTTTAGATAGCGAAAGGCTGTCAGGTCTCCCTGGAGCTCTCTCTTATCCAGGCTGAACAGCCCCAGTTCTCCTACAAGGACAGGCTGAGAGGTACTCCATCCCATGGATAATTTTTGCGGACCTCCTCAGGAGTTGCTCCAACAGGTCCTGTACCATCTCTCCTGTATGGAGGACTCCACATCTAGATGCAGTACTCCAGATGAGGCCTCACCAGTGCAGAGCAGAGGGGCAGGATTATCTCCTTCACTCAGCTGGTCACACTTCCTTTGATGCAGCCCAGGATACAGTTGGCTTTCTGGGCAGCAAGGGCACATTGCTGGCTCATATCCAGCTTGCCATCCACCAGCAACCCCCAAGTCCTTTACACTGGGGTTGTGCTCTATCCTTACATCCTCCAGCTTGTACTGATAGCAGGGGGTTGCCTTGGCCCACGTGCTTTGATTGGGTTTCTTTTACAGCATACAGATTTGCACATTCATTAAATAAGGTAAAGCCTTAAATTAATCTAACACAAGGCTTTAAGATTAATAAATAGCAGAAAAAACAAGATTCTACAAATTCCACGAAGAAATGCAATACATCAAGCAGCAAAAAGTCAAACAATCAGTTGAAAATCTTTGCAGAGGACTCTAGATTGTGGAAGAGCCATCTTTGGCTCTGTCTTTAATCCTTTTGTAAGAGGAGATCAGGTCAGTACTCAGATACACTCAAATCATTTGGAAATAGCAAGGTAATTCTGATATAGTCTAATAACTTTCATCTGAACAGAAAAAAGCAAGCAACCAAAACAACATGCAATCCCCTGCCCAAAAGCCTCAGGCTGTAGGTGGCATCAACAGCCTGAGATCTGAACCTCCCATTCTGCAACTGACTGCAATAAAGGGCACTGCTTCTTGGCCAGTACTACTGCTTTCACCTCATGAGCTATTACATCTTGAAAGATGTAAATACCCCCTGTATAAATTTACCACTGCTCTGACTCGTCTTGCTTTATTTAAAGGCTAGTTATCAGTGGCAGATAGGGATAACTCTGTACTGTTGACAGTCAGAGATAAAGTGCCTTTCCATTCCCACCCCAATTTTGACCTGTGATTGGACAAACTGTAATTTTGTCACCTGACTTGTTTTGCAGTGATGATTTCTTCGTTCAAAGTTCAGATCTGTCTGAATTGGCTTCTTTTGAAAGAAGCGCAAGGACTCAAAGGTCAGCACGGACACAAACAACATACTTGGCAGAGCTCCTCCTGGCTGAGCTACTCCACTAGGTCTTTTAATCTGGTTCCATTAAAGGCATCAATATTCAGGCATTTTAAAATATTCTTAAATAGCTTCTGTATTACCTTCTTCAACATCAAAGGCATAAATTCCTAAACGGAGAGTTGTAGAACATATTTCACACTTGAAGCACTCCCTGTGAAAGAAGTGGCCTTCTGCACTCAGCCGCTCCATAACGTACACCCGTTTTTTGCAGAAATAACAAATATCGCTCCCCCCGATAGACTGAGGAAATTCTTTTCGCAGTGATCCCTGTTAAAAGATAAAAATAGAAATACATATGAAGCCTTTACAGGACACCTAGATATAAATTCTTATTCAAGTAAGCAGTTGCTTTAACTACTTGAAGTTTTACACAACCCCTTCTCCAAACACAATTAAAAAATGCATCAGTCAGCTTTTTTATTATTCATAGGCTGCAAGTCTGTGGGTTTACAAAGCAACTCATAAATCAGACATCATAATACTCAAGAGAATGAGCTGCAGCTGGACTTGCACCCAGCTTTCCCCCTTCAGTTCACGGGCACTTCACGTTTGCTCAAGTACAGGGGCAGCACCAGGCCCACATACCCAGTGCCATGCTGATTCAGGCACTTGCAATCATAGCTGCAGGTGACAATGTTTCTCAGATGTTGGTGAAGGCAGACCTTGCCAGCCTTGAACAACAGGCACGTGTTTGGAGCTAAGCAAACCCTGAAGACTAAGTTTATCTCAGTAGTACTGAGGTCGCACTCAGCTTATAACAGCTCCTTAACCCTAAGGAAAACGTAGACTTGTGCTCTAAGTTGAAGGAAGAAAAGCCAACAGTTGTTGATACTGGTGTCTGAACCACCACGTCCATCACCCACAAATGCACCTCCCCTCTCAGCCGCATTTCTGCCTGAGCAAACGGCCAGAGCTGGGGCTTGGTTTCTTTAAAAATCAGCTTCATTTCTACCATGTACATTCAGCATTCTTTAAATTCATTGGATTTTAAAATATGACTCATATTAACAACATGGATATTTTGGAACTTTTCATTGAATTTGGTCAGATAACTACTTTTTTTTTTTTTTTCTAATTGTCACAATCCCTACATTCTATAGATCTACATAAAAAAGGCACAGAAAAATCAATTACACATAGAATAGACAGCCTCCATTTATTAGAGACAGGCATGAAGAGGTTTCTTTGCTTTACTGCGTTGTTCTTTGTTATAGGTCAATACACGTGAGCATCCGTCCCTGATCTTCTACAGCTGCCACCACCTCCCCATCCTCTCCTCACCACGTGAGGGTACCACTCCTGAGAAAGAGGAGCTGCAGGTCTGGCAGAGCCCCACTCACGTTCAGACACCAGCATGCAGTCCACACAACTCATCTTTAACTTGCCAGCAAAAGAAGGCCTCAAATTTTTTTCAATGTTAGCTTTAAGTAACAATTGTCACTGTCATGAGTCACACTCTTGTGCTTAGCAGCTGAGAATCCTAAATAAAATCTGCTGTTAGTAATCTATTGTGCTGTGCTGGATCATGTTGGAGATTGGACCACGTGAAACCCTACAGATGTATAACCACACAAATGGGAAAATATAGAAATACATTTTTAAAAATACAATGTTAACAGAACAGGTCAGATAGTTACAGTAAAGCAGAAGCAATTAGAGTTTAGTGGTGGCTAATAAGTAAGTATCAATACCACAATGCCCCAGACTTAGCTTCCCGATACCTGACATCTTTGGGCACTGGAAACAGGATGTGGAGAACCAGGAATAAGGCAAGAACCTGTGGCTCTGTCCAAAGACTGCTTCTGAATTCAAACAGGATTGTGTCAGAGTTTAAAAATAGCTTTCTTCAAAATGAAGCATGGTGATTCAGCATTTGCACGTTAAAAGTAATTGCATAAACATGCACTGTACCAATTTCTCTTTAGACGCCACCTTGATTAATAACCATCTTCTATTACTAATTGTACCAATAATTACATTTAATAAAAGCCTCCTGAAGTTTTATTTCATGCAGACAAGTAATAAAGGTATAAGTAGAAGACATTGTGAGAAATGCTTCCAGCATACCCACATTATCAGCATATTCTGCCAACATGCACTCGATTCCTCAGTTAAGCATCAGGCTAACATCTTTCATAATGCTTAAGGTGTTCCACTATTACGGTCTTAAATCACGAGGACACTCAGCAAAACACAGCTTTTAAGTAAAGTTGTAGTTTCCTTGTGAGTTCAGTCTTACCAGGTCGGGGGGGGAAATTTGTGGCTTGGGTCTGTGATCGTTCACATACAGATTAACAAGAACTTCAGCCATAGTTCCAATTGCACGTGAGACCTTTCCTACAGTCATCTAACCAGAAAAGCGGAAAAGATGAAGAATTGAAGGAAAAGCTTTAGTTACTTGAGAATTTAATGATAAAAAGATGAGAACGACTTGAAAACATGCAAATGAATGAAAGCAATGATAAAGACAGGCTCTGAGAAAAAGCAGAGGCAAAGTCCAGCAGAGCATAAGCACATTCATGCAAGAATGGCGCGGTCAAGCTGGTGGCCACAGGGGGCTCCCAGGCAGACCACAGACTCCTCTCCCTGCAGATGATGGAGAAATAGCTGCCTTAACAAATGCTGCTCCTACAACACAAGGCCTCCTGTTTGCTCTGCAAAAGACGCAGGACAGTTAACCAGGAGCTACTGCCCAGCGACTGCAGAAGAACTGTTGTGGTAAATTAAATACAAACAAACAAAAACAAAACACCACCACTTTGACTTTTTAGAACTTTGGTGTTACAATTCAGAAATGGAGGTGGTGACTAAACTTCACATTAACATGACCTGAAAACTGGCATTTCAGGAAACATTCTACGAAAACCTCCTAGAAGTCCTGCATAGAATCCTCTCTGAACATCAACAATGTTTTTCTTTCTCCCTCTCTCCAGTGACTTTGAAATGTGGCAGGTGGGTAGCTAGGTACTTTGATTTTCTGTTTACAAGGAAGAGACTGTGAAGACTTCATAGATTTACATGAAGATTTGTTATGCAAATTCACGTTGCCACTAGTGATTTTGATATTTCCTTTATGGAAACCTAAAGGCTGCCAGAGCCATTCTGATTTGGTCAGGGATCCAATGCTCTGCTTCTGAAACCAGGATATTTTCCTACCTAGAGGATCACTGATCTTGCACTTTACACTCCATTTGCTTTCCACTGAGTATAGATTTTAGCTCTCACGTTTCTCAGTGAACTTAGTTTTCTACTGACATCATGCCATATCTTGCAAAGGGAAAGGCTTTAAAAAATGTCAGAAAGTTACTACGAAGAGAAAGAAAACACAATGGGTTTAAACTTCTATCAAACTTAAATGCAACTCTAATGCATTGTGGGTGCCTTTTCAAAGAGTGTGACGAACAAAGACTATTCTTGCTAATAAAAAAAAAAACAAAACAAAAACAAGAGCGAGAACTGGAGAGCACAGCCAGCTCCTTACAGCCCACCTTATCTTTTAAGAGTTATACCATAAATAAATTTGTCTTAATATAAAGGCAGGCATAAAATATGTATGTTAAGACAATAAAGAACATTCAAAGGATCATTCTATACCATTCTATACTTAACTTGTTTAGCATAAAAAATGCAACAATATTATTTAATATCTGCATGATTTGTTAGGTAATAACAGCAAACTGTTAACTTTATACTTTAATGCTGTCCTAAGTGGTACAAGAAATTAGAAACCAAGTGACACTACTTGCTTAGTTTTCTATAGGAAAACTAAGTTAGTTTGCATTATTTATGATCACAGAAGACAAAATTTTCCTTCTTTAAGGATTCCTATCTGAATATGCTGAACTTAAAGGCCACATACAACTTACAACCCATGAGTCCCTAGTTAAAAGAAAGCTTTTCATGTCTGTTGAAGCACAGAGTTTACCCTGAAATAGCGAAACACTGGAGCAACCAGTTAAGCAATAAGGCTATGCTTAAAGTGCAAGTACTTGAATTTCTGGAAGAGTATCCCTGAGCCTGAATTACACCTTGCAATTCATCAGGTGGGTTGATTTCTGCTCTCCACCCATTGGAGCAATTTGCGCCACCATTAAGGGAGTCAAAACAAGGAAATTACATGTTTATACATGCTTTAAAAACGTTATTAGAAGAAAACATTTGTGTAATTTAGGTGAAGTTCACATTCCATGTAAAAGCAAATGGGATTTCCATTCAATCTAGCAAACAAAGGATTGCTGTCCACTTTTGTCTCCTAATCAACATCCACCAACACAAAATTCTTGCTGCTGACCAGGAAGAAGGACAGGAAGCAAATGGACTTGAGGCCCTGTAAGCACCTGCCATGAGCAGAAACCCACAGTGAAGGGAAAGTCAGGGAGAGCAAGAGCAGTGCTGCTCTATAAGGTTCATTAGTGACAACAACACAACCACAAAGCCACCCTGTGTCTTCACTAAACCTCATTCATTTTAGGAACAGGGATTGGATGCCACCGTCTCCCCTTCATAACGCAAATGTAAAATTCTCACTGCAGAAGAAAGGTTACGTCCTCAGATCTACACACCAGAGGCATGCTCCTTTAGAGAAATGTCAGCTCTTATACAGCTTTGTTTTCTTCAACAGAACACTGCTATGTTACCCCAGAAACTCAGACACTAGCAAACATAATATGTTTTGTATTTCACTTGTGCACTTACTATTCCTGAGAACAGCGATGTGCACAAGCCTCCCCCCCCCCCCCCCCC
>VXAB01011854.1:150947-448457 GCA_013399175.1 Odontophorus gujanensis
CCCACATGCATACAATTTTGCGGTGCTGAGGTCACAATCAATATAACAAAAGGCTACTGCTCAAAACTCAGACATGTTTATATTAGTACAGCTTTAAATACTTTGTTGTCCTGGAAAAGAATCTTCGAGTCATCTTACATGGTTTATTTCAGGAAACTTGAAAATCCTCAAAGTGTTGAGACTTAACTAGGAGTGCTGACCTCTCAGTGACAAGTTATCAAAGCCTTTTAGCAGGTTGATCAGGGTGGCTGTCAGTGCAGGAAGAGAAAACCACCTCCTGTATTTCCCTGTGCTATTATTTACAACACCACAGCCAACCAACTAGTAAACCTCTTTCATAAAATTAATGTTTTCTGCTTCCAGAAGCATACAATGTTTCCCTTTTGTTGTTATATATCCTTAATGATTTTCCTGGTCTTATTTCACTCTGTGATTCCTATATTTTTTTGATAACATCTGCTACATATATTATACCTCTGAGATAAACAACATTTGAATAATAAGTTACTCTGTGTAAGAAACACCCAAGCCCTGTTTACTGCTCATAATTAGAGACGTCACTGAAGGGAAGCAGTTGATACAAACTCAGCAGGCAGCAAAGCTTACTGATTGCAACGTACTCATAGTTCCTAAGACATGTTGCATGGATACACCCACATAAAGCTCACATCAATACAGTGTTCTGAAGGTCAATCCAAATTCTAACAGCAAACAGGAAAAATTGAAGCCCATTCTGTAAGATAACATTGTTAATATTCAACCTAAGTGAAATATAACAGCTGGCTAAACCTAGAACAGAGTTTTGATTATTACTGACACCTCGCACATACTGTCACCCAGAAACTGATTCTTAATAAATTCTAATGATTGTATACGTTACGGTCAATGTCTTTAATAGAATTTGGAAGAAATAAAATGCATCCATTGACTTCCCTTTCAAGTGCTCCTTTCAGGATTGAAGCTAAATAATATGCTTTTGTAACAAAACAGTAAGTCTGCTCAGACACTATTTTCAGTAGATACACCACTACAGTTAATACTATACCAATGAAAATTGAGCAGATGTCAAGGATCGTCCTGCCCGATAATAAATCACCTTGGTACTCCCTTGAAATTAAAATTACAGTACTGCTTAAAGGATGTGAGGGTGCTGATATTCATAGGTCGTATCTTATTAAGTTCTAATCAGTAAATCAATAATACTTGAATATTTTCTGTTCTTCTGCTGGGATCAGGATGTTACACAAGAATATGCGGAGTTCCTTCTGTTGGTTTATCTATCCTGTGGCCCTCTTTCATAGTGAAGTTAAGACCTTCCTCATGATAACTCTTAGAATTTGTGTTGTGGTCTCTGTTTTGAGTCCTATAAACCCACTCTCAAAAACAGCTAATTATCAATACATACAGTTAAAGAGGTCCAAACACATTATATAAAGCTATCATACACTCTCTACTTCAAAGTGCAGTTGTGTAACTGAAATATTATCATTTTTTTATGTAGAGATAATGCTGCCAATTTAGACAGCCTTTTATTGCACATAATACAACTGATGTTTTGAAAAGTGTACAATTTTAAAATGGAGAAGTATCACAGAACTGAATTAACTTCACAGTACATGAATAGGATGGAGAAGAAAATCCGAGCATATCCATAAGTACTGTCATGAGCATATCACTAACACACTGTCTTGGGCATAAGCACAAAGGGACATTAAGTCCATACTGTCCTCAGAACAGAATTCACATTACTCACATAAAGCTAATATATGCTGGTACAACCTGCTCTGAAAAGGTGCCTGTGCTGCAGAAAGCAGGCTTCCCCTGGCACTTTGCTCACTACCATCAAGGACCCCTTAGCCCCACACCTAAGCCTGACTCAAATCTCCCTTTCTATTGTGACTCCTTGCCATGTCTACAACAGGCAGAGGTACCCTCCTCTTACCTGCCAGTAGCCTTGCCCAACACCATGGTTGAATGGCCCTCTTCCACTCCTGTTGGTAACCCACTTGTGCTCAATGGCAACCCCAGAAAAACCTAATGTTTTCTTTATTTATTTTTCTTTTTTTTAATTACTACCTTTCCCACTGAAATATCTACAGTATTTGGGTTTATTTGAATCTGCTTCAAAGGGGAGTAAAGAGGATGTAAGCCTGTTCATTATCAGGCTATTTAAAGTTCTCAGATACGCTGTGCCAAAGGCAGTTTATTTAGCAATACGCAACACATAACAGTGTACAAAATGACCTGAGCCTATCCAACTCCATAGAGCAGCATGTTAGGCATCAGGATGCTCTGGTATAGAGATCTGCTGAAGAACACATCCAGTCCTATCTAACCAAGCAAAAATTTACCAAATGAGATCAATGTGTGTTTACTGTGCTCATGACAGAACAAGCTTTTCTAGTCTCAGTTGAGCTTCATCCTACCATTACCTCTGGAGGGAGGATTTTCACTTACTTGATTTCAGTTAGTGTGGGTTTACTGTAACAACGAACTACTGGTATGCCATTTAAATACAGCAGTAAACTAATAAAAGGTTATAAATGCATTTTAAACAAAATGGTGTTGAATTAAAACATCCAAAACCAATCACTGACACAAAAAGCTTTTTTTTTTTTATTTTGTAAAGAAAAATTTTTAAATCCCTTCAAAAAAAAAATCCTCTTGCTGATGAAGTTTCCATGCGATTAAAAGCCTACTTCTCACGTGGTAAAGGCTAGGTCAGACTGGTTTTTTTGCTCTCTTTGCATCAACACAGTACTACTCCAATGCCTACGACCAACAGGTCCTGATATTTTTTAAGCCAGTACTTAGCTTAAAACCCACCACATGCTTTATGTCCTAGGTCACAGAAAGCAAGGAGTGAATCTAGGCAAAGCAATGATTTTGAAGCTGAAGGGAATTAGAGGATTACAGCAGTTAGGCACCTGCTGGGCTTGCAGTGTCCTTGGCAGGCTGTGTAGCCTGTATTTTCTAGGGGAAAAGAGAGGAATGGAGCTTTCTCAATGCACCTCCAACTAACCCACCTTTGCAAACTGCATCTCAGTTTAATATCTATCTGCTTGGTTACTGCTCCATCTGTGAGCCTGATTTCAAACAGCATCAACAATATAGTGGGAAAACAAACAAACAAAATTAATAGCCCCCAAATAAAAAATACCTAGACCAATTCCACTAAATGGTCCTGGTGAACATCCATCAGACAGTGTCTGCACTGGGTCAAGGCAGTCACTCTCAGTGCTTACAGAAATATCATGTTTCCAGCCTTAGTTCCACATGAAGGCAATACAACTGTGTAATATTCCTGTGCAGTACTGCAGCGTTGCAGTGTTCCCAGACTGCCCCTACACAACCAGGGTGAAGAAAAGGGAACCTGGACCTTTTACTGGCCCTGAAAAGCTGAAAAACATCCAACTTTCCTCAAGTAAAACACATCTGAGAGTGGAGTTGGAAGCTAATGTTACCTAATCTTCCATAGATAAAAGCACATTTTAAAACCAGCAGTAAGAGTTGAATAACTCTTATTCACATGTTACCAAATTGTTTTCATTAAGCCTATGCTGGTTTCCTCTGCATGAAGCTTGCTATTACAAAGAACTGAGTTCTAGCAATTAATGTGCAGAGGTGAATTTAAAGTACAAATAAGTAAACAAACAGAACAGTGAAGTCTGGTTGTAGCAACACGTGCTAACACAATCCTAACACACATCCTCTAGTTAAAATTACTATTATCATCTAGACTCTTCCCTTCAGGCCCAATTGATAGTCTTATTAAAATAAACACCCACCCAGCACAGCTAACTAATACCCCAACATCCAGATAGTTTCACATTGTGTGTCTATCTCTCCGTTAAGTATTTCTGTGGCATTAACTTATAACAGAACAATGAAATTAAACACCAACACCAAAAAATCAGAATTTAAGCCAGAACTTTCACAATTACTTGTCCTATTCTTTAGCTTAATAGCCAAACCGTTTGTAGACTTTCCTCTTACAAACATGCAGAAATCACCACGATGAAGAAAACTGAAGTTTAATTCTAATGTGAAATATGAACTATAGAATAGATCCACCGTGCAAAGGCAGCACCTTTCATCCAAGCCATTTCTCAAACAGTCTTACCACAAGTTTGGATTTTACAGGAAAAATCTGTTAATAGAGTACCTGTCTAGAAGGAAGAACAAGGGAAGCTGAAACTACAGATGATGGAGAAGAGGCAGCAGCTGAATCATGAGGTGGAGGGCAAGAGGGAGTTGGGGGCTGAGAATGGGATAAGCCTTTAGTAGGCAGCTTATTCTGTGTAGAGCAGAAACAGAGGAGAGTTATCCAAGAGAGAGTGACATTAGCACAGGTTAAGAGAATAACTTCACAGTCATGCACAAGAAAAAACATCAACTACAATTCTGCACCATTCTCTATTTCTGCATAGAGAGGAGCCATTGAAGTTGTCATGACAAAACCTTCATCTCAGTATTATTATACTCGGTTTTCTTATACAAATAATTACAATGGACAATAAGATGCATTAAAAAAATGCTACATGCCAAATTTCACTGAGAGCTACTGCTCACCACTTCATTAGAAACAGACAGTTACTAGTGTATACTTGTAAACATGATTCATGGTTTATTCTAAGACATTTCTCCTATGCTAAAGTACTCTGACCAGCTTTATGATTTTGATTGTGTTTTACCTCAGTTAAATTATGCAATAATATTTAAACCAAACTTGTTACCAGATTCAATGAAATCTAAATGACTTGTCAGATCCACTCAAAATGAAAGAAAGGTTAAAAACAAAATCATGGCTTTTTTTTTCTTTTTTTCTTTCCCCCTCCCCAAGTCTGAGAATTCTAAAATCACTCTTCTAACTCAGCAATTCAGCAGGTACAAAACCTAATATTCACCTTTGGAAACTCCATGTATCCAAACAGTGAAGCAAGATGTGCTGCTTTCTCTTTAATGTTCTTTTTATGGAATTCTCTATTTGCTATGGTCTGAGCTCTTTTCTGCAATAACAGCCAGGAAAGGAAAGCCAAGGAAAGAAAGAGAGAGAGAGAGAGATTTCAGTTAACGTCATAAATATCATCAGAACACAGCAAGCATGCAGAAAGTATTTTAACTGTCTTAATGTAACCTAAAACGAGCAGACCAAAAGCAAGCATATTTAGGGAAAATACAGCATACAGAATAATGTATGTAGTGAAGAGACAGAAAGGAAAAGAAATTACTTATCACCTGTTTCATTTTTTCGTCCAGGTGCTGAAGACGCTCAAGCACTCCAGAAAGTACAAATGCAGCAGAACACGCAGATGCAAGATTTTCAGATGTTTCTGACAGACTGCGCTGGATACCTTTTTTTTCTATAGCCTTTGGTCTCCTGGCCATATGATCAGAACCATTTAAAGACTGTTTGGTTTCCCTGACCTCGTGTTCAGTTCTAGCTACCACCTGAAACTGGGAAACACTTGAAGTGAAAAAAAATCTCCTTTCTACACCACCATGCAGCATATTCAGTTTTTAAAGATGCTTCTGAAAGCACAGCACAGTCATGCATGGAACTAGAAATGAAACGCCCTCCTGGATCTCACAGCACTTTCTACACACTGTTCATTGCACATCTACTGCTTGTGCCATATGCAGAAATACATCGGTGGTAATAATGAAAACATTGACATCTTCCTCTAATTTTATCCCAATTTTTAATGAATAACCCCACACAGCATCAGTGGAGAAGAACATGACAATGTGTCTCCTTCTAGTTTTGTTTCTGTTTTAGTCAAGTTCTTTTTTAGCATCACATCTGCCCAAAACTAGTAAATCAACTTGTAAAAATACCAGCACTAGCCCTTGGCATAATGCTAGATTTAACGTGACATGACATGAGATGTAATGTTTTATAGATTTGAAGCACTTTCTGAGGAGCTCAGAACAGGTCCCTGATTTTTAAACTTCATATAGAAGAGCTTTTGATGTAACTGAACTCAATCAGTTCAGCTTTGACCCATTCAGTCTTAAAACTTACTTTCCAGTTGGTCTTTTCATGATAGTTTTCTACTTCATCCCATCTGTCCAATTCAAATAAATTACACAAACTTCTCAGAGATAAAATTAAAGAACAATAATCCCAATCAGTTCACAGTGTGTTCCCAATGTTACAGAACAGCACATCTGCCTTAAAAATAATCAATTCTGAACTTGTTTATAAATGTGCATTTTTCTTCAAGCTGCCCTGAAGAATTCCAATGCAATTCAGATCTCACTTTACCATAGACTTCTCTTGGAAGATCACTACAGAATATTTACTAACATCGAAAATTCTAACATGAAGTGAATTTTAATACTATTTGATACAAGATTGCTTACACTGGAAATGCTAACGGGAAAAATTAAACCAAGTACTCAAAATTTTGTCCCTTATATGTGATGCTGCAAATGAGAAATACTGCTGGAAGCTCTTAAGTTCTACTTAAGGAAGTAGAAAAACTGGTCGTTAAAATCAGATTTTCAATGTTCAAGCCTTTATCTTCGATACGTTGCCAGTTTTCTCAGAATGGAAAACTCCCTTTGCCTTATTACAAACTGCACAAAGCATCATGTACATGGCATAGAATTTTTTCAGATACTACTGTGCTTTTCTTGCATGCTAAACGCAGATCTGCAATGATTGTTATTCAGTTTGCAGTCTAGATGAGATGATACATGAATCAGCATCTATAGGCTTTCCAAGTTCTTTCCATGCAGTTTCTGATTCTTTCCATTAGTTCTCTCATCTGGTCAAGCAGGTCTAAAAAAAGCACTGAACTTCATGGCTGTTTTCACAAGTCTCAGCTATGTTAACTCTGCAGAACACATCCAAATACAATTTTATGTATTTTGTGGTTACACAATAACAGCATGCCCCCAGCAGAAAGAGGAACAGTATGCTTGTCAAGTGGTATCCACATGAGTTCCTACCTGCCTTTTTGGTTGAGGTGGAAGAAGACTTGGATCCTTAGGTTGAGCAAAGCGAGGGTTAACAGGAGAGTCAGAAGAGAGCTGTGCTGGTCTATCTATTTGCTCCTTGTATAGCATTTTTAAGTTATAAAGACAGAGTGGGAAAAAAAGAGGAAGATAGTAAATAGGATTCCAGGATGAAGAAGAAAGAAATAAAAGCTGTTTTTAAAGAGATACTACCACAGAGCATCACCACCATGTTTTGCAAATTTTTGTCCCCAACACATTTTATTAACCTTTCTACTATCAAAAATGTAATTAAAATTCAAAATACTCAGTATTCTCAACGGGAGATTATGATCTAAATGAAATCACAGAATCATCAAGGTTGGAAAAGTCGCACACCCCAACTGTATACCTATCACCGATATTTCCCACTAAACCATGTTCCTCAGCACAACATCCAAATGTTTCCTGAACACCTCTGGAGTCAGTGACTCCACCACCACCTCCCTGGGTAGCACCTAACCACTCTCTCAGAGAAGCATTTCCTAACATCCAACCTGAATCTTCTTTGGCATAACTTGAGGCCATTTCCTCTAGTCCTGTCACTAGTTAAGTGGTAGGAGAGGCTGACCCCCACCTCACCACAACCTCACTTCAGGTAGTCGCAGGGAGTAAGAGTCTCCTCCAGACTAAACAATCCCAGCTCCTTCAGCCACTTCTCATAAGGTTTGTGCTCCAGATCCCCCAGATACACTGTCCTTCTCTGAACATGCTCCTGGGCCTCAACGTCTTTCTTGCAGTGAGGGGCCCAAAACCAAACACAGTACTTGAGGTGCAGCCTCACCAGTGCTGAGTACAGCGGTGTGATCACTCCCCTGCTCCTGCTGGCAACGCTACTTCTGATACAAGCCAGAATGCCACTGGGTTTCTTGGCCACCTGGGCACACTGCTGGCTCATATTCAGCCAACTGTCGATCCCCCAGGTCTGTTTCTTCTACACAGTCTTGCAGCCACTCTGCACCAAGCCTGCAGCACTAACCTTGGGTGAATGCACCATAGTGGTACCATATGCAGCCTAGGAGACTCCTATACAATTAAATTTCTACAGACTGTTCTACAAATTTCCAGACTCTGAAATTCCACTACATGATACTAATATATCCTATAACATAGTATATTAAAACACAACAATCAATCTCCATACTACTTACTCATATTTATTCCCTAATTATTAAGATGAATACCCTTTAGTTTGCATAAAGAATTTAGAACATTAAAGAAAATCCACTTCAAACATCTAATAGATCCACCTTTTTTTTTTTTTTTTCCTCCCCTGAAATCTGCATCACACTGATATGGAGGGACTACTGTTTAATTTCAGAGGTGACTTGGACATTCATCTATGACCTACCTGCCTCCTAAAAATTGTATTTGGAGCATTCTCTTCAAACTTTGCCAACAGTTGAGTTGCCATTGATTTAACTTTATTCTGATTCATTCCTTCTCTGCCATCATTCTGTTCTTTCCCAACACTTGTCCCTTGGGTTGACAATCCTGAGGCCTGAAATAAAAGAACAAATTGTTTTTCTCAAGTTTACCAATGACACTAATGGAGAAAATAACATCCTAACCAGCAAAGAATCTACAGCATCTTAAAAGTGACACTGCTTAGCACGCAAAATTCTTTGTGGGCAGTAAATTGGGAACACTAATCAGGACCGGTGATCACAAAGCAGAGTCACTACGGTTACTAATCTGAGAGAGAAGGTAGTAACGAAGTTACAACACAAACTCTTCAAACAAAGACTAAAAACGTTTAAGTAACTGAATTGCAAAAAACCCTATATATTAGTATTTTAGGATCAGAAAGAAAATGAACTACTGTGGCTGGTCTCATTTCTACCAAACGATTTCAATAAATTTAGCTTCCCTTCAGCACAAAGAAAATTGAATTCAAAGTTTCAAGGTGACAGCGTTTTTGTTGCCACCAAGCATAAGAGACCAAGCCTCAGCCTTCTAACTCCCACTGCCTCCTCAGTTCTGGTACACCAACCTCCTCAAAGACACCAAAAAGACCTTTGCGACGTCTTTTGTTAGTCTCGTTTTCTTCTGGTTTTCCTTCAACCTGAAACAGGAAAGCCAAGACAAAATATCTGGGTTACTACAAAAGTTACAAAATTTACTCAATCCAGTCCTCCCACAACTTTAGCGTCCATTACCATATAAGAGTGGTCTGGTCTTTGTTAAATAACATGACCATGGGTGAACAGTGCCTGCACAGTGTTCATTAGCACCCCTCCTCCAGCTCAGCAGGTCCATACCACACACAAGAAGTCCCGCTGACAGTAATCCTGTGTTTATCAGCAGCACAGTAGCCCCTGATGGAGAGCTGAGTTTTGTTTACCCACTTCCTTCGGTACTAATGACTTTCTAATTCATAAAGCACTACATTCTTGAAGAAAAAGGCATTAGAACATCAGTTATTCTCTGAACTTTAATCTAGATTACACTGGTTTCCAGATAAACAGCACAAACCAAGGAAACTTTACCACTGCAGATCCCCATCTTTTTCTGCCTAGATATCCATACCCAAAACATGCATTCACGGTGCAGATGCACCCCTTTCTTTTCACAGAATCATTTGAGTTGGAAGCGACCTTTGAAGGAAATCTAGACCAACTCCTCTGCAACGAAAAAGGAGATCTGCAGCTTTAACAGGTTGCTCAAGGCCTTACCCAGCTTGACCTTAAATATCTCCAGAAACAGAAACACCTATCACCTCGCTGGGCAACCTGTTCCAGTGCTTAACTACCCATAAAAAAAACCTTTTTTCTTATATTCAGACTAAATCTCCCCTCTTTTAGTTTAAGACCATTTCCCCTTGTCCTGTCACAACAGACTCTAACAAAGACCCCTTCTTTCTTTTAGCTCCTCTTTAGATACTGCAAGGTTGCTATCAGGTCCCCCCAGATCCTCCTCTTCTCCAGCTTGAGCAATTACTGTCTTCCTCTTTTTCCCTTGTAGGGTTCATGTTCCCCATTACAGACGTCCACAGTGGTACTTAAGCAACTCTATTGAATTCACTCTTAATGAGCTGACACAATTCAAGTAGTCAGGTTATGAAGAGATTTTTTTTGCCTTGTAAACATAACGTTTGGTTATATTCTATAAACAATAAACTATATCCCATTTATTTGTATTTGCCCACACTGTAACTCAGAATTGCTTATCCATTTTGAAGAAAAAAAAAAGAATAAAGAAATGGATCAAAGAATACAGTCTTCCTTATATATATGTTGTATTCATAATCAGTCATTATGGAGTGAATAAAAGTAATCCCAAACAACTTCTGGGCAAGCACCAAAAGAATCAAATGACAATATTCTGATTACTCCGCATGCTTTGGTACTTGGTCTTTCAAGCACCAGTTCTCAGTAATCCAGCTTTACAATGCTTACAATCATTAGTCTACCAAGCAAGAGTGAACAACAACATGTTCTGCATAATTATCTATACCACATAAAAGCAGAGTTTGCCTAAGCGAGTGAAGCAAACAAGAAGTTGCCTTTCAGAATCCACATAATGGACTTTTGTTAATGTAAAGAGGCCAAAAACAAAGCAATTTAATCACCTAACAAAACTCCAAGAAAGACTGCACTCTTACTTGCATAAACACCTCATTTAATTTCTTAAACTGGAGTACAGGAAATATCAAGTTCCTTTTGAGCTCTGTTGACACAGGAAGGAAAACACTACTCAGTCTAGCCTAATGCTGTCAGGACAGCAACTGTCACACCAGCTCCAGGCTCCACATCCTGTTCTCTTACCAGTTGTGCCCAGATAAAGATCTCCTATCTAGCCAAATAAAAGGACAAACTGGACAGTACAGAGGTCAGAAAGAGATATCATGGTGCTCCAGGTGGTTTCTGATTTTGTGATATGTAAGTGTTCTTCTCCCATCATACCTGGATAATGCTCAGCACTACTTTGCACAGGGGAAAGGGTCACAAAACTGAAGATGCAGCCAGCCAGCTACTTTCCCACTATTACAGCCTTTGCAAATTTCTCTCCCAGACTGAGCAGTGTATTTCCTGTTAAGCTTCATGTGCCATCCATGATGAGGCTGTAAAGCCTCGTGTAAAGTAAATGCTCCTGATAGTCTCACTCCTCATGCTGATTTGCAAAACACTGCTTCCTCTTCTCTGTTCAAACAAGCCCCTGTGGTGTGAAACTGAAGGGGCCCATCACGCAGATCACCTCATACTTTCATGTAGTGCCAAAAAACTCACCTCCTGTTAGACAGAAGGCATGTTTCATGATGAGAGGTTAGTCAGAGGGCTGTACGCCTTGCTAATAGAAAGGTTTCCCCACTACTACTACTATTTACTTCTGCAAATAATTCAGAGAAAAATAATACAATTGTGGTCAGGAGAAAAAAAAAAGTTTTTCTTCTGAAGATGTCACCCACAAGAAAATGCAATGTTTATTTTGTCTGTTTACTTTCTCAGTGCTTAGTTAGGAGGGAAAAAATGCTACTTTGTTTTGTCTATACGTGAGTGTCAGGGAAAAGTTATTTCCAAACAAGGATATGTGAGCTTACTGGGCAGCTGACTGTCCATGGGTTTTGAAAGTATGTTTGTGGATGGAAAACATTTGAGACACAAGTAACTCTAGGAAATATCTGGAAATTCTCAAGTAGGTTTTCAGGCAACCAGAAATAACAAAGCAGAACAATCCATGACTCTACCACAATTGAGAAGGCAAGAGTGCAACAAATGAGAAAAGAAACATTAACTATGTGTCTCAATGTTTTTAATATATGCACACCTGATTTTTTTTTTTCTTTTTTTTACTAAGGACGCCACACTCAAAATCAGTACTTTTGCAGACAAAACTTGGCAAATACTGCATAGGGTGTAAATGAAACAGTGAAGTTAAGCATTGAGGAGCTGTGTAAAAACAAACAAACAAAATAGCAACTTAAATTTCTGTCTAGCCCAAGAACCTCAAAACTTGGAACAGTTTTTGCATTAAACAGTATTTCGGACAACACAAGTTAAAGTCATTCTGATGGAGGAGCACGGGCTGCTGTCTAACCAGTGCTGGTTAATTTCAGCAAGACACTACAGCCTCTGAGCCAGGTTTTGCAGACACTCCCCATTTAAATTGAAGTTACGTTTAGCCATGAAAGCAAAGCCCCTCCTCAAGGTCTTCCTTGAGCAGAAGACCAAGTTAATGAATAAGCAGAGGGTGAAACATTTTATTACAGAATAATTTCATTACTGTAACTTCTAATTTAAAACTTTTGAAGTTATAATCCATTCAGAAATACAAAGACAATACTCCCACTGTACACAATCCTATGTCAGACAGTATTAACACAGGTCTCTCTACCTCTTCAAAGCACTGTAGTCTTTGATTGCAACATGTACAGGCATGGAAGTGTTTCATCCAGGGACGTAAACAGGGCACGTCAATAAGTTTTCATTAGTATGTGACACAGAGAGAAAAGTACACGGGGACACCTAAACAGATCACTATCTCAGGGTCATATTAGTTAAACTGACTACCATTTGTCACCCTTGGAGGCTTTAATATCTAGAAGGGTGCGAAGGGCTCGCCTCCAGAACCTTGACAGAACCCACCAACTGCTCAAAAGGCTTCTCAGTCCTCTTATATACCACGATTATTTGAACAAATACATAAGATTACGGATACATATTTAAATCTAGGAATATAAAGCTGCAATACGATTTTTCTTAAAGGAAGTAATAGTCAAGCCTAGCAAAATCGAAGACTTTCACATCAAAAGAAAACAAAACAAAAACTAATCCACCACAAAGCAAGAACAACAAAAGAAAGCAATAAAACTACAAAACACAGCATGTAGCACTGCAGCAAACTTCATAAAAACACCTTCAGGAAATTTTCTAAAAGAAAGCATAAGAGACAATGCCGGTAATGCGGCCAGGAACTCCGACATTTCAAGTTGATAACCACAACTTAGGAACACACCAAATAAAACATCCTCCTTCCCTATATTTTTCCTACACTGAAGACCACTGACATGGAGAATGAATATGAAATCTCCTGAAGTACACAAATTCTCACCAAGACTAGGATATTTGAATTTACAGAGAACGTTTAACTGGGTTTATTAATGCTACAGCCAATTGGCAGTGACAACGCTTCAGTTTTATCATTTCAAACACCATAATGATTCAGCATTCACGTTTGTTAATTTTGGTTACTCTGAAATCTTATTTTACCTTTTTAATATGCACACAAATCTTATAGAGGTCTTTTAATATTACAATATATATATTAAAAAAACCCCTTATTTATGAGCCCAGAAGTTAATTTTCCACTTTTAGAAGACAAAGATTTATGGAGTAAACCATCCTTCACAGTTTACCTTTGGTACTCGTTTTCTCGGTAAAGTTAAGTTGATGTAATTATTAAAGATGAAGTTTGATGATTTTGCTGAACAAAGATCATTATTTTCTCCATTTTGCTTATCCCCAGCATCTGTAAAAAAAAAAAAAAAAAGACTGAAGCATACTTGTTCAAATTTCTTTTTGAAATAATTTCTCAAAGCCATTACATTCCAGGTGAATAGTGATAAGAATTACACACCAGAAACTTAGACTAATAAAAAGAAACGCATATAATAGAAGGGAAAGTTTTTAACAAATGAATAGATAAATCAAGGAACAGACATGACTTCGGCAGTCATCCTTAACAGAGAATGATTCTTAATGACCTTATTCACAAACTTAATGATTTCAAGATGCAGTTATCCAACTGCTTCTGTTCTTTGACAGCATCAAGGACCTGCAAAACCTTGGTGTCCCACCATGCTCCTTCCCCTTTCCTTTTCTAAGCACAAAGTAATTCCTGCAGGCACGATTGTGTGCCAGAATGGCTCAGTTTGGAAATGGCTGCTGGCTCAGAAGCAGTGCTTGTGAGTAGCCTGGATGGGAACAGTTCGGATTCAGCTTACCTACTGTCCTCAGAGGTGTGCCCCTGAACAGCTCATAAAATTTGGAGAGGTACATGACCATGCTGAGCTTGTCAGGCTCCTCAGCTGACCCCACCTCTTTCCCTGTGGTCATGGGGGGGATCCCAAACTCCTGCTCAGCAACATCAAATGCTAGTTGGTTGTTTTTGACAATGTCCTCTTCATTCAGAGCATCGAAGTCTCTGTGGGGAAAAAGGTACTGGCATCAGTAGCAGTTTGCTCTCTGTATCATCTGGAAACACAACAGGATTCCCTTGTAAATCAGAGGGGTACAGAACAAGAACATGAAAGAAGGCATGGGCATTTCATCATGTCATGTCCAAGCCGTGGAGATTATACAATGCCAACATGTCCTGTTATTACAAACCCTAACTGTGTCAGAAGAGTTGTTTAAAATGCTGTTTCATTGGACAGGATAGTGATACAGTCCCACAAAAAATGATTCCTTTATTTAATAAAAAACATAATTTCTCCGTAAGAGCACAAGGAAATCTCTCTACTCTTCAAATGCAACTGGGCTACTACAGATTTCACCTACTAGCAACTGGCTCTTTAGTTTTGATTAGATCTATGAAGCATCAAAGCCACGAGGGGTAAATTTAAGTGAGTATTTCAGAAAGCAAACATGTTACACATGTGCATGCACACATGCAGATTCACTGCATTTCTCTTCAAGGTGTTACGTGGACAGTTTAAATGAGGAACTCCTGTTTATGTCATAAACAGATTTATTAGTGCACTAAATTAATATATCACACATTTGGAACTGCATTACCATTCTCTAATTCATTTTCTATGAGACTTATTCTAAGACTCCAGTCCCTTGAACAACTTCCAAAATTCATTATTAAAATAAACGAGAATAAGTCACAAAGTTCCACGCAGGGTAGTTTCTTTCTCCTCATAAAGGAATGTGAGCTTTTGAACCCAAAAGAAAAAACTCTCTCCTCTCAACACCCAATTCTGGAGCCTGCCCAGCTCTCATCCAGCCATGTCCTTCCTCCAAAAGTTGCATTTAGCAGAAAAAGCCAACAAGATCTGAATATGCAAACAAACAGCATGACATCTGTCAGCTCAGAGGAAAATCCTTCAACTTTCTAGAGAGCAGTGCTTAAGAGAGATACTTGCCATATACAACAACAATGACTTTGCTTTCTACTCTCTCCAGCAGGAAAAAAAAACATCCATGATCATCTGTCACACACAAAAAAAAAAATCCACCAAAAAATCCTCAAGCCACACAACCCATCAGCCTTTTTCTTAGAATGTGCAATGTTTGTTCTTCCTCTGATAAAGCTATACCAGCAAGTACCCTGGGCATCATTCCTAATTTTACCAAATTATCACACCATATATTAAAAAAAAAAACAAAAACCAAAACTCGATTATTTCTTTCATTTATCCACAATAAAGGGAGGCTGACAATAATTTACTCATGACTACCAAGTCTGTGGGTGACTAATCTGTGTGGAAAGGCAAGAGAAAGGAGGCACTGCATTTCGGAGATTTGGGAGAGAGCAGAAGAGTCATTTCTGCATAGAAGTCAACAAGCAGGCCCCGTAATATTCTGCCAGCAATGGCCATTCCTACCCCATTACACATGAAGCCTCTTGTCTCTTACTGAGGAACCTTTTAAAATATTCATATATATAAAGTCAAGCCTCATAGGGTGAGGACTCCAGAAACATAGTAAAAATAGGGATACTGGCATACAGTCAATCCCTAGAACAGTTAATTTTCCAAGGTCAGTCCTTGCTGCAGAACCCATGTGCCAGGACACTGGAGAAAGAGGTGTGCAAGGCTGCCGTCTCTCACAGCACCTCTGTGGCTCAGGGCTTGCTTAGACTACTGTTGTGTTAACCACTACAACAGGCAGAGGACAGTTCATTTAAGACTGAACTCAGTATTTTTCTAACTTCTGACAGTACCATTACAAGTGTGGTTTCAAATATACCCTGAAAACCTGTCTCCAGGGACTTGGGAATACAACTCTCATATTTTCCAAGCACTGCAATTTTCATTTTAAATAACTGTGTGAATCCCATGAACATAATCACAAGTCATAAGGTTCAAAGTCTAACTAGCTCTTTGAAAGCATATGTATTCCATTTTAAGGGGCATGCAAGGACACGTGGGGAAAACAAAACAAAACAAAAACAACCTGACTCCCCAGTCCCCCAAAAGAAGGCCACAGTTTGCACCTCCTTGCAGAAATAAACAGAAGGAAACTGTGTTCTGGTTGCTCTTACACTATGCTTCGGTGAATACTTACATATCCTATGTCTAAAATCTACAGATGTCACTTACATGAGGTCAGGTCTGAAGCGATGGATGATTGCACACAGTGCAAGGCCGCTTTTCCAGGAGGTAGTCAGGTCTGTGACGTTAACGTTACGGTACCCTTCTGTCTGTTTCTGACACCAGGTCAAGAGTTTGTTAGGTCGAATATCTGACTCTGCAGTTAGTGAAGAGCAAATATTTCAATCAATTTTTGTATGCTCGGAAGCTTCAAATATTTAGCTACAAACATGAGATAACACATACCACGTCTTGAGAGATTCACCGATCTTCGAATGGAGCTTGCTCTTTCGAGAGAACATTGCTGTAACTCATTGGTAACATATAATTGTTTCACCTACAAGTTAAAAATCAAGTAAAAATCAATTAACACAGTTTTAGAATTGCTTGACAGGGGAAAAAAAAAATATCTCTAGGTTATATCAACAGCTGGATCTAGACTAAGGAGTATCCTGAAGTTTTATGTATTAGTTGTGGCCATTTGTGGACAAAAGAAACCCCACAAAAATAACAACCACCTCCGATTTCACAAGCAAGTCTTTGAAGTACTGACCTGGTGAGGTCGAACACAGCTTGAGTTCAAGTTTGGGTACCTCGTTCCTGGGTCAATGGTATACTGGTCAAAGTTCTTGTTAATATTTTCAGGGGTAGTCTGAGGCAAAAGTCGATAAATACTCTCCCTTACAAAAAAAAAAAAAAAAGATGCAAAATATACTGATTATAACACATTCATTATATAAAAAGAATTTTTTTTTTTTGTAGGTACCCGCATCTTCATTTTGATGCCCCCAGGCCAAGTGTTATGCACTAACTGCATAATATATTCATCCCATTTCTTATCCCCACTCAGCAGGAAAAAGATGCCAGACAGAAAAAGGTCAACAAAGAGACAGATTCTTAGAACTTATGCCCATATTTTCCTGAGGCAGGAAGAGAGCAAGAAGAACTTAAAAAAAGGAGGTTACATCATACAGTCATCTGGTTTTGCTTTAACCTCCACCCAAGGAGTAACTCCTTTACCACATAACAGCACGAAAACCCATCATTCTGTATTCCTATAACCACCGCAGTCTTTTTTATTATGCTGCTCAATTTTCCATTGGGAACTACTAAGCGTTTGAGTCATCACACATACTTCTATCTTAAAAATACTCAAAGCACTGTAGTTTGCAATGTTCTTTCTTGCATTACCACAGCCATGACTATTTCTATAGACTATCTGCCCCTAAAAGAGCTTGGGCAGCTTCAGGAGGGGAGGGCAGATGCTGTCAGCACCAAAGTCAGCAACTTCAACCATCAGACCATTGCCACACCAGGATTACTGGTGTAGTTAAAAACAGGTTTTTGCTCTGATCAAAAAGTCTTTACACAGAGAAGCTTATGATTCAGCATTATAGCAATTCTTCTTCACACACATTTATCAGTCTAAATATTAGCAGTACATCTACTACGCCAAAATGCAATATTAAAATCACAGTTACTAAAAATGAAAGCCGTTGGTTTTTAAGTATTTGTTTACACTTGTTTCAGTAATGAACATCTTTTTGTTGCTGAAATTAAACAAAAAAAAGCCAACAACAACAAACACGAAACACAGGTGCTGAGATGCTTGGAAAGCTAGTTCTTTTTGCAAGTTTGCAGAATCACAGAATGATTTAGGTTGGAAAGGACCTTCAGCATGACTGAGTTCCAACACACCCTGACGTGGGCAGGGTTGCCATACACTAGTTCAGGCTGCCCAGGGCTCCATCTAATCTGGATTTGAACGCCTCCAGGGATGAGGCATCCACAACTTCTCCGTGCAACTTGTAGTAGTTAAATTTCAGGTTTAAAGATAACAATATTATCTTTGATTTTTCTCACTCAAAGATTATACTTAATTCTACTCATTCATAATTTAAATTAGCAGTTTAAAGCCACGTCATGCAAGTTGCTGGATCTCTGAATCAGCGTACAAAAGCTTGCAAAGTGACAGCCTACTACCACTGTAAGCTGTTTAGTAACCTAATATCATTGCCGGGAAACAAAATGGCTATTTCATCTTCTACTGCCTTCTACCAACACAGCAACTCCTGAAAACACTCTGAAAATGAAGAAGTCAATAGCAGAGCTCACCGTTCAGCAAGGATTTCTAGTGGGGGTTTTCCTTGAGCCCAGCTCCTCACCATCCAAGCAGTATCAAAAGCAGCTAGGAAGCCTCTTGCACAGCCAGTACCCATTGGCCAGAAAGGCTGTAAAAGAAATCTACATTTTAACTTTTTGTATTTCTTCAGGTTTTATTACAGAACTAACTTGTGATGTGAATTTGGAGTCTAAGGTTTCACACTGTCTTAGAAAAACAGTTTGAAAAGGGTTAAAATACAACCTAGCCAACTCTTACAGTTTTTAGAGGTTTCTCTAAGTCTCAGATAATGAAGAAGACAGTGCTTTCACTTTTATTTTTGGTAAATTATACATTGAAAAACGGATTTCTTAACCTAACGAAGCAAGGTATGGAAAAATAAAAATAAAAAAAGACTCAGAATAGTCAAGAATCAGTCAAGTTTAAAACAAAACAAAAAAAGGTAGTTGGGCAGGGAATGAGGGAGTGAGAGGCAGGAATTATGCCTTTTTTTCCCCTCTCCTAGTTTTCAGTCTGGCCTAGTCTTTTCAAACACTTCAGGTTGCCAGTCTGATTAAAAAAATAATAATAAAATAAATAAAACAAATGTATCCATTAGCTGTAACACACATTTTTCACTTCAGAAAGAAAACATACTGAAGCAAAGAGACTGCAATAAAATCTGGACTAAGTGTTTCCCTCTGACTGAAGTCAGGAGAGTTATGCCATGTACCTAAGCTGAGGACACACAGTTCACAGTTTTCAGACAGAAATATAACTTACACAAAGCAAAACAGAATCTCAGCCAGGGACTACCAGCCAAGCATTAGTTATGACATGAACTATGGCATTAAAAAAGAAAAAAAAGGAATAACAAGTCTACTCCAAGGAAGGTACCTTTGTTCCATGACATGGAAGAGAACACAAAGACCGTTTGAGGAGAATAAAATAGTTGGATTAAAAAAACTATTTGGAATATAAGCCAAGATATACCTCAAGTAAACTATCTCCAACAAGTGCAACCAAGAGTTGATGTCTGTGCCTTTCTCTCACCAGTGCAGCATTCTCAGATGCATACATAGATGTAAAATCAAACATTGCTACATCTGGTTGCCCATAGTGATTGATAGCAAAATCCAAGGAAGGCAACTGATAGTTGGTCGCAAAGTCAGCAGCTTCTCGAGCGTAGGACAGCAAATTGCTCTGGTTCACATTTTCCCCACAGAGGAGTAACTCGGTATCATTATGGTCCTGCAAGAGAAGGGGGTGCAGGATTACATATTCCATCTATCCTCTCCAAATTGGAGCCTTGATGCCTTGTAGCATCAGAGTAGCAACGTACATCTCCCAGCATAAAGAACCAAGGGAAATCTATCATAATCTCTGCAATGTACACAAACACAGGTTTCTTCTACTACTGCAAACACGAACACTCTGTGCCGATACTGATAAACAGTTTTACTTGCAATAAAAGATAACGGAGCCTCCCAGCTCCTTGGGTATGTGTTTTCTTCATCACTTCCATTCTATCAAAAGAATCATCACTCCAACTCTTTTTTCTTAGAGTGTACTGCACATACAAAATGGAAGCAAAAATGCCTACAGAACAACTACATTAACACGCTAGTTTCAACCTACAGGTTTGACTTAACAGCTCAGTTAAGTCGACACATTCAAACTTGGACCACAGGTTTGTCTTGTTCTCGTCTTGGGTTGATTTTACTTCTTTGTTGGCAGTGTTGTTTTTTGTTTTACATATGTTTATTTTTCCAGCCAGTGTGGTAAAGGACATTCCCTTTACAGGTCACTCTATTTAAAGCCAAGGATTATTAATAAGGCAGTTTCTATTTACAGCTTAATCATGGATGAGACTCCTAATCACAAAGATCATGCCACAGAATGGCTATGAGTCTAAAGGTCTTTCAGCAGATTGTTCTCTCTGCTCAGATATGAGGGACTAACGAAGATGACTGTCAGGCCACAGCCCTAGCTCCTCCTCCTTAAATGCCCCACCCCACCTGCAGACATCTGCCCCTTACCTCCTAGGTCACCCACTGCTGTCTCATCACCTCTGAGGCAACCACCCTTCACCTCTACCACTCTGTCTGCATACTCCAAAAAGGCTGAAAATTGTAGCATTTGAGTTAAGTGGTTCCATCAGAAGGAAGTTTTCTGACAGCTCCCTACAAGCACTTCCTATGGGAATTTATACTTGAATGTTTTGGCACTGCTGTACTTAACAAGAGAAGTTGCCTACTAATTCATTTCCAGGAAAAGAAATTTAAATAGTGTCTTAAGTAGTCCCAGAACAGTTTCTAGAAACAAAGGAAAACAACCCCCTTGATTTAGAGAATGAAAAATTAATAAATAAAAGGAAAAGGAAAAAATGCTGCTTTTCAAAAGGCCTCAGAAATTTCCAAGTATTATTGAAAGTTCAGGCCCTTGTGCTTATGCACTTGTTCTAACAGGTTTCATCAACTTTGGAGAATTTGCAACTTAACCTGGGGTAGATTATAACACTTCCTTGTTTGCCTGATAAAGCAGGACATAGCTGTGCTAGGATAACCTGTAAATAAATGAGGTTCTTATTTTTTGTGTGACGTCCACACCACGCATTTACAAGCTGAATGAAAATCCCATTTCAGCCAGTCTCACAACCAACAAATTTAGCAAGTACCATTTTCAGCTCTCTAAAGAAACTTTGTGCTAACAGAGAAAAAACCCAAAGAAAAACAGTCAACAGAGTAAGATCAAAGTGATCTGAGCCTTAATCAAGTGACCTAGTAAGTCTATAAACACCTTCTATAATACGGAACAACATTTATGCAGATGTTCACGCTTATTCTGTGCCAAGTAAATGAAGTAAAGCTTTACCCAGAATTTTTACTTACATTTATAATCACCCCTTTGTCCAGAAGACTCTGTTTTTTAGCTGTCATCACAAAATAATGCGTGCTATCTTTGTAGTAAACAATATTCTCCAGGTCAATTCCTGAAAGAGAATGCACTTGTTACTAAGTACAAGGCATCTTCTATCATTCCTTAACAATACTGTAGTGAGACCTACAAGTTTCTTCTTGGAAAAGATTTACTTCCCAAGGAAATAGACCTTACCCAACAAAAGTTTGTCTCCATGTAATTTAAACACATTCGGCATTCTACTAAGGAATAGCCAGATATTTACAGCCTTATTAATAGGACCTTTGATAGGACAAAGAGGAACAGTTTTAAACTAAAAGACAGGAGATTAAGACAAGATATCAGGGGAAGTTTTTCCACTGAGAGTGGTGAGGTGCTAGAACAGGTTACCTAGAGCAGTTGTGCATGCCCTGTCTTTGGAGGTGTTCAAGGCCAGGTTGGAGGGGGCTCTGGGCAGCCTGATATAACATCTGATTCAGTGGCTGGAAACCCTGCCCACGGCAGAAGGTTTGGAACCAGGCAATCTTTGTGGTCCCTTCCAACACAAGCCATTCTATGATTCTGTGATTAATCTTCTGGGGGTGAGAAAGAGGAATAAAACGAGCTATTTGCTTTTTAGGTTGCTAGACCTCTGGTTTTGGGTCTAAACAGGAGTTTTGATGTTGTTACAATAGCAATAACAGTATCAATAACAATAAGCTGTAAGAATGGTATTGCTTGTACTTTCAAGGAATACAACTACTCTGAAACCATTTTCTACACAGATCTATTTCACAGTTCATATTCAAATATTTATGACACTTCATCAGATCTGCACATCAAAAAGAACAAACCCCTCCTAGAAGGGCTATGCCTTTTTCACAGGGTTTAAGCCATTCAGTATGTGAACAGGCACAAACAAAACAAACTGTGCCTTAACAGAGATTTTTGGGCAATGAAAAACCTCTTCTCAGCTTGTTGGAAATAGCTGACGTGTTTTTTTTTTTGTTTTGTTCTGTTCGTTTGTTTGTTTGAGTTGAGAAAAATTTTAACACTATAACAGGCAACAATGTGGCAACACCTAAGCTAAAAAGAAAATCCCACCACATCATAAATGTACAAAACTTCCCTTGGCAAGATCATGACACCATCAGAATTTTATCATTTGTTTTTTAATGAAACGTATTCAAATTAATGCTAATAGGAATATTCTCCACCTGTTTCCTCTTTAAGGTCTTGGAAGAACTTCTGATTGAAGATGAAAGCAACACCACTAATTTCTTCTACTTTGGCTTCTGCAGTTGTATTTCTGTTTATAAAATTGGCAGTGATAGCTATAGCTAGCTTTCCACGAAACTCCTTTCTCCTAAAACCTGGTAAGCAAAGAAAATAAATAAAAACACTGAAAACTTCATGTAAGAATTTGAAGGAGGGTCAGTTGAAGAACACTTGGTTTAATCCACATTTCATCAAATAACACAATCAGCACATTCCATCTTAAATTCCCTTGAATACCAAGTCTTTTCTCCTCAATCCCAGTTGCAAAAGTGTAACCGTGCTGTATTCAGGATAAAGTCTCATTTTAAAAACAAAATAAAAAACAACCCACTGAAGTCTGAAGGGGAACTAGGGGAAGAAGTTGAACATGACAAGTTAAAGACAAGGGTTGAATAAGGAAATACGAACTGGATAGGGATTCTGTATTTTTAGCTAACAGCACATGACTTGACAGAAAATACATGTATTTCTTTGCATCTTGATACATTCTTATTATTTCACTGGGACAAATTTAACATGAAAATACCAGCTTCTGTATGTAAATAATATTCAGTGCATCAAATATTCCCTCAGATCCTGTTACAATGATAACCATCAATTTCTCAGTTGAGTCTGCAGCTGAGGTAAGAATAATTTTATTTTACTGATGGTTGATCACTTAAATAATCCTTCATAGGAGATAGCCAGAAAAGAATGTGGAGATTTTTCTAAAAAAAGACTTAAGGAGTTAATTCTTACCATATTGCATTCAACACGCGTAAGAAAAAAAAAATCAGTTATAACGTTAGCAAAAAAAAGGAAGATGGAGTGTTCAGTGAACTTAAATTAACATGATAATTAAAGCTACAAGGAAGGTATATAATTAGGTAACAAGCTTGTCCATGTGATACAGCAGCAGCTTAAGTAATGTCTCACTAACAAAGACAGTTCAGGCAGTCCACATTCTCAGCACTGACTCAAGACCATTAAGCACTTCTTTAACTCTTTCAATAATTTATTATCTTTTCAAACTGTTTCCAAAGTAACTGCTTCTGAAGTTAAATCATCTTTACACACGACTTACACCTCTGATGCCTTTATTAAATACTTGTCAGTCACCTTTTGGCCATTAGCTAAAGCGTATAGGCAAGCCCATGGCACAATGACAAAGACAATGCAATTCCTGACATACATCTTGTCAGCCCTCCTTAAGTTAAACAACCATGTGATTACCTAACAAACACTGAAGAAAGCCCAAGGAAGGCAAAGCAGATACAGGCAGCGCTGAGAATCAGTTGTGTCATCTTAAGTGTCTTTATTTTGAGCCACAACTTGAAAACAAAAGTAGAAGATGGTACATAAAAAAAAAAAAAAAAAAAAAAAAAACTTGGTTTCTCAGGTTTTTCCAATAGGCCCTAACAGAAAAAAAAAATATCACAGTTACAAGCACACATGCACATACCTTCTAATGTGTTTCTGCGGCCATCTGCACCAATAATAACATCAAATTCATACTCTGACAAAGGATGATCCACAGGGAGAAACTCAGCCCTCCAGCCTATCTCTAAAAACACAAAGAATAATATTTGTTCAGAAATACAGCAGGGTTTTCAGAGTCTGAAGCAAAGCTATCAGGATAAGTGGTTTATTTCTCATTCACATAGACTTGCATTCTGTCTCAGACCAATGCAGGAAAGTTCTGCTGCAGTCAAAACTACGTACAGAATGCATTAAGCAATGCGTCAAGCTCATAGGGGGACAACATAAAAGGGAAGCCTTTATTTGGATCACCTAAAACACAAAACTTCCCCTGAGGCCCATATCACAAGTACATGCTCACAAAAATAGTCTCACAACTACTTCATTGAGAGAGCACTTATACAAATTAACTGAAAAAAGTCTCTTATCAATACTTTTAATTGTCTTCTAAATGGCAATTTAACAGAGGTATAGTGATGAAGCTGAATTTCATATTTGCATTAACTTGAATATGTTTTCCTACAAGTGTTTGCATTGCTAACATTTAAAATATATCATGTTTTAAGTACCTGCAACAATTTACTTGTTCTCCTGTTGGTATACAAACATTTACAGAGGGATAGCATAACATTTTAATGAAGTAAAATTTAAAACATTCAATTGCTACTATTTCTTAAACATTAATATAGAGAATTTTTCTTTATTTCATAGAAAAATCTTGCATAAGATGGATGATAAGACCGTGAGCAAGTGGTAGTTGTATCAAATGTGAGAGCAAATGGGGTCCAGAAAGTTCCATCCATGCTCTATATTTACGTTATCAATCAAAAATTGTTTTCACAAAAAGATACCAGAAAACCACACCAGACTCCCTACAAAGCCTCAAACACATGCCAGAAGACACAGAGCAAAACCTCAACTTTTAATGCTGGGTCACATTTTAAGAATTATCAGAGCATTGTCACAATTATACTTATTATGCCTACAGTTGCAGACAGCAAACCTTGCTAAAAAAGAAAGGGAAAAGATTCCAATTTCTTTAAGCAGTATTCCACTACACTGACAGATTTCTCCTAAGACCTGACAAGAAGTCACTCCGTACAGAATCACATTATGATAAATCATACTTTGATTTTCCTGATCTTCAGGGGGTTCCAGGACTTTCACAAACTCCAGATTCACATGGATTTCAACTCCTAGCATAAGTGCAACTTTGAAGAGGATAAGTTGAAGCTGTCGAATACCTGTAAATATTGAGAAGCAAAGATGTATTTAATCCATAAGCAAGTAGAGGTACTGTCAGCACACCACCCAGTTAGTATCTATTGTTAGTAGAAGCATATACCTCTATCATTTCCCATATTGTGATGATTTCAAATGCAATCACCACATGACATTGTTCTCTTACATCTCATTTTCCAGTCTCATAGGTAATAAAACTAATTTCCATGATTTTCTTTTAAAAAAAATAAATATTTAAAGCTTGCCTTCTTAATATTTTGAGGATTTGTATACCCAATTTGTTAAACATCTGATGACAGAATTTTTACAGCACAAAAGTAATTTCCAGTAAAATATCACTCCTATGCACATTTTCTCATTAGATTAAAGAGCTGCAGCTACCTTTACCATACTAAAATGAACATCAAGATACTACATACAGCTGTAAAAAAACCAAAACCCTACTGTTTAACAAGTCCAGACTAAAACTGTTCCATAAGACTCATTTGTTCAATTGCCATTTCGCTTAAATGAAACCTTTTAATCTCCCTCCTTAACATGCACACACATGTTTATGGCAGATGAGTTTTCTGTCAAGCAGAGAAAGTCTCCATTAATCTGATCTCCAAGTCTCTTGGAGATCCATATCCTTAAGTACACGATCCACATCCTTAAGTACTTACTGATATGATCAATGGATCCTGCACAGAACTTCCCATAAAATTTCTTTGCTCCTAGTCCCCGGAGGTCATGGATTGTAAACGGCCACAGATGCAACACATTGTTCCTTGAAAAAGTGTCCCGCTTCTCCACGACGACAACTTTGGCTCCCAGGAAGGCAAGTTCTATGGCAGTCCGCAAGCCACATGGGCCACCTCCAATAATTAAACACTACCAGAGAAATGAGAAAGTTTTACATAGGATTCAGTACTGACTTCTAAATAATCGCTAATTTATTCTGTTGTTATGACTTGATATTTGGTCAGACTCATGCTGCCAAGAATGTCTTCAAGTCAACTATATAAA
The DNA here is from genome assembly GCA_013399175.1 of Odontophorus gujanensis. Classification (NCBI taxonomy): domain Eukaryota; kingdom Metazoa; phylum Chordata; class Aves; order Galliformes; family Odontophoridae; genus Odontophorus; species Odontophorus gujanensis. The sequence continues at coordinate 177,191 of VXAB01011854.1, forward strand.
TCAAACCAATTTTGCTCACATGGGGCATTTAGACAGTTTACAAAGGACGATGAACTCCTTTATGCAGATGTGAGACCATCTGACAAAAAGATACGACAGAATGAACTGCAGAAAGCCAAATACCTATTAGGATGTGCTTGAATATCTCTCACATACAGCATTTCAGAAGTGTTTGCACTAAGTAGTATTACTCCTAGATAAAACGGAATGGAAATAAGCGGTCTTGACTTAGGCTTTATTTATTTAGTAAGAGGGAGCTGACACACATTTACTGGAGCTGCTAGTTAAGCCAGCAGTTTTACTGTACTGGTTACTCTCTTCCAAATGAGGAAACATCCTGAATAGAGGAGCCTGGTTCATCTGCTGCTGTCAGGCAGGATACATCAAGAGAAGCCAGTGGTCGGCTTCACCAGAGGTGGGGAATACAGCAAGCCTTATTCCATTTCATGCAGTGGTCAACATCCTCACCATTATGACAGTCACCTCATGGGGGTTTTAATGAACTTCAGCATTCTTAGAAGAACAAATGCAACTATTAAAGAGAATTCTCACCTAAATTTTAGCTGACAGCTAACAGATATAGCTGACAGTTTTCGCAGATTAACAAGCAACCATTTCCAGATAACTAGTAATTAAAGTCCAATTATATCTGGTGTTTACATTTTCCCTCATGATTACTAAAAACTGACTAGAAACAGTCTTGGAAGCTCAACAACACTTGCATTTCCTCACCAAAATGCAAGGAAACAAAAATCTAACAACAAGAAGACCTCACAAAACCTACACCATCAACTCAAGCAATGGGCTTGGGATAGGAAGAGACAAGGTGAGCAACAAGCTGAAGGGTGAGCTCTGGATCCAAGGCCGAGCCGTGCTGCAGAGCAAATCCAAAACCATTATCTCACAATGCAGACATGTTCCTGTGCACCCCACATACATAGCCAGACAGTGATTACAGTTTCAAAGCAAGCATGGACTGTATCTAGAGGCTCACTGGATACGAGTCTGGTTCCCATTACAGTTCTTTCATAAAATGGGGTCATTTATTTATTTTGGTTTGTTCATTTGTTTTCAGGTTTTAACAACTTAAAAATGATCTGGCATTGACTTCTGCCCATGACTTCTGTCCAAGCAAAGCATATAATTATTTTTTTTAATTGAATACTGCAAAGAACTCACATTCTCACTGAAATATAAGCTCTTGCAAGGAGTTTTTGCAGTGATTTAAGCAAGTGTTTTGTTAACTAGTTATTAAGTAAGTTAAAGATAGGTTGCTGTACTTGCATGTCCATACCTGATTTATAGTTTAAGAATATTCCTCACTGCATGGGAAGTAGGAAGAACACATCAATGGATACAATTACACACAGGAGAAAAATAGAGTGCAGAAGATACCCTGACTTAAGAAGGAGATAACTGAATAAGTCCAGGTCAGCTCTTTTCTGTACAAACTTGTGATTAACGTGAGTACTCCGAGTTCTGACAAGCAAGCGACTGCCTTCACAGCTACACAGACTTCCAGCAATGTTTAGCAAGTAGTTAGAAGCATTTCACAAATCAAGACCATACACGGTGTTTTTTTTGTTAACTGAATTAAACGTAAATAAATGCGACTTTAAAAGAAACAAAACCCCTCAATAACAGTCTTTTGAGATTTAGTCATAGTGGATCTTGCCAAATAATAAAACCCACACAGAAAATATTGTTAGTTCACCCTGGTGCTCCACGTCATGGTATGTTAAAACTTAAGGAAGGATTCTACCCTCTCCCCACCTCCTGTCAACATTAACAAATTATCTCACTAACTGCCTGGAGACGCTTTGAAAAATGGTTGTGTATTTGCCATCCATCCATGGTTACCTTCAATAAACATCTTTGTCTCAGAACTGTTTGTTCTTTAATTTATTAAGGATGCTGCCCACTGATGTCGACTTACATTTGGCACTTAGTCTTCCTTCTTAAAACTTCTGGGATCAAAACGAGCAGAAAACTCTTGCTAAGGTAATGCCTACTGCATGTGTGCTCCTACCTTTATTACATTAGGAAAGGGACTATACCACTGGCCTGTCCCAGCTCTTCCTTCCCAGCTCTCTACTTGAAAATGAAATCACAGAGCACAAAAACCTTCCTATAATCACCCTAGAAGGAACCTTGAGTAGCTTTTTATTTTCAGCAGCTATTACCACAGACTTCTGGTTCATCAGGGGCTGCTTTTAAAATTACTTCATTGCCATTTAACAGAGAGCAACCTCCTCTGTGATAACTGACATCACAAGAGCATGTTTGGAACAATCAGTCGCAAAATCTTACCGACATAATTGCCAACTGTCAAGAGTCTGACGTTCCCAGCACTGTCTGAAGGTCAGCTGTCTTTTAATGATAACAGATCACCTCCTAAAAAAGTATAGGGTAACCTGACTTTTCAAACCATCTTCTGCAAATCAAAGAGTGGCTGAAGAGGACCAATGAGAAGTTTTTGATTATTTCTTGTGCAGACTAGAAACAAAGGGGGAAACACTTGAGTAGACTAAAGGGCCTCTCTTCACAGAATAAGACCACAACCAGACTTATGCAACTTGCCTGAAGAACCAGAACCGCATTGGATGAGATACCCTGTTTTACTACCACGAGTATGTCATGTTACATTAGTATAAGGTACTGGCAGAATACTTATCTCTCAGCAAAAACTTCAAAGTATAAGGTGTCGATCTGCTTGCAAGTATATGGAAATACTTCCTATCAAACAAAAAAACTACATGAGATTTAATATGTTCCCCAAGAACAGGGCGTATGTTACAATACAGGAACAGGTTCAAGTAGAAAACTGATAAATGACAAGGGAGGAAACAGCATAGTTACACAGTATGTGGCAGATTAAAGCACTGACTTTAAAAGGCCTAGTTTCCTCCTTTAACTTTCATGAAAATGATTTATCCTTTACACATATTTCACTCAAAGATCTGATAAATAATTAAAATATTTAACACCACCTCTAGGAGAGGAAAAGCACACCCTGAGAAAGAGAGCTGCACAAAGACTCCAGACTCAGCACTCCCTGTCCCCACCCTCCACGCAGCCAAGTGCTGCTCCCACCTGAGTCTGGCCCTGCAGGGAAAAGTCAGGCACTGCGGAGGGCCTGTCCAGATCCAGCCAACCTCGTGCAGGCACTGGACAACAGGAGCAGGCATAGTTACACACGTGGAGGTCTCTGCAAGTGGCAGCAGCTCCAGCCACACAGCAACTGCCTGCATCAAACTGACTGCCCGTAAGCACCAACTCCTGAGGTAACCAATACCTGATTACTTGCCATGACCATTTAACACGACTTATGTTCACCTACAGATAAGACAAATGCAACAACGAAATGAGTACATTCATGACATAAATGATCGTAAGTAAATGCACATGCTGGTTTGAGCTCAACTTTCACTATTTTTAGAGTACTGGCTGCAAAATTCCCNTGAGATTTAATATGTTCCCCAAGAACAGGGCGTATGTTACAATACAGGAACAGGTTCAAGTAGAAAACTGATAAATGACAAGGGAGGAAACAGCATAGTTACACAGTATGTGGCAGATTAAAGCACTGACTTTAAAAGGCCTAGTTTCCTCCTTTAACTTTCATGAAAATGATTTATCCTTTACACATATTTCACTCAAAGATCTGATAAATAATTAAAATATTTAACACCACCTCTAGGAGAGGAAAAGCACACCCTGAGAAAGAGCTGCACAAAGACTCCAGACTCAGCACTCCCTGTCCCCGCCCTCCACGCAGCCAAGTGCTGCTCCCACCTGAGTCTGGCCCTGCAGGGAAAAGTCAGGCACTGCGGAGGGCCTGTCCAGATCCAGCCAACCTCGTGCAGGCACTGGACAACAGGAGCAGGCATAGTTACACACGTGGAGGTCTCTGCAAGTGGCAGCAGCTCCAGCCACACAGCAACTGCCTGCATCAAACTGACTGCCCGTAAGCACCAACTCCTGAGGTAACCAATACCTGATTACTTGCCATGACCATTTAACACGACTTATGTTCACCTACAGATAAGACAAATGCAACAACGAAATGAGTACATTCATGACATAAATGATCGTAAGTAAATGCACATGCTGGTTTGAGCTCAACTTTCACTATTTTTAGAGTACTGGCTGCAAAATTCCCACTGAAGACTTCTGATGCAAATAGCACAAGGCCAATAATAGCTGCTGAGTGATGAACTTAAGACTGTTTCAGTTTAAAATGATAAATTTTAAGTAGCCAATTCAAACATCTGTGTTTTGAAATAAAACACAAATAAGCATGTGCATATTTTATAAAACTCAACTAACATCTCTGGGCACATAATGAGTTTCTATGGAACTGTTAAAAAGCACTGTATTCTTCTCTGACGTGTAATTATCTGTTTCTGTAACTTGTCCCATACCATAACCAGACTCCACTCACAGCAGTAACTTCACAGATGGTTTTCTAGGTTCAATCAAAAAGCCATCAGAAAGTTTCATGTATGATATAAGCATACATACTACTTGCTAAGTCCCAAATGACAGCACAAGTTACCCCTCCAAAAATGGGATGACTTGTGTACCTGATACCGTTTTTCAGTATGATCTCCTGTAAATAACACACCACTTTGGAAGTAGAAGTGGAGGAGAAGAGGAAGGATAAGGAGCAGAGGCCTCTTGCAACCCCTCCCATTCCTCAGTATTAAATCTCTGCCTGTGAATCCTGACACCTGTATCCCACTCTGGAAAAACCATACAAAGCTTAACAGCTGAGAATTTGCAGAATGCCTCCATTGGTTTTCACAAAGTAACGTGAGCTGAAAGAAATAATAGATTTTGAGAGAAAGGAGGAGAGGGGAATAACGTTAGCACTATGTTCAAGAACAAACAAACAGAAAGACCCACAAAACAAAAAAAGCTTCAGAATGACCTATCTAGTTACAAAAATCTCACTGACTTCAATAAATGTAAAGGCAGAATAATAAAAAAAAAATGAAAGGAAGAAAAGAAAAAATTATACTATTTAGTATTTACATGCTCCCACTCCAGGAATGCAGCAGTTGGTAGTTATACGTGAATGCTGAACATAACCAAACTGCCTCACTTTGCTCACAGTTACAGATGGAGCCCACAGCAGCTCTGTGTATTACATTCATATTGTCCAACACTAAATCCCTCCAATCCTCTGCTGTATGAGGCACCCAACCATTACATTAGTTCCAGAAAACAAAACTGTTTCATGATGCTGCTCTCTCTCTCCCAAGTATCTTCCTAACATGAAGATGCAAGTTCCAATCACAGCAGGATTCAGGACTTTCTCACATCTACCTTTCAGCTGCTCAAAAGTGGAAAGGAAGAAGTAAATTTTGGACAGGAGCTAAACTGCAACCCATTTGACACAGAGAGACCTTTTGTTCTGAGGCACACCAGCCAGAAGCACCACTTCCACCCTTCAGTGGAAATACATATGCGCACCAGTGAAAAACTAGTGAGAGATGTCCACCTAGATTATTTAACCTCCTCTAACTTGAATGCAATGTTCACCCAAATCACCTCTTGGGAAGCAAAACCACAGGGATGGCTCTTGCCACTGTAAACAGGTACCAAGAGAGGCCCTCGCCACACACCTGGGAGCCACTGGCTGGTGCCACTTATGGCCCTGGCAGCCGTGGGACCCCTGCAGTGCCAGGAGGCTCTGCCACAGCTAAAGGGCCCGCAGGCTGCACAGTCATCCCATGGCAAACCCACTCCATCATTTGCACTGGGCCTCTGGTGCATTCAGTGCTGCAGACAGTGCATCTGGGACATCCCAGTGCCTCAGTCTTCAGGTCTGAACCCCACTCTTTGGGACTGACAGGGACGCATCAAGAATGAGTTTCACTGACACCACAGGATTACATCCTACATGGATTTGAGTAAGTGTTCATTCACAGTAGAGCTAAACATGATGCAACATGAGATAGCCATGAAATTAAATGAAACAACACATTTTCTGGATCAGCAATGACTTTCTCTGGAAAGGCTCCAAAGAAAAACAGCTGCATAAGCATCTAAGGCGGACGGCTACCGAAGTGCAACAGGAAGTTCTCCCTACCACAACGCTTTTCAATTCATCCCCTTCAATACATAGAAGAATCCTTTTGGCAGAAACAGGGTTGCTCAGTTGGACATTCCTGACTTAGTGACTTACAGTTCATCTCATATTTGCAGCCTCAGATTTTGTCACATAAATTCAGCAACAGTCACTGCAGTCAAACCTACCCTGAATCTACTGAATAGCCAATATGAAAGTTTGAAACATTATAATTCAAGTAACTTAAAAGTTTATATGCTGCTTCAGACAACATTAAAATTTTAAGAGCTAAAGCTTTATTAAAAACAAACAGCAAGTTAACAACTTAACAGTTACATTCAAATAGGTATAAAGTATATAGGCACAGAGTGTTTTGTCAATCCAAAACACTGAGCATGGTCTTGCTGCAGCCCTTGTCTACCAAACCATTTAAATACACAATTACACCCCTACATCTGACATCCTTACTCAGTTGCTCACTGTTTCACTAGACCAAAATCCCCCTCTCCATATTAGACACTTGCACCTTCCTTTCTGCATACCAGCCTGAATATAGGCACCAGCAAAGAATGAAGGCCACGCTGCTGTAAGGTGTCCAGGTACCAACCATGTGAGCTGTTCAAGCACAGCAGTCCCTTGGCAGTCACATGCCCTATGTTGCCCAGCAAGCTTGTACTCATTGCCTGTTGCCCAACTTGTTAAACACTGCCCTACCTATAAACCTGGGTTTATGAAAAAGCAACAGGCCGGGGCCCTGTCAGTAACAGCAATAACAATGGACAGATAATTTGGAGAGTATTCATTTGTCAATGTTATACAATAAATACAAAATTGATAGTGCCAAGCTGAAATACGAACTATTTTCTTCATTTCTGAGATAGAAAATAACAAAAATTATAACCAATATTTCTGTGATTTACAGATCTATACTACGTGCTATTATTTAAAGAAAAAAATGAAAGAGTAAATACCATATAGGAGCTAATTAAACTCACTCCACAAAAATGAATTTTCAACCATGCAAATATTATAAGGAGTTCATAAAATATAAAATAATAGAGGAAAATATGCTTTTAAAAACTGTTTAATTTGACAAAACTAATAATTCAGTTGAATGTAATGTAATGACAGGTCCCAATTCTCCAAAGGGTTATGCGAGCACTTTACTTAAAGGCATTGCAGACAGTTCCAAAAACTACCTTAAAATATTAAGACTGGATGGATCTTGCTGAGCAGACATTTTTGGACACCACATAAATACCACTGTTCAAAGGCAATTGGAACAGCAAGGCTCATGCACCTCTAATTGCCACCAACCGCAGCAACAAAACCCTGGCCCAGCACAGAAATGCTTTTGATCCCACCAGTATTTTTTTTATTCCCTATACCCTCAGCTGAGTGTTTCACGAACATGCAGCTTGGTCTAATCCTGCCAAAAGCATTTATATCAGTAACTGGCAAAAATGGAGACGCTGCTGTTTCTTTCCTCAAAAAAACTGCAGTATGGATTTGAAGCTACCTCATCCAGGCTGATTTTGGACAGAACTCCTTCCCCCAGTACTGTGCCCTGCAGTTGGTGCCCTCGCAGCTGGACACTGTGCAATCCAGGGATCAGAGATCTATCTTTATTGTGCTCCTATTCTTTTTTTATATGGACAAAATACCAGAAGTGAAACATTAGTACATTTATTGCATTCATTTGGCTCATCTTTACTAGGATTTTTGGAAGATAAGCTTCTGCATGGAAAAAACCACGTGTCTTCATTTTTCCTGGATGAATTCAGACATGCTTTCCCAGTCTCCCTCTGTCTCTACGACATACATACTAATATTAGATTTGTTCATAAAAATCTTTTCATAGTTTGATATTAACACAATGGCATGAAAGACATGTGAAACTTAGAGTCTGCTAAGCAACACATTAATGAGTCTGTATACATTCAGTTTGATGGAATTTCAAGAGTTCCTTCACTGACACATCAAGGCTGACAAGACTTCGTTTTGTTCTCAAGAGCTCTCTCATGAGGCCTTGGTCATACTTAAATATCTTGCCTCATCTCAGAGCTTTTATAACAATTTCTAAAAAATAAATTTATAATATATAATTGGTAGTCATGATACAAAAAGGCACCTCTAAAGACTTCCACTTCCTCTCCAGGACACTAACAATTATTTGAAGAAAACCCGCATACCATCTGACAAGAAACATTCTGTTTTTAATAAAAGATCACAAACTAGAAATCAGGAAAGTGTTTTAATCCAAACTTCTCCTCAAATAAAGCACAAAAGAAACCCCTAATATCCTTTGGAATGTAGCATACGTTTGCTGTTTTCTCACCTGTCTCCCACTGTAATCGATACAGAGAAGAAGAAAAAAAAACAAAACAAGAAAAAAGAGGCGTTGTCTTTCCTTTCTTTTCTTTGTCCATTTGTTTCAACTATCAAAATGAAAACAAGATAAACCTTGCAGAAAGAACACTGCCTGTCTATCTCGGACATTAATATGATTCACAGCATTCATGCACACTGCCATTTTTGTAAGCTTATGCCTGTAATGCTGAGATAATACTTTAAGGCTATCTTTAAAAACTTCTGAAAAAATAAAATTAAAATCCAGAAACAGATAACTGGACAACACAGATAAGAAGTGGGGCACCAACAGCCTCACCCTTGAGCACAGCAGAGAATAAACAGAGTCCAAGCCTTGAGTCCTGCAAGCCTTGTGAGTAGCAACATTACTGAGATTGTGAGAGCAAGAACAAAATGAATCTGCTGCATGGTTTCAGAGTCAGGGGCTTAATGAACCATGCTGACCAGCCAGCAGAGGACTTGTCTGCAGACCCAGAGGAAGGGATTTCTCATGCCTGATGGCATCCAAAGCATGCAGACAAGTTGGTCAACAACCACGTAGCTTTGCTACAGGAAGAAGTTGGCAATATGCTATTAAAAAGAAAAAATACAACAAACCACACACAGAAACCAACATGCACGTTCACAGAGATGAAATATTACACTGAACCTGGAATTTTTTTTAAACTGAACAACAATCTATAAAATCAGCTTCTGATTTTATAGATTCTATCTGCCTTTAGAAAGAAAGTGGCAAGTGAAATTACTTCAAGGCTATTTCACAGTATATTTTAAAATATGTTCAGAATCCATTTTTAAATCAGGATAATTGTTAACCAAAATCTAATTAACACTTAGCTCTTAAAAGTCTTACTAGTTAAATGAGCTCGAAAATGAACCATCAGGTTTAAGGCAGAATCAAGATTTGTATTTATTTACTTATTTTTAAAGGGTTGACTCATTTCTAACTTCTCTAAGTAGAATGACTGGACAGCAGCACAGGGCAGCTCTAGCTGAGCACAGAACGTGGAGCTGTACAAGCAGCCAGCAGATCGGGGCTCCCAGGGTCTATTTTCTTCCAGTGATGCAGTCCTCAAAGACCTTCACTCTCCAGTGCTGGCACTCATGGCCACAGAACCAGTAAAGCCAAATGTTTTAACCAGTCACTTGCATATGTCAATTTACCATAGGTAGACAATGCTTTTATTTATTTATTTTTACAGTTTTGTTTACAAATCGAAAGCACTCAATTGCCACCACATGGCACTATTGCATTTAACAGTGTCATCAAGGAATATGGACTAAAACAAGTCTCACAGTTAGAATAAGAAAACCTATCCTTACTGTAAGAGCTTTCAGGACAGTTTCTGCCAGCAGGGAAAACTAACAGCACTTCCACAGAACAAACAAACCTGGTGGCAGCATATCATGCCACAGTAAGGTTTTGGCATCCCTAATTCTTATTTTCAAAACATTTTTGGCTGAAAAACAGGCACTGATCAAGGAAGGAGTCTTGATATAAAAATTATTAATAAATTGGAAAAATAAAAAGGAAAAGGAACGCGATTTGAAAAAGAGGGGTAGAGTTGATGACACATTCCATGCCTCACAAGGTGTAAAAAGCCTGTTTTGCACCAGCAACTCGTGCACTCAACATTCTGAGCAGACTGGTGTTTATTTACACAGACATATACTAAGAACTGTTTTCAGTTTGAGCCAGGTTGAAGCTCAAGGCCTAAGCACCTGCCTGACCTGACCCACACCAGTTGTACTCGTTCCACTGCTCCCAGTACTACTGGGCCACAGCCTTCCCGCAGCAGCCCCACAGCCCCGCTGGGCACAACAGACTTCACCTGCCAGATAAGGCTTCTTGCTGTCTACAACTACTTCCTTCTTAGCTGAAAGCAAGCAAATGAAAGAAAAACAGATCTGAGAGGAATGCCTTTGTCTTCCACCAAGGGTTTGCTGACCAGAATAAATACTTGCGAAAGACTTGGGTGTGGAACCCTTGGCAGGAAGCTCACTGCCAGCCCTTGCCAAGTTCTCTCATCTCAGTTACTATTTCCCCTGGAGCAAATACTTTATCTGCATTGTAAATTCATCAAGGGCAGCAAGGAGATCAGAAAGGGTAGTGGGCACCTCCACAAAAGGGGGGGATTTGCTCTTCTGCTGCTTCTTTTAAAGTGGCTCCTGCACCTCATCCAGAGGTGCAGAGGAAGTTAGAAACATGACACTAGTACTTAGTGTGGTACAATCGTGTTTACTTCTCAATTAGGATCTTGGACAGGCAAGCCAGGCAGTATCCATTGGTGAGTTTGTCATGCAGAAACAGGCGCAATCTTACGAAACACAGGCTGTTGTTCAGGACTTGAAATAGGAGCATCAAATGTCCAAGGCATAAAGCAAGCTCTGAAAAAAATGGATCACAATTTGATCTAGAATGGGACTACTAGAGAAAGAAGGTGAGCCAAGTAACACTTGGGTTGTGCCCTACACAACTAGTCAAGATTAGAATTTTAAAGAACCACTGCTTATACCAGCTTGGTTACATCTGCACCCCATTCTACCCAGTACCTACATTTGTATTAAGACTGGTAGCAGCCTATAACAGGACTCATTACATGACCACTGCTGTATTTCACCTGTCTGGCAGCAAACTATTACCAGCACCAGTGAAAAACTCTGGTTCTCAGCACAGACATGGGAACCTCGAAAAGGACCTGAACTGCAGGAGACAGGAAATTGCTTTATTGTCTGAAATCTGGTTTTCAGCAGCCAAGCATTTAATCACCTCTTGGTAGCAAAAGTTATGCATTTCCTCACTTATCAGTACACAAACATTACTGGGACAAAGCTGGACCCGTAGCTAACAACAAATCCCTAACAGCGACATCTGGCCCTCCTCTCTGGAGCCAGGACGAAGGCCTGACCCACACACTACACCTTTCACCCTGCTCACACAGCCCAGCCTGGCCGACGGGCACATGGCCCAGCAGCTTCACACTGTCAAATCTGAAAGTACTGCAGGGCCACAGCTGCAGGAACATGCCTAGCCGTATCCTTTTCTTTCATTCAGACTTAATTAAGCCACTTGTGGTGACAATATTAATATTGTGTGTGAAAGTAACTGGGTACCACTCCCAGAGGGAATCTTAACAGAGTATCTAGGAAATCGGGTCAGGGTGGGACAGTTCCCTTCTGTTGATTCCTTGCAAAGTCATTAAGCAAGAGACAGAAACAGCACAGCACTGCTGAAGCACAGATGTAAAGCTACTATTATCGTACAAGCCAAATATCTTACAATTCCCAAATGCCTGAAAAAAAAAAAAATCTTATTTAGGCTGTCTGATTATGTTACTTTGGCTAGGGTTCATTGTTTTTCATGACTGATAAAGCTGAAAAATTGTGTGTTTGTGGAAGTGTCTGTAGGATAATAAAGTGATTCCATTACCCAATCACATACCAAACATTTGCCTTTGCTGACGCAATTTGGCCCAATCTAACAGTTTAAAGCACTGCTCAAAGAGTCACATATTTTGTTTTGTTTTCAAAGAACACTGTCTGCTGTGTGTCCTGTCATCACCCAAGCTTCTTCGCATCCGCTCTTTAAAAAAATCTTTACAAATGAATGAATAGATAGTATCCAACAGCTGTGATTTCACTGCATGGTTGTAGGTGATTTTCCTATTTTCCCTGCATCTCAAACTAATCTTTCTCACCTCTCATTTATTTACATTAATCCTGTATCATGATCATCTCCTTCGAAATAACACTGTAAAAGTTGCTTGTTAAAATCTCTAAAACTAAATTTTACAGTGGAGATTCAGCACAATGCTTTAGGTGCCTTTTCCTAAAAGACTAAAAGCAAAGAAGCACAAAAGGCAAAAAAAAGAAGCATATTTTTCAAATATACCGAGCACCTCACTGCCACTTCAATTCAGTAGAATGCATGGCACTTCATTCCCTTGACTGCTTAACAGTCCTGGATTCTGCTATATAAGAACTACACATTTATAACTTGATAAGGACTTAATAAGGCAAAAATCAAAATAATAACTGCTAGAAGAATTTAAGGGTGAGGTGGAGGGTGAGAAGATTGCAGCTGAATGTTATTTCATGGTAATTCACAAACTTTCATTCACTGAACTTCCTATCAATACAGTACTGAACTTCTGGTTTTATGACCTTCATGGGAATGCATTTTTATTATAATAAGGGAGTCAGCAACGCTATCTAATAGATCTAAGTTTGATGTGTTCATTAGGAACCCTGATTATAACATTTGGAAATCTCCCCATTTTTATTATTATTCTAAAGAGACTACTATGGCCAGCGAAATTGATGTGCCATCTGGATCTCTGTCCTTTATAGAACAAATGGTTAAAGTTTTCATTTTAAAGATGATACTTTAGAGTTGGCACGACTGGTACTCCCTTCTTTCATCCTGCAGTTCATCTATGCCCTTCTGAAAAAAGTATTCATCACTAGGACACAATCAATCACAATGCTTGAACACACACACATATTGTAATACATCACAGGAAAGATCTGGCTGAAAATGTGTTACCTCTGAAGGAACAACAAATGCCACCGCTTAAGAAGGGAATTTACCCACACCACCAGCAGCAGGTTTATACAAGCAGGATGATTTGATTAACTGAGAGACAAGTAATTGTTTAGAACTACATAGGAACACATAGAGGAGGAGAGACAAGCCAGCCTGCCTCTTTTGCTACAAGGGGCAAGGCTACAGCGGGATGTTTGTGAACAATTGAGCACAGACAGGAAGACAATTTCTACCTAATAACAAGGAGAGAGGCCTGGAATTCACTCCTCATCCTGCTGGTTAGCCTACGGCTATGTAACGTGGCAGCAGCCAGCATGGCTCAGGCGTACCTTTCGCTTTCCCAACTCTGTGGGATGGAAAACAAGAGATGAAAGAGGTTTTATTAATCCCCAAAGCGTTCATTCGACAGGCTTTGGGAATGAGAACAATATGAAAAGAAACGGAAGGGGTTTGGCAATGAAGTTCATCCTGTTTTATCATTCGTGGGTGCACCAGTGTGGTTAGTACAGGCAGACAAAGCTCAGAGCCAGCACTGAGTCAGTCACAAAGTCTCTAGCCTCCATCCCCATTTCTGACCCCGAGTTCCTCCTTAGGTGACTCACATCCTGGCCCCCAACTCCCCTCCATTCTCACATCCCCTTAAGTCACACTATCTCCTCTGTAACAAACCTCTTCTAAACTAACACCCCAACAGAGGGGCGCACAGAGTCCTCCCAGTACATCTCAGCTGCCAATGCCATTGACTCTGGGTAGGACTGACAACACATGGCACTACAGAGAAGAGCCACTGTGGTTTTACGCAAGCCCTGAAAATGTAGACATAAATAATTTTTGAGTCATTCTCTTGCACTAATTTTTCCAACAGGAGTTTTTGGAAAGGAAGTTCATCTACTATAAAACAAGCTTTGAAAGACCACATCCAAGAACAAGGAAAGCTAGTGAAGACAGCAGAGACTGGGTTCTAGACTGTTCCATCTGCTTAGCAGGAACCTATGCGATACTTATACAAGTATATAGGCATAAACCTATAAAAGTCCATAAGAATACATATACATAAACAACATTGAAAAGTTCCTAACCCGGTTTTATTTACTTGCTTTATGCCATGTTGCCTAATTAGGCCTTAAAACCAGAGCTCAAACTGTTTAGTACTCTGCCCAGCAAGCATACCCAACGTGGGTCAGCATCAGAGACGATGCTCAAAGTCCAGCCCTTGCTTCAGAGCAAGTCTGGGATGTTTTCACACAAAGAGATTTCTGCTCTCAAGCACAGATTTGCAGTCATGGGAGAGGCAGAATTTCAGCATGAACCAGGTCCTGCCCTCTGATACATATGCATGCATCTCAAACATCCGCGGGAGTCTCCTTTATATAGATATCATTCACACAGGTAAACTGCCAGCGAACCTTGAAGAACCTACTCCACACAGCGAGGTTAAAAATAAACATTTAGACCACACATGTATGTTTTGAAAACATTGCTGAATACACTCTGCAAACAGCTGGATGAATTCTTGCTTCTTATCATATTATGTTTTCCACGTTCAAAAATTTAGAGAGACATTCAAGCTGCCAGCCTGGTGAACACTGAATGATAAACCATTAACCTTCTCCAATTGCCCAGCCATGTTTCACTTCACAGAGAAATGATCATTACAGATTCTAAGCAGCTTCCTCCAAACTTACTAGTACAAGATGAAAATCGGGGAGAAGCATTACCATGAGAACTAATTTGAGCTCTTTTTGTAGAAATATCTGAAAAAACCATGGAATGATTTCTAAAGTTGTTCCAAATGCTGGAAAGTGTCAGCTCCAGAAACAGCAGTTCAGAACACCTTAATTCTCAATTAATAAGTTTGCCATGGAAGGAAGAAGATGTTTAATACAAATTTAGCATACATCCAGTCTGACTCATAGCGTCAGAAAAGTTTCTGCTACAATTTTCTGCATGCCTTTCTGCAGTGCTTTATTTTTACTAGTTTTTTTTTTTTTCCCCCTCTTTCTCCATGCACAGAAAGGGAAAATTAAAGTCCACAAATAACTCTACTCTGAAATAGCAGTAGGTTTGAACTCCTTGAAAATGGTTTAACTGTTTTTATTCATCCAGTTTAAAATCACATCATTGCAGAAACTCTGAAAGCTTTATTTGGCAGTGTTCTTCAAGAACAGTTAAGACAACAGGTTGCTGTTATTTAGTTGGAGTGGCACATTCCACGCGTAGGAGATTTTTTGTATATTGTTACTCCAATGAAAGTAACTTCAGTGCAGCTAAAGATTTTACAAGCACAAAAACAAACTAACAAACAAAAAGACAAACACAACAAATAAGGACAGCATTCAGCTCTTACGTACCATGCAAAAATTGACCAGATACTGAGAGAGGATGCAGGTTCTTGTTTTGTGATTTAAAAAACAACTAATCCTCCCAGACCCACAACAGACATACACATATAAAGCATGAGAAATAGTTCTGAACCCTGATTACATTTTATCTCATTCAAAGATTGGGAAGACTGTTCAGAAGTCAGGTAGAAGAACTGTATCTGAGAACTGTGACCTGCTGAATCACCTATAGAACTCATGGTCACAACCATTAAATCATTTCTCATTTTTAAACAATGACTACTGGGGCTTGGTTCCGTTTACAGAACGGTAAACCCAAACAGCTTATTTTGTGATGCCGCTTTAACAACTAGAATTTTTACTCCAGCTGATCCACTTCCAGTCCCCAGTCAGCTCCACAGAGGTCAACACTAGGCTCTGCTCAGCTTAATCTGCTCAACTCCTATCTGCCTTCTCCTTCACTGAAAATGTTAAGCGGCATAACATGCAAGAAAAACAAGAACTTGAAATGACCTGCTGCACAAAAGGAAAATCCTGGTCTGCATACCATAGCCTGGGTATACCAGCAGTTCTGATAATTCCTTATCTGTAAGTGGAGTTATCAGGAGCACACCACAGCAACGACCAGGGAGTTTGCCATCCCCTGCAACGTGTCTCCTCTCATTCATATTGCATAGATAGGCTTTCACAGCAGACTGTGATTCACATATGAGGAATGCTTGCTAGATATCCCCAAAGAGCCCACAGACTGTGGTTACTGCTCTCATTTGCGGTAATATGAAGATTCATGTTTCTCTCGTTAAATCAGTGATGACACATTGAAGTACAGGTCCAGGCATGGTTTAGGTTCATAATGAACATCTAGATATTGCACAGAATATCTGTATGCATCCTGTTCCTACACAGACATTCTACGTTCATTTGCAATTTGATGGTATATGCAGCTTGCGTCCATTAATTTCTGCAAATATTTACACCATGCCACTACAAATAAATCTTTACACACAGAGTAGAAATACCACACTTTCAACTAGAGTTTACTAGAGGTGTTGATTAGCCACTTGCATGGCAACCTTAAAAAGCAGACTCTTTTAAGACTTTCATGTTCTAACCCATTTCCATGACTCTTCACCATGTACAGAAATTAATGACCTGGTTGAAGGACTTGACAGAAACAGGCCTTGGTTTTGTAACGTCACACTTGATTGAGCAGGCCTCCATTTCATACTTCACGTGGGTCTTAAAACTGCTTTGTGTTGTAAATACTTCCTCAAACTAACCATGGAAATTTGGACTTGTGACTCTATGTACAATTGAGGTGTATTTGGAACATCTCCTATAATTTGTTAAACGTCACTCAGGTTCTAATTCGTTCCCTTTCCTGTCTGTTTTTATCACACAGATGCACAATGACATACTCAAAGCCTTTTCAAAAGTTCAAAAAGGGAGGGAGGAAGCAGAGGTCACAAAGAGAAACAATGGGAAAAAGGAAAGAAGAAAAACAGAGGTGGTCAGGAAAGCAGTGCAAATAGGTGTAATGACATAATTAATTTTCTAAAGAATCTAATCATAAGGTATTTATTACATTACAAAAAGTTAATAATAATTGGGAGCTTATTAGAAATGAAATTTACTAAAAATGAGGCCTCTAAATGTACTGAAGGCAACATGATATCCTTCTACCTAACGCTTCTGAAGTCTCAATTCTATGATGCAAAGGAGAGTCCATCAACACTGACTGCCTACTGCTTCCATAAAAGACTTCAGCAATAGCTCAAACTAAAAGGCCCTCCACAATTTGGTGTTTAAGTACACCTTAAGGTGTATTTTTCTGTTTTACTTCAGTACAGTCAAGCAGCTTCTTAAAACCAGATGTTCTTTTGGCAAAGTTTAGCCATCATTAGGCAGTAAATACCCAAATTGCTCTGACACAAAGCTATTAAAAATGACCAGTCACAGAACAGACGGAATAAGATGGCATGAACCAAAGGTGTTTTCTTCCTTCAGTTTTCACAACACTTACACCAGTGGTTCTATTAAAACACAGCATTTAAACAGTGTGCTGAAGAGAAGATAATTTCCTGTCCTTTTCACAGCACAAGGAGATCCCCTTCTTTAGTAACTACCACGTAGCAAATATTTTTTCTTAAGCAGTGCATTATTTTCTTTTCCTTTTGTTTAGCAAATAGAGCCAATGCTAGATGACAAAGACCAATCTCCAAGTCTCCAAGCAGCACTTCAGGATCTGCTGCTGAAATACAGAGGAGCCTGCTGAGTATGTAATGACTGGCATGTTGCAAAACTGTTTAATGAAGCAAGTAGTTCTTGTGAGCCTGAAATTAATAAATACAACTGCCTTATGAGTTTACATGCTATGGCCGATCTACACTAATGTCTAAAGAGGCACAGAAAACTTTCCTGCTGTGGCAAAAATAAGGCACTTTTAGAACTGCTCTTATGTGCTGTTGTTTGTAGGAAAAAAATATCGGAAAATCTGTCTAAATCATATAATGCTAGACACAGTTTCAGAAAGTATATAAAGGGGAATGTTCGTAAGTACACGTGTTGCATGGGATGGCAGAAACCTTGCTTCTGCTGATAAACAAGTTTAAAGGATACTGAACTGCAGAATTAAAAAATGACCTCTCCCACTTACCTTAGTGTTCATACAACATTTTCCACGTTTGTACTCTTTGTGACTTGCTCTTTTATCAAGCTTGTTCCACAAAGCTTTGGCCTTCCACGTGGTTACTCTTGACTTCAGTTTGCTGTAAAAGTTCTTTGAGTCCAAAGGATCTAATTCAAGTTGGCGTGTGAGAATGTTAAAGGCCTGAATGGTACCTTTGCATGTTGATGCTTGGACAAAGTTTTCAAATATCTGGCCAGCTTGACTGTATTTTTCATCGTCGTTTTCCCCCATGTTCTGAAAGAAGCGTTGAAAAGAATCAAGCTGGAGCTCTTGTGCTAAGGTGCAGGTAACCAACACTAGCAAGTACTTCCAAGCATGTTATTCCTGGAAAAGACAAACACAAGTTATGGTAAAGCATGCTCTGCCTGGGAAAACTAAAACCCATAAACTACATATCCAGTAAGAATGTAAAGACACAGCATATGGCAGTTGAACAACCAGGGAGGTACAGAAGGTTAAGAGTGGCACTTAAAATGTGCTACAAAGAAATCTACTTACACTGTCACAATGTGTACTTCGGGATGACTTACGAGACTCATGCACACACAAGGTTCACACACTGCTTCAAAAATCAATCAGTTTCACACATTGGCTGATCACCTCAATTTTTATTCAGTAGTAAGTGCTAGTTAACAGACTAAGAAAAATAAATAAATAAATACTGAGGTGCTTTTCCTAACCAGAATTTAAGTCACAACAAGCACATCTTTAGTAATGTTTTGGTCTTAAGAGTCCTTGGAAACCTGCAGCCATAAGTCAATATCACTTTAGGGAATTTTCTCCTGTTGCACAAGCTAGGAGCAAGAGTACAGGTTAGCCAGTAAATTCAGAAATGGCTAGTCAATTGCCACAAGCAAATGTACACAACAAACTAAGCAAAAACATTATCACAAGTTATAATAGAACTGAAGAAATGGAACACAGTTAACCTCAGGCAACTCCCCTTTATCAGTTCTTGCCAAAATGAGAAAGAGCTTGGTGCTCTAGCAAATGGAAAGGAATTTTATCTCTGTGTAGTAAATGCTGAAGGTATGTGATTGGAGTCATACCTTCTTATGTGCTAATGATATAAAGTAATTACATTTGACCCACTTCGCTCCATTGGTTTTTCCTAGCAATATGACCACTGTCAAACTGTGCCTGTTATTCCAAACAAATACACTTACACTCTGTAAGAGCAAAACTATTCTAAATTATAAGTTTGCAAGAACTAAAATACGTTCCTTGTGGCACTCCCTTATCCTTCTTTAACCTTGCTCTCTATCTTTAATGGGCAATGTTTTAGTATTTTCTTTGGATCTTGGCTGACTCTCAAGTGGCTTACCTATTTTTCAAGGGAATTATGTATAAACTTGTCCTCAGAAGAGGGTCTACCTGAACCAGAAATACAAGTCCTATATTCTTTTTCTTGCTATTCAGGAGTTATCTACCGGTCCAAGCAATCAACAACTAAATCAATGCTTGCCCAATCTCTCACATAATTAGTTATTTTGGTTGGAGCATCATCTGTTGGTTGATAGTTTTCGAGTAAAATTGCTATAAGGACCTTTGAAGTTACACTTCTTAATTTAACACTGTTCACAAACTATTCATTCTCCACTCACATTTCCTTCAAAGAAGAGGAAACAAAACTAGTATATTTAAGTAACTAAGAGACCTACCATGCCTATCTTAGATACTCTAATACAGAAAAATATTATGCAACTTATTAACCAGGTCCCATGGGGAGATATAAGGAAGCATTTGGAACACTCACATTCCCTAGCTATGCTCAAAATAAATAACCTCTGTGTGCATATCATCAGCCCGCTGTTGGTTTGTGGGTAAAATAAATAGGCAACATTGAGAGTTCGTACATTTTCTTAGACCAAATGTCATGATTAAATACATAGTGCCAAGAATAAGTCAGGAAATTTTTGTTTTCCCTTCTGAATACTTCATTTATAGTATGTTCTGTGCCCTTTTCTGAAGAGCTTCGTGAAGTAAAAATCACAAAAATATTATATGCCCCTACTTCCAGAAGGTCTAATTTATCAAAAAATGGAGTGCTATGAACTCCCACTGTCTCAAGAGGAGTTGAGGACATCCAGAATCTTTCCAGGCTCAAGGCCTTGATAAAAAAGAGCAAAATCCTCTAACAACTACATGCCAGCAGGGTGGATTCTGGCAACCCTGGCTGCCCCAACACAGGTGGGTGAGGAAGGACGTACAACTCTTGCCAGCCCTTGTTTTAGGGAAGCAGTGCTATGGATCAGTTCAAAACCAGCCAATAGAACCAGAAGTTACTGTGGAAAAGATAGAGGACTGCTACACAGAAAGGCTGATCCAGCAAAAAGGCATGACTGGACTGAAGCACAAGTGCTGTTATGAGAGGAAAGCAACACAGAACAACTGAAGACAGCAACTGAAGATAGTGTCTGAGACCAATTTAAACCAGGAAGAGAAGCACTTTTGCAACTGGCAGAGAGATTTTTAACATTAAGTCGATATATGCTTTTTTTCTTGGTAAATGGGGAAGTGTCATTGAAATGCTGTACTGTGAACAGTTCAACCAAGTGTGTGGCTGCCAGATCAGATTTTCTTCATGGCTTTAAACTCACACTGCTATTGCTTTAGTGCTACAAGAGTTTGACCTAGGAACTATAAAACAGTTACTTCCTCTCCACTGTTTTCACTAGCTCACCACAAGATTGTTATCTTATTCATGTAACACAAGTATCTGTAGAAGTTAACTCCAGCATAATTGATGAGAGTCCAATCACAAACTCTTTAATTTTTCTACTCAGGAGACATTTATAAGCCTCAGCTGTTTCCATCCAGTGATGGAAGGGGGAGGAAGGGAAGACAAAATGCTAAGTAAAAGTAGAGCTATATCTGAGCCCACGAATGAGGAAAAGCAGCAAGTGCTAGGGCTGATAATGGCGAGGAAAATAGAAAGCAAAGTTGGAAGAAATCACTGTGAGCAAAGCGAAGAGCAGGAAAATGTTTCCAGCTTCATGAAAGCTCGTGCTGCACATGCATGCACACACTCACAAATGCAAGCAGCAGGCCTGAGCTTCTCCTGCCTTTTTACTGAGAAAGGGAGTAACCTAGAGACCTTCTCCAGCTGTAACACTTTCCTCCTCCAGCACTGCAAAGTCATAATCAAGGCTGTTCCTGATTGGCACAACATCTCCTCACAAACTTCCAAAATGCTCCCATCACATCCCAGTAGAGCTGTGGTGTGGCATCTCAGCAGACATTCACTCACCAGCAGAGCATTTCTCCTTTCTGTGTCAGAGTTCATGTTCTCCAAAAAAAGCCAGTTTTGTGGTTGGAAAGGCCAGATGACAAGGGAGATTCTGGTTACTGATTTTCTGCTTGCTGGAAACACCACTTTTTTTTTTTCTTTTTGGCATGAAGACTGTGTTAATAGATGACAGAAAAGAAAATGGTGCTATAAGGAGATGCAACTTACAGAAAAATATATGCTTTCTTCTGAGGAACCACTAATATTAATATTTCACTGCAGCATTGTACGCAAGTCACTAGAAATAATGCAGGAAAGTCCAGAAGTCTAAGTTGAAGTAATTCTTAACTACAATTAGCTTCCTGTTTTGTATTTCCTCAAAAGCTTGAAAAGCAATACATAAACTGTTTAGCTGTAGTGGAAAGAAAAAAAAAAAAAAACAACAACTGAAAAAAAAAAACACCACGTTTGGGGAAAAACAAACAAACAAGCAAAATCCCTGAGTCCTCAGAGTACTACCATTTACTCTTTTTCTTCCTCCATTACGTAGATCACAATAGGTCTCCTGTACAATGTATTAAGAGCATGTGAGAATTTGGCTTTCCACACGACTTCCCATAGTATTGCAGGAACCTCTGGAGGGCTCCCAGCCTTGAACTACAGACACTGGGAAGAACAAGGGTTGCGTTTTGATAACCTAGCCCCTCTCTGCCTCCAGTCAGGGAGGAAACAGGAATGTCAGATGAGAAAACTCAAGAACTGCTGTTCATCCCTGGTAGCTACCCAAGGAGAAAGTGAAGATCCTACTGTAACTTAGAGGAAGGCAACGGAAAAAGGACAGAAAAAGTAGAAAATGGTACCTATATAAATATATACATAGGAAAACAAATGGCAGCAGTCTTGGTTGGCATTCCTGCAGAAGATTTTGAGAGAAGCAAACCAAACACCTCCACTATCAGGATAATGTCACTAATTAGCAGGAGGTAAATCAGCGTACAGAGTCAGTTCACATCCAAACACGAAGCCCTTCAGCATAATACAGCAAACAATGAAGCTGACATACATGAGTCATTAATTGAAAATGACTAACTTTTGACAGCAGTAACTGCAGAGTGCTTGTCAGCAGCATTTTGAGACAACATGCTCCAAAGTTTTTGGAGTTGTCCTTTTGGAGAGGGAGAAAACCACTAATTTTAATTGAAACTTGCAGCAACTTTAAGTCTTCCTTAGTATCTTTTGCGTTTTGTTTCTAATGCTTGAGAACAAGTTCCTCAGAGAGACTGGAAAAGAATTAAATTCCTAGCATTTCAATACCACTAATCCTGATTCCACTTCCAGTACAGCCCTAATTTACAAAGAGTAAATTCTTTTATTAAGACTTTAGTTCAGCATGTAGGATACAATACCTTTATTGTTCCTTTGAAGTTAAAATCATCAATAGGAATGAATGACTAAATTTTGCAGCATCTATAGAAACCATTTATTTTGGCACTTCATCATCAGTAGGAACTACAGTATTTCTGCTATCTCTTCCCTGCTGTAAACGTCTAAAATCATTTCAGTAACTGACATTTGCATGTGAAACTGGATGCTTCTGGGTTTTTCAGCTTAGTTTCTGCTCACATCAGGCACTTGTTTTCATGGTGGCCGTTTTAAATACAAATATTTATATCTGGAGGAAACATAGCTTTCTGGTGGTTTGGTTTCCTTACATGTTTTCCTAGAACTGACATAATATGATTCTGGTAACAGCTGAAGCTCTCCCTTGCTTTGCTTATGAAACTACTTAAAAAAAAACATAAAACCACAAAAATACATCTGCCTGAAATACTTGTTTCCTATTGGTGATAAACAGAAAACATTTCTTAAGATGCACAACCCTAACAGAAACATCAACGAACAGAAATTACTCCTGAAAAAAGCCTCACGAACAGTTTCTCCTTATAAACAGCTACATTCTTATTCCCTATTTTTTTTTCTTTTAATAAAGAGCTGACTTGCACAGAACTCCTGCAAAATAAGTTCTCAGGCCAAGTATGGAATTCAAAACAGTTCCTACTGAGACACTCTGTGCCTATGAACTTAAAAGGTTACCGTACACACTATCAGCTTGTTTTGCCGAAGTCATACGAGAGATTTCAAGCAGCCCTCCAAACAAGTGCTGCTGTGCTGATTTAACCTGCTACATCTGGAATCTTCCCATAATAAAACATAGCTGGAAACATGCACACCAGCACAATAGCTTTGCAGTTAATATTTTAGATACATAACTAGGAAATATAAAATCCTACAGATAGATAGTTTTATCTGTCACGTAAAGTCTCGTTTCACACAAATTAAAGATGAAGAATTAAAAATAGTCCTGTTTATTTCTGTGTTACTGGTCTACAGTTTCTGGTTTTAGAGCAGGCATACACTAAGACACTGACAGTAAAGTGCGATCAGTCCCTCGAGCCAGCAGCTTGCAAATCTGCATTCTTGCAAACATAGTGTTGGCACGGACAAAGCCCAGGATGCTGCCCAAAGGGTCATGTTCATAATGCCGTGGATGGGGGGTTAGGCACCCGCACCTGCTGAAGTGGGATTCAGATAAAGCAAAGCAGAAAACTTGCAACTGTGCAGCTTGCACCATTCTGCTGTCTGCACAAAGAAATCCTGCCCTGTGAGCATCACTAAAATCCCTTAGGACTCATTTTGCAAAGCTCATGCACAGTATTTTGAATGAACAACAATGCATTTGTTTTCAGGCATCTGTAAGCAGCACACAGTCAAACTTCTGATCAAAAATACGGACGTATTTCTGAGGAATGAGTTGTAAAAAACAAATGATGCCATAACAGCTATGCCATCATATACCGTAACTAAATTTTTTGAGTCCAGTGATTTTGAAGAAAAAAAAAAGAACTCTAACCCAATTACTGTTCTGTGATGTTATCACAATGAAGATAAACATTCATTTTAAACAGATTGTGATTTCTATATGAAAAAAAGAGCTGCTTATTAACTTTGCTCACAGAATTCACTTCATGTTTTACTCAAACATAGAGCAAAAATATGCAAGTTTTATGACTACAAAAAGATTTACAGCAGTCAGTTTATTAGAATGAAGTTAAACATCACCTCCAGCAAGTTTTACAATCGACTGTACTCCTGCTATCAATTCCTGTTCCATATGGTAAACACCTGCAAAACATCTGAGTTCTCTCCTTCAATATTCATTTCAAACATCTCCTTTTCCACTAGAAGAAGAGAAGTGAAAACACAACGAAAACTTAGCATGTGTAGATAGACCATCATTGGGTATCTCAGGCACACTGCCCACATACAAATGCTGAGATATGAACCAAACAGAAACTGTTAGGCTTGAAGAATCTAAACCTTCTCAAGCAGGAAAGATGCATGTTGCTGCTGCAAGTTGCATGCCAACAGTCATTAGCACAGAACTGCTAAAACAAGGCTGACTTTTTGCAGGGAGCTCTAGAAACACCAAGCAATCTTCAAAGCTGTTGTAAGCCACCTTTCTGGAACCACGAGAAACAGCAATGTAGCCCACAATGGCAGGCTGTTCTTTGCGGGAGGCATTTGTAATTTGGATTCCCCCAGATAGCTGGATTTTGTGCATCTCACTTTTCTTGTAGGCCACACTGACGTAGTAAAGTGGTAGCTGGCACCTTGCATCATTTGGGGGAGGATTTTTATTTTTATTTTTTAATCTGGTGCCTGTATGCATTAAGCCTCTAATGCATTTATCTAGCAAGAGTATCCCCATGAATACATGTTTATACACAGGCAGAGAGCATCCAAATGTACCTGGGTATTTTACAGAACATTCAGGCTGAAATCAACTAAACTCAAGTCTGACAGCCAGGTGGGTTTGCCACATACCCTACAGCTTGTAGACTGGAGAAAAACGTGAACAAGTTCACAGCAATGATATTCATAATTAGCAATAATTTATGACTTATTTCTCATTATGATTCATTTTGCATTAAACTATGTGTGTGCTAGTACTGAATTCCAGAAAGAACATAAATGCTAATAAACCAGGAACAGACACACATATAGCTTCACACAACTGAAGTCATCGACTTAGTTTCTTTACCTAAGAATTATGCCTGCTAATAAGCAGGATGGACAGGTATTTCTTCAAGCAGAAATGCCAACTATGGGATAAATCATTTTTCCAGGAATTGTTCACAGATCAAAATCAGACAAAAAAAATAATATTCAATATCTTGTTCTGCTTCCTTCTTAGCATCTCCCACCACACAACCTCCTGCTTTCATGCACACAAGCTGCCTGTAAGGCACAACGAAGAGCACAGAAGTTTTAAGAAACATAGAAAATTATGTTAGAATGAATATACATTCCAGGGAATTTTTAATTTAATCGGCCAATAGTAATGCACACCTAAGGGTCACACACTACTTTATGAGCTTTCTAGAAAGTTTAGTAAGTATTCAGCTTGAGGGTTTAGGGGTTTTGTTCTGGTCTTTCGTTTGCACTTAAAGAATGTAGCTTACAGTTAAGTATTGAAAACCTATTATTTGTAGCAGGGGTGCTAAAAGCTCTATTAAAAGGTCCCAAGTTTGCATAAAGTAAACAGCTTGAAAGCCAACTTTAAATGATTAAGCCACATTCTCTAGGGGGCTAATGTTATATGTAAACAAGATAATAAAATCTAATGCTTGCTTAGACTGATTATAAGAAAGAACATTTCTCATCTCTGCTGTAGTAAATTGGAAACAATATAAACAACAGTAGACTGCTTATGCTTATATTTGACCTAGGTTGGGATCAGAGAAGAAAAAATATACACCATAAGGAATTTAAAATCTGCCAGCAACTAAGTTCACCTCTTAAGAAAATGTGTCCATTATTCAAGTCAAATGATGTTATGAAAGAATCATCAGTGAAAACTGTTAAATGGACAACTTCAAGCTCTTTGCAAGTCCTGCCTTTCTATTCCTGTTAGGACATATAATTTAAAGCTCACACTCTGAACAGCTGAGGTATAGCAACTTATCACAGAACAGGCAGTGGGCTGGTTGGTTCATCAACCCACTTAAAGTAGGATGCTAGGACAGGGGTCT
This sequence comes from Odontophorus gujanensis, assembly GCA_013399175.1. Classification (NCBI taxonomy): domain Eukaryota; kingdom Metazoa; phylum Chordata; class Aves; order Galliformes; family Odontophoridae; genus Odontophorus; species Odontophorus gujanensis. Next base: position 203,536 of record VXAB01011854.1, read on the forward strand.
GACAACCTCAGACAGTGCCTAATATCCTATTTCCCATTGAGTTACCAACACTACGTCAGCTCCCAGGCCACCCTGCTCCACACAGCTGCCAGGGTTCACGTCACATTCCCACCAAAGGCCTTCATCCTCATCAGGTCACATGGCATAACTGTGCCTGAGAAGCACACAAAAAAAGCAAACTCACAGAGCATGTCAGCAAAATATCTGGTATGGATGCAGCTATACCAACAAAACTGAGCCACACTTGGCAGCAGCACTTTCTCTAGTACAGCCTCCCCTTTGTATGCAAAGAGACAATTATGGAAGTAAGTACACCATGAAAAAAAGAGGACAAATGCACAAACCAAGAAGAAGCAGACTCCTAGTCAGCAATTATGGAAATAGTGTCAGTTCATGTCACTTTGGGAATAGGGATAATTCAGGATGGGACAGTGAGATGGGCTCTGAACAGTCACAGCAGAGTCAAGCTTGGCAGTGCTCAAGGATGTGCTGCCACGTTTCCAGCATTTCTCCCCATCACAGGGCACAGGGACAAAGCAGCCTCTAGGCCTTACTGCTGTCTGCAGTGGGAGTCCCCCACCCAGGCATAGCTATTCCCTTCCTGCAGCCACTCACAACCCAGGTAGAGGGCAGAGAAAAGCAATCAGCACTGCTGCTGCTGCTCAAAACTACCTGCTTCAGGACATCAGTCGGAGAGACCAGAATATGCCACACAGTGAGAGACAGAGAACAGAAGTTACCAAGATGAGGCTGACTGATTTTTTCCCTGCAGGATTAGTCTAAGGAAGAAAACTAATATTTGTTTTCTTCTTTTTAAGCAAAACTATGAAACGATGTCCATGCTCAAGCAAACTGTCCAGGGTGCGACTTGGGGGAAAGGAAGGAGGAAAAAGAACAGCAGGGATGCTAACTGTCACAAAACTCAGGACAAAAGCTTTTGGAAGCATGTTGCAAAGTGTGGTTTCCCTCTCATTACTGGGGCAGCAGCAATTACCCAGGAGCTCAACGGGGGAAAGAAATAGCACACAAGAGCCACAAGACACTAACTGCTCCAGGACACAGTAATTCATTTGGCATAGCTGCCCTCATCTGCAGGCAACATACTTGCAGATCAGTAAACAGGATTAATTCACTGAAAGTAAAGACAGTATGTCACTACTGATCATCACAGATATAAAACATTCTGAGCAATATTTTCATGTTGTGTATATATGCACTTCCACGAATCGTGTTCAGTTGTTACAATTTTTGAATTCAGGTTAGCATGCATTATTTCCTGTGGCTCATCAGAGTACTGCTATTATCAGTTGCTCCAAAACCCATGGGAATCAAGGAATAAGTTAAAGAAAAACAACAACAACAAAAGTATTTCTGAGATGGAGATGATCTTTGGCTATAGAACTGTCAGCTCACCAACAAAAAAACAGCCACTGAATGACACTGGGAAACTGTGAGAGAGGCTCTCAGAGAAGTCAGCCAGAGGGTGGTGGAAAACCAGAAAATTTAGGTTAAGACACCAAACTCTGGTCTAGGGAACATTTACATAAGAACATAAAAAAGAAAAGTTACTTGGATAGCTTTATAACTGCTTTCCTTTTTTCTCCTTGTAAGCTGGACCCGTCTTTTCCAGAATAGATTAGAAGAGACATTGCTTCTGAAAGTAGAAGTAATATTTTTGGAAGAAAATGTGCAGCACAATTCCTACCCTCTCTCAGCAATACTTTCCCAAAAATGAAGACAAACAAAGTACAAGAAAAAAAAATAAAAAAAAGATTCCAAGAGTTAGTAAAACATTAATCACTTCTGCTGCAGAAAAATCCACACTACACAAAATAGCATAGGCTTAGCTGCAGCATCTTTCAAAAGCAACATCCTTGGGTTGCTTTGCTCACTACTCAAGGCTCCAAGCGTTCATAAATCCACAAGAACAGCATAGAACCAGCCTGCATGGACTGCAATGATTGTGTTTGGCACCTGGCTCTGCTACTGCCATACTAAGTGTGAGCTCTGAATTCAGCATCAGCACAGAGGGGATGGACGGCTGTAGACAGAAAAGGGTGGATCCACGTTTGAAGCAGATGAAATTCTGTTGTCACAGGGATGGATGCTGGTTAGGAATGGACAACCAAAGGACCCCGATGTAATACCATTTGCCACTACTCTGCTGTAGAAATATTGATATATATATACCTACCCTGATAGAAACATAAACTATATTTACTAAATTTCGGCTTTGTAATGCATTACTGGATGGAGAGAAGGAAAAAATAAAATTATCTCTGTCTATTTTTAAGTGGGACACTTTTAGTTCCTTGGCTTTACTTTCCAGTTTGGACTTATTTGAAAAAAAAAAAATAAAAAAAATGTTTCAAACAGTTGTTTGGCACTGCTACTTGAATTACCAAAGAGAACAGTCAAGTGATGAACAGCATAAAGCAAAGAAAAGCAATGATACCTTCTAAAGTAAGATCTGAAGCATTACAAACATAAAAACACATTTCCCCTTTCAATTTTGAACTGACGTTAAAAACAGGTTCTTCAGTACACACTGCACCCACACGCACGTGATTATAATTTGGATTCAGATACTGTGCACTTACTGCAAGGAAGAAGGAGAAGAAAAAAAATCACACAGCAGAACTTACGGACAGTTGCCATGCTAGGTCCAAATGGATATAGTATCCATAGCATAGTATGAACCTGCCCTCCCCCTTCCAAAAAGGGGAGTCAACATACCAACTAAACCTTAAATTAAATTATCTGGAGAGAAGCATGTAACATGTTTAAAAGGAACTTATTTTTGGCTTTTGTAGCTGATATTCAAGGAACAGTGTTTACTTTTGCATGTAATTCACACTACAGGCACATAACCTAAACAAAAGCTCTCTAATATAGCCGGGGGGAGGGACAGAAATGAAAAGCGAAGTAGCATTAAAAAGGTTAGGACCTGATTTCCATAATGCATTTCTAAATCAGAAGCTCTTGTAAAAATGAGCCAGAAAATGACTGCAAGTCACAGAACCAGTCCATTAAGATACAACTTGGGAGTTCACCCTGCTCTCATTTCTGCCCAGTGCAGGTCAGCTTAAAAAGCATTAAGTTCAAATACTTCAGAATCTCCTCAGTGCACAGTAGATATTATCATAGCAAAGGTTTTGAACATTACTATGTCTGTGGTAGTGTTTCTGAGAGCTAGGCAGGGTTGAAAGGGTTTTCAGACCTGATGTTTCTATCAAAGCTAGACTGAGCCCTACTTCTTCATTGATGCTATCAACTTCAGCAGTTCCTTTCAAACGAGATCCAACAGACATACTGTCGTCTGCATCGAGGGAACACAGGCTCCTTTCTGGCCACATTAACCCGCTACCTTAAACTGCCACATTTAAAATTACACACACACACACACACAGGGATATTTTACAGGCACTGTGTTTGTGAGTGCATATTCCAGGGCTCCTGCTGCCACTAATGACGTGCAGCCCTTCAGGACAGTCATCTGTCACATTTCATACAATAGTCATTCTGCACTCCATGACCCAAAGCCCTCCTCACCCCACCACGTGCATTTGCAGCTTTCATCTCTGCCTGTTGCTAATCACCACCCCTCGATGTGACCAACACACAGCCTGGAGGAGCAACACAAGCATTCCAGGGCCAGAACAGTTTATTCCTAGTTGTTTGTAACTGACATGGTAGGATTTCTCAGTGCTTTATTTCAGTAGAAAATAAAGCTAAAAATGCCATACGTTTGCAAAAAAGGAGGAAACAAGAAAACTGCAAAAAAGTGACAGATGCTGAGTTAACTGAGTGGCCACTACAGTCTCTTCTGTTGTTGCCCACAGGACAAGCACATGAAATGTTATTTTGAATATATAAAGCTGGTCTGAGATTAACAAGGAAAAAATGTGCAGGAGGAAGCAGCTCATCGTCTTAATATCCAGCATATCAGTTAATTTTGAATCCACTTTTAAAGAATACAATTCTTCCAGGCATCTTGGCAGGAAGCATACAGCAACACATAGAGAGTTCACCTTCATATTTTCAGACAAGGTTGTATTCTTAACAGGTCAGTACACAAAACAGACAAAAAGCCCCTTCCTTCCCAAAACCACAAGTTGAGAGGTTTGTGCAGCCTCTGGCAGCCATCTTCTGGCCACTAGGGCAGCCACCCTCACTTGATTCTTCTTTTAATTCATAGCAGACCTGTACCAGCTGGGCCACTCCAGAACCACCATTTCCTACAGTGCTCTGGCAAAGCCCTAATCATCATCAAGTTAAAAGGTCAGATTGGAGAACCAGTCAATCTGCTTTATGGCACACACTCAACAGGCAGGGCCAGGGAACATCACCAAGGACCTTCAGCATAGCCACTACTAACCTGACTTTATTTCTCTGTATCTGCAAAATGCCAGAACGCACAAAAAATGTGCTGTGCTTCCAGGTGCTACCTTTATAGCAGAGTCCTTCAGTCTTTGACAGACCACTGTGATCTTGTAGACACAGATAGTTTTTACCTTACGAGGCACAATAATCCAGCATGATTCTAGTTCCCAGGACACAAAATCCACTTTGTTAGCAACAGGTACCAAAACAGCTACTGCAAGTTCCCGAGTATATTCAACTACGCTTCTGCCCACATTTTACTTTTCTGCTACCTACAAGGCTGCCCACCAGTGCATCTCACAGCGTAAAACTGAAAATTTTACTACTGGAATTTTAATCAGAAGTTACAGGAATATACAGACTTAGAGGAGAAAGAAAGAAAGGGAACGGAAATGGGTGAAGGAAGAAAAAAAATGAGCAAGAAAAATAAAGTTTTTTATACAAAAAAAAAAAAAGAACCCTGGACTCAAGTCTCACCGCCTATTTGACACTTAAGGAAGTGTCACTGCAGTTACTGTAAGTGACACTGACTAAAATCTTCAGGTCAAAGAATCTCCAGTGAAATTTTTAAACATGCTATACAAGCAGGAAGGTCAGATGTTTCCACCTCCCCTTCATGTTGGCAAGGTTATCATTACACTGCTGCTGCTGTAAAACAAATCCAGTCATCTACAATTGCACCACAGAGAAGATGGCTCTACTGAAAACAGGGCAGGGACTGCACATGCTGAGGTGTGCCAAGCGAAACTCATCAGCATCACAGCATATGACTAAGCATGTATTCAGGTATGTCACTACTCAACCACCAGTGTGAAATTCAGGGTCACTTATTCTTATCTCACCCCAAAATACACAGCAAAATAAGTTTTTGGAACACTGAAAATGAAGTTTAAGGAGCACTAATAGGAAAAAAGCCACCACATCACAATATATCAAACAACTTTTCATACACAGGATACTGACTTTGAATATTCTATGTAAGTTCAAAATACGTCAGGTGAAAAATAGTGAAAATTTGGATTCTGTGTCTAAAAATACAAAGGTGACTGTAGATAAACTTGACAGACTACTCATGTGAATACAGTCCTGTAAGATAACTAGATATTTAAGGTAAACGTGTTTTCTGCTTAATTCTAGTTATGAGAGGGTAATACGCCTGTTGTTAATACCAGTTTCTAATGACTAGGTCCAGAACCACAGAACAGATTTCACTTGAAATCCCACACACCTGGCAGAAAAGAGAAAAGCTATCTCCCTTCTGGATAGCTTTCCCCAGGAAAAGGGAACAATCCTTAAAATCACAACAGAATCATCAGCCAAAGGAAGAAACCACTGCTCGCCTTCAACTTCCCTCTTCAAAATTTAAAACAAACGAACAACAAAATAAAGTAAAGCCCAACCCCAATACACTTATTTCATCCCTGTTTCTGGTATGATAGCCCAACAAGATATTGAACAACAGATTAAACTCTCTTGCATTAAAAGAAAGAGGTACTTCTGAGAAGATGCAATCTCATTAAAGGAACAGTTGTTCAAAATAAATGCAGCAAGAAAGATTTCCGTCAACACTTCAGAAGCATTGAACATAACTTTATAATGCCTCTTGACGCCTCTCAAGAAAGAGAAAGTAGTAACACGAGTTTGCTTACATTCTACTTTGCAGAGAGAATTACTGGAACCTCTCTCACAGACACATTTTCAATAAAATTTGCATGGGGCTGAAGAAGCTACAGCTCAGAATGCTTAGCACATAGGACAACTAGTTAGGTGGATAGACAAGGAAAGCCTTCCTATTTTTTGCATATTTGTATGTTACTACGATAGAGCCAATAAATCTAGAAAGGAGCTACTCAAGCTCTTTCTGAACTAGAAGAGCAAAACAATCTGTCATAGATCAGTATTTTCTTCTTGTATGGAAATACGAACCTGCTACTCTATACTTGCCATTCCTTTATTTATCTTAGAAATCAGTTCACTAAAAGTGATACTTAAATAATCATATAACTATTTACCAGAAGAAAATATTTGTAGCAATATTAGCTTGAGATTTCAAATGAGTCAGAACACCTTATGCACAAGTATCCTATTAAAATCTAGGTCAGTCATGTCCTACTTGTTTTACTTCCCAAAAAACCCACAAACTTTTACCTTCAAAGAGCAAGAGAGATTCATATTAATATTACTCTGTAAAGCTGCCTGCTTTACCCGACTGTCTGAAGGATGCTCACAAGCACACTGCTAGAAAAAGCTGACTTGAGAAGCTGTGAAACAGCACAAAGCCACCTGTGTGCTTAGCTCTCAGGCTGATCCTTGTATTTCTTACATAACAACACACAGAAATATCTCACCTTGCTTTGAGATAACTGTGTAATTCCTTTGGTTCCATGTTACTGCACAAAGAACACAGTAAATAGGAGACCACTATTTTGATCCCATAACTGAAATTGCACATGCATCTACGCGAGTTACTAATAACATCGACTCATCCATTAAGCCTGGTAGTAGCTAAAGAAGCAGTTGTGTGCTTGTTCAGTGGCAAATATTTCAATGCATGCATAATGATGGCATTAAAATATATCAAAATTTCTGAATTCGTCATGAAAAACTTTGCTGGATGCTCTATACACATGTACTCAGAAGGCAATCGTAACTCCTTCCTCAGCCAAGATAAAAAAAAAGGAAAGAAAAGAAACCTGCACTTTTCATTTTTGCATAAGTAAGCATAAGCTAAAGACCCTGTGGGTCTCCTTCCTAACATAAACACAGACAAGAAAATTCCCCATTATGGAGCTTCAGCCCCAGACCATAAGTAAACCCCGCAAGAAGCACCTGCTCCAAGCAAGGGGCCTCTACCCACCTTTGCTGCCCACATCCAGGCCTGCAGCAAACTCCTGGTGCACAACATGTCTGCTTCACATCTCCCAAAACTACCTTCCTCTAAGGGCTGCCATCAGCCCCAGGACATCTTAACTCTGCGTGGAAGGACTGCCTGCAGTCTCCATTCCACTGAGCTCCCCTCCAAGGAAAGTAGGGCTCCTGAAGAAGTAAAGCCATCCCCCCAGCCCTTGCGTGCTACTCCGTATTTATCTTCACAATTCAGACACAAAACATTTGTTAAAATTACTCTACAGAGAATATAAAAGGCAATTCTTCTTTCCTCAGCAAGCACCAAGGCAGGTTGGCCTAGCATGTATTAACCTATTTGCCTGTCTACTTATCTAGGTATCACCGCCACAAATAAGATGCAGATGACCTGCAGTGCTGGTTGTCTTACTGTATGGTATGAAGTAGCTCAGCAGCATGTGCTGGAGAGTATTACGTTACTCATCACCCCTCCGCTGCAGTTCAGCTCAGATACCTACTCCCAAATATATACCAGATAGCCAGGATGAGACCCAGCACTTCATTAAATATTTGCCACATTGTCTAAAATTACCTTTGACACATAGGGTTATTTATACATCACGGTACATTGCATGCCTCTGTGACGAGATAGCATCACATAATTCTGCATGTCAAGAATGCAAGCAACAGATTTAAACCAATCCCTGCTTCAAGACACTTTACTAGGAAGCCCGTCAGAAACTGAGTAATATCCGTTTTATGCACTAAAATACGTATGCTATTCATTCCCAGGAAATAAAGTCAAACACCCTAATCTTCCTCTCTCTCATATACCCCCATTGGAACAACAGAAAGATGTTTCTTTTGTCTTAATAGAGTCGCTATGAGGACTTACCCAGTCCCTAACACAAGCCTTATTCCCCTTAATGCACTTGCTAGGACACCTAATGTTGATTTGGGGCAAGGACGGTGTTTCAAAGAGCAATTAAAACAAGACCTACTTGGTTATACACACTGACTTTGGTTTTGAATATGCACCCATAGCTCATGTTTATGGAGCTTGTTTCCAAGCCTTATATGTGCGCGTTTCTGATATTCATTCAACCACATTAATGCTCAGAATACAAATAGCATACAGAGGAGTGTCAACTCTTATTGAAAAAGATACCCTCAGATAGAAAAGGAAGGAACCTACATTTTGCATTCATCTTACAAGGCAGTCATGAAATCTGTTGTTTCTACAGCTGTGCAATTATCTTAAGCAATTTTCTGAAGTTATAGCAATAAAGAACACATGACAACCATAGGTGTTCATAGCACTCAGTATAAAGGTAAAACCAAATACTGAGCAGAAGACTTGAATTTGAGTCTCAGAGGTAACTGAATCACATAAATTATCCAAATCAAAATATCACCTTTCATCAGCAGCTCCTTTAGCCCAGCTAGGATGGAAATGAGGCTTGGAGAAGCATGTTCTCTTCTCAGGATTCTCTCTCTTCTAAAACCTCTAACAGGTGAAACTCAGCGGACAACCAATCGTAGAGGTACATACTGTGTTGGACTGACAGATGGGGTGAAGTGACAAGGACGAATTTTTAAAAATTTTTTAAAATATCAGCACTAACCATACACTTAATACCATGAAGCCAAGTTCAAGTACTTCCTGCAGAGCAAGCCCTGAATCTTCTACTAATCAGTTCAGACCACAACATAAAATTATTCCCCAGCTTAGTACAAGGTGACACAGCATGAAGAAAATCCATAATGAAAAGCCTGAGAACGAATGCATACGATAGATGACTCTTTACAAAAGGAAGCAGATCTCATAAGAAAGCAGAAAACAAAAACTACCTACTGTCGTGTAAACTTCAGTAAAGGTAATGTTTAATGAGAGGGTTTTTTCGGATAGATAAAGCATCACAGAGAACCCTGACATTGTATTATGAACTCCTCCCTTCAGAGACTGTGTTTGTTTCTCTCAATCCGTCTGTGTGCACAGGTATAAAGGCCTAGGGTGCTGCACATCCCTAACAACCCTTACAGATGGGGACTCACCTCAGCCAATAGCACAGACTATAGTTCCTGCGATACACGCTCAGCCAATTAGATGCAAATATGAATTCCACTATCTGCCTAACTCAAGTCTTCTCAAAGAGATGGGAGAAAAAGGCATCTCCTACTTCAGCTTTTGCTTTGCTTTTTTATTAATTTGTTGCTGGATACCTTCATATTTGATTTGCAGACAATAGAATGGGAAAACGTCATAAAGATTTAGAAGCCTTTCAACTGGCAGCTGGAGTTGACTATTCAGGTAATATTCAGGACAGCAAAATACATTATCTGAACTAAACAGTACTTTGGTGCACTCAATCTTTCAAAAGAAACACTATTAAAACACAGTCTTCTCTCATGCAAATTTTAGGGACACACGACTGAATTACAGTAAGACTATTTAAAGTTAGTTAAAAACTCACCCATGTATTCCCATCAAAAATTTCACATAGCTTTGGAAATTCTATTTTTATCCTTGACCACGTCAGTTACACAGAAAGAAAAACTTCAACACCCCCTTTAGGCATTACTGCAGTCTTCACGGGCAATAAGCTGCAAGCTTAGAAGGTCTGAGAAGGGTTTACCGTGGACTGAAGGATCCAAAGAACCTACTATTTAAGAAGCCAAAATTCCATTACAGACATTTACAGTCACTTTAAAATCTAACCGGGTAGCACCCACTTAGCTGAACGTAGCAAGTAAAGAAAGCTGTGGCGTTGTTTGTCCACAGCAATGCAGATACCAGAGACAAAAACAAAGAGTTAACACTAGTTGACACCTTCCCAGCACACAATTTAATAAACCGTCTTTCTGAAGAGTCCCAAGCAGCAAGCCTCTGGCCACCAATCAACAAAAAGTAGCAAGGTGCCTGCAAAGAGCCAGGCAGGTGAGGACTGAAGCTGGGGGCTGTCTTCAGAATTGTTTGCTCCTCAGAAGGTCTTACCACCACAGCTCTAAGGTGGAAAAAGCAACAAGAAACAAACACAAGTTCAGGAAAGTCTGAACTCGAAGTTTCATTTAGTAATTTTTCAGAAGTTACATTTCCTAGTTACATCTGAGTTTTTGGGACACTGAGATAAACACAGTTAGAAGCTGAAGTGATGATAAGCAAGGGCAGTAGCATCTATCAGAATCTGTGCTGTGGTAGAATCTGCCTTTGCTGAAAAGGACTTGTGCTTCTTCACCACACCCCTGCATCTCACATATTAGATTGCCCCCAAACATTTGGAGGGGAAAACAAAACAATTCCCCAAATAAAACCAAAATGCACTGAACAGTCATCTGGAGCAGGAAAAGGGCCTGACAGCATGCACTTCTCAGATTTTTTTTTCCTTTCATGGACCTAAGAGTATAAATATGACTAAAGATCATTTTGGGGAAGTTTTCACTTGCTTGTAAATGCAAGTATGCATAGATGAAAGAGTTATTCTTAGTCATCTTCTCCATGTCAAAAATAAACCCAGCCATTTCCAGAATGTGTCACAATACAATATTAACTGTGTGTCTGCATTCACTGAATCAGTGGATGCTTAACAGCCTTAATTTAGAATATCTCTATTTTCTAGCCTCTGGAGCTGGAATACCCCGAACTACTAATTCCACTTCTGTAGGAGTCAAATCTGTCAGCATAAACACCTCTAAAACCAATCCTAGTGACAAACAAGCCAAACAGCATGCCCCCTCTTGGCAGCCTAGCTGCCAGACACGGAGCAGAGGCTGCATTTTTCAAATTTATGGCAAGTACATGAGGACTCCTCAAACAGAAAGAACTTGAAAAGGTATAACAAAACAATTTGCTTTCATACAAAGTGCACATTGTAAGTGTATATTATACAAGTACCTATGTATTATGCATATGTAAGCACGCCAGGCTGCCTGTATAGTTACACAAAGCAGTCCCTCAGCCATCCCGTAACTCACTGACCATGGACAGGACACAAGAGCAAGCTCAAAAAACAGAAGCACCACAAAGAAGGCAGACTGCAACTTCAGTCACCTGATATTGACTTCACTTCAACAGAATCAAAACACACCACACTCCTAATAAGTCTCTTCCAGTAGAAAGCCAGATTTCCTGCTGACACCAGGGGAATCCAACCCAGTTGAGGAATGGACACACGTTACCAAGGTCTCACAACAAATGTTACAGCTACATGGAAGAGTCCCAGCGGGAAATATATAGCATTTGAAAGTTTCTCTTGAGTTTTCAAGATACTAATTATAAAATACCAGAGCAGTGAGACAGCTGGAGCAGATACAAGGTACATGTTAAAAAAAGGTGAAAGACTTGAAGCGTACTCACTGAGAAACCAGCTAGCTATCACCTCTCATTTTATGGCTTCTTTCACCCAAAAAGAAAGGCTCTCATCTCCACAAGAAATGAGACATGGACACCACACAAGGAAATTTTAATTCAGAGTACCTGAGGAAGAAAGCAGAATCTTCTCTGATGATAGGGGTTTTTTTTTTGTTTTGTTTTGTTGTTTTTTTTTTTAACAATTATAAAGTGTCCAATGAATTTGTCCGCATTTACAGGCAAGGCAGAAAAAGGCCACCAGCTGAAGACCACAGGGAAAGAAGAATTTGAATGCGCCATCCTTCGGTTTTCCATTGGAACTTCACGTCTCCACTATGCATTAAAATCTGTGTCTCCATTTCCTTCTTCAAGTCACATGAGGAGAACAGCCGTTGTAAATATCAAGCAGCATTTTAAAACCCTTCCTTGTCAGGTATTAATTTGTTTATATAACATGAAGGGGTTAACACATGTTTTGCTGAAAGGTAAAATAGGATGAAACACAGAAGTGAATGTGCTGGTACCCGGCAAGTCAGCCCAGTCACAGAACAGTCACCCAGCAACCAAGATTCAGAGAAAGGACTGAATATTTCTAAACCTAAGGCTTGAGCTGAAAAAAGACCATTACACTAGTGTTACAAGTAGGTGTGCACACTCACAGCAGCTGACTTAAAGAATACTGATGTACACCAGCAAATGTTGCTGGTGACCTCAGCCCTGTACTACTGGCATTGCAGACTCTGCTATCTGCCCCAGAGAGAAGCAGCAGTGATAAGGAGGAGGTGGGGTGAGATTCAAGTCAGGAGAGTAAAGCTGCTAATTACTGCTCTGGGAAGCAAGTAAGAAGATCCAAGGTATAAAGATAAAAAAAAACAAGTGCTTGTTTTAAAGACATCTTCTTTCAAGTAGAGAATGGTAAAATTATTGTTCATGTTTGCAGTTGATAAATAAGTGGAACATAACAAAAAACAAACCTGAACATAAGACTTAGACTGAGTAAGACTCAGACTGTGTTGAGTGTTAAGTGAGACAGTGTAATTTTAATTCTTAAAACATTTACTGACCTTAAAATACACAGATTAAAAATGACTACCTCCAGAGCTAGAAGAAGTTGGCTGGAACTTCAGTACAATACTTTAAAAGGGAGGTTTCCATATGACCTGTCCTCCAGAAAGAATAAAACCTGAAGCGTTCAGTGAAAAAAAAGCAAGTATTTCAAAGTCACTGTACATGGGCAAACACACATTTCAAGTGCTCATGTATATGATAAGAGACATGAACGCCAGTTGGTCACTGGATAATCTGTTTTCTACCCATGAAATATATTCAGTAACCAATACAGAATGGCAGAATGAAGCAAGCACGATGCCCTCTTTTCTCCCGGATGAAGGTTCTTCATGAACATCAATTACATGTTAATATCCCTAGGAGGCAAGCGTGACAAGTCTTATTAAGCCATTTTAAAGATTAGGACACTTAGTCATAGTGTCAGATTAAGAACTTCCTCAAAACCAACAGCAGAGTCGGGGGGGGGGGGGGGGCAGCTACACCCCAGTGTGGCCTAGGCAGCACGAAACCACACTGCTGCTCTGCCTTTCTACAGGAGTTGAGTCTCTGAGGCAGGAAAAAAAAAAAAGAAAAAAGAAAAAAACTCACACTCATATGCAGTTTCTTGGCTATGCCAACACGCCTCAATTCTAACCTGCAGGGACCATCTTTAGATGCAAGAATGCAGTTTGGTTTCCACGCTCCAATCGCATTTTGGCTGAAAGCACCAATAAGGTTGCCAATTGTAAACGGTTTTTCAAGTTAGTAGAGCCCTTCAGATCCTTCCCGATAAGCTAGTTAAGAGGGAACTGAAAACTTTTTGATACTGGTTCAACCATATAAGCCTGGGGCAAGTAAATCTGCAATCAGGAGTCACCAAGTCAATCCATAGCCGGCTACATGAATTCAAATCACATGCTGAATTTACGCATCCATAAAAAAGCAAGGAACACGACAAGACAATTACTATCGTAGATTAAGGCATACTTCAAAGTGCAGACGAAGACCCAACAGATGCCTTGTTCAGTTAACCCAGAAGGTGCGCAGGGAGGGGTATTGTTATGCTCATTAACAGACTCACTAGGACACGTCCAAACTAATAGCCCACTTAAGCGCTGCAACACGCTTGGAAAGCATTTTCCTACCTTAATCGCGGGATACTTACGAAACCGAGCACTGGTTTTACTTCTGCGTCTCCCTCCGACCAAGAGCGAAAACCCGAAAGCTGCCCCGCCTGGCACCGCGCTCAGCAGCGCTCAGCCGCTAAAGCAGCCGACCGGCACCCGCCCGCACCCTGCCACGGCACGGTACGCCACAGCCCCAGGAGCTGCCACCCGCCACGGGACGACCCAGCCCCGCCGCACCTGCTCCGCCCGCAGCGCGACCCTCGCGGCGCAGCGTGATCCTACCGCTAGTGGCGGCGCCGCTCCACATGCTGCCGCCGGCGCGACACGGCACGGCTCGTCCCGGCTCGACGCGGCCGGGGCGGGGCCGGGGCGGGCGGAGGCGGGTCGGTAGCCCCAGCCCTATGCGAGCCGCGCCGGGCGCCCCGCGCCTGCAGCAAGGTGCACGGCTCCACAGCCCGATGCGGGAGCTTCTGCCGCGCCCCCTCGTGGCTCCGCGGGCCCGGGTCGTTCAGGCGCCCACCTGAGGGCTCGGGTCGGGCTCCGCGTTCAGCACGAGGAGGGGGCTTCCCTCCGTCCCGCGCGGACCGTCGTGAGGGCGGCACCTGTAAATTGGGGAAGCGGGCTGCCGTCGCTGCGTCCGGCGGAGCCTGAAATGGGGAACTCAGAAATGACTTTCCTTTGTTTAGATTCGGTATTTGAGGAAGCTGAAGGCTTGACATATATTCGGCAGATTTAAGACTATGAGTATATAGATAACTACCACAAATAAAGGGCAGCAATAGAGCTGAGGCTGCTTGTGCTACACTTGCTTGACTTCGATCAACAACACCGTCTTGCTAATGCAGAAGGGAGGTTTCACAAAAAAGAAGGAATACAGAAGCAGGTGGGAGTCACTTGACCTGCTGCAGCAAGGGGGGGGAAATGGTCTGCAGGCAGAGCACATATCTAAAGGTTTGATAAAAAACTTCAGCAGACCCTACAGTTCCGTGCCAGTAACTGACAGCATTCCTAAATGCTGTGACACGTGTTGCACAGCCACTGTACCCTGAGTGACCTGGGAGGTGCCTGTGAGATCAGGGCGCCTGGCTCTCGGGGATGGAGCTACCTGACCTTTCTCACATGTGCTTGCCCTAAGCCAAATGTAAAACTGCCTGGAGGAACAGCAGTGGCCCTACTCATCCACACGCAGCAGGGTGAAGCACAGGCTGTAAGGGACCACGCATTTAGCTAACTCTCTGAAATCATTCGTCAACATCAGGGTACTTTGCACAACAAAATATCCCTCATTTGGGTTGAAATTTGCCTTTTAGCTTCTTGAGTCTTGCTTGGCTGAACCTAACTTTTGCTCGGTCATTAACTTCTGAGTTGCTGCATGTTTATCTGGCTTATTTAACTTTGGGAGAGTAAGTGTACTTTTTCCTTAAAGTGATGAAAATAAAACAACAACAAAAAGAAGGTGCGTATTATTTTCTTGTTATCAGAAAGAACACAGATATTTAGCAGCCTTGAGGAAGACAAGAACAACGAATGAGAAAACTCCTGGCAAACTTTCAGCAAAGGTAATCTGTAGTTAGCAAGGAGTGGGTGTGTAGTGAAGAAATGGTATCAGCCTGGCTGAAAGTCTTCCTAGCTTCAGTCCAGCACTGAGAGCCACGAGGGACAAAGTTTCCTCCACACAGAACCCAGAAAAAACAAAGTCGAATTAATTTAACCTCTCCTGGAAAGTATGCCCAAACTTGTTCTTTAGAAAAGATGATTACAGCACTGGCCTCCCATGTATCTCTTCACCTTTACCAGGTCTCCTTTTCTTCCACTCCTCTCAGAAGTTTCTAAGCATGTAGGAAAGTAACCTCTCCTTCCAAATGTCTCCAGGATATGTAAGCACACTCTGTAGAAGGAAGACACTTAGGGGGCTGCATGCACCAGGGACCTTGCTATTCTAGTGNTGGCTCTCGGGGATGGAGCTACCTGACCTTTCTCACATGTGCTTGCCCTAAGCCAAATGTAAAACTGCCTGGGGGAACAGCAGTGGCCCTACTCATCCACACGCAGCAGGGTGAAGCACAGGCTGTAAGGGACCACGCATTTAGCTAACTCTCTGAAATCATTCGTCAACATCAGGGTACTTTGCACAACAAAATATCCCTCATTTGGGTTGAAATTTGCCTTTTAGCTTCTTGAGTCTTGCTTGGCTGAACCTAACTTTTACTCGGTCATTAACTTCTGAGTTGCTGCATGTTTATCTGGCTTATTTAACTTTGGGAGAGTAAGTGTACTTTTTCCTTAAAGTGATGAAAATAAAACAACAACAAAAAGAAGGTGCGTATTATTTTCTTGTTATCAGAAAGAACACAGATATTTAGCAGCCTTGAGGAAGACAAGAACAACGAATGAGAAAACTCCTGGCAAACTTTCAGCAAAGGTAATCTGTAGTTAGCAAGGAGTGGGTGTGTAGTGAAGAAATGGTATCAGCCTGGCTGAAAGTCTTCCTAGCTTCAGTCCAGCACTGAGAGCCACGAGGGACAAAGTTTCCTCCACACAGAACCCAGAAAAAACAAAGTCGAATTAATTTAACCTCTCATGGAAAGTATGCCCAAACTTGTTCTTTAGAAAAGATGATTACAGCACTGGCCTCCCATGTATCTCTTCACCTTTACCAGGTCTCCTTTTCTTCCACTCCTCTCAGAAGTTTCTAAGCATGTAGGAAAGTAACCTCTCCTTCCAAATGTCTCCAGGATATGTAAGCACACTCTGTAGAAGGAAGACACTTAGGGGGCTGCATGCACCAGGGACCTTGCTATTCTAGTGACCATGGTCAGTTTGTCTGCTGATTAAATACTTGGCCTTTGAAAATGGCCAGAAGATGAACACACAGTTCACACTCGCTAATCTTAACTCTAATCATACACACCTTTTTAAGTTATTTATAAGTTATATAAGTTATTATAACTGGAATTAAGAAAATTTTTATTCACAGTCACACCCAACTCCTTCCAAAGGAGAATATCACTTAGATACAGTCTAATCTCTCTGGCTAAGATGAATGCGCTTTGCTAAAGTTTAGTTTGATAAATACTAATCAAGAACTACAAATCTACCATTACACATGGTTCTGCTGGCTACTGTAATCCAGCCTCCCTTAGATGAGGTGTGGGACATACAACCATAAAGGGAATCAGTGCCTTCCCTAAGTGCTCCAGGGCCTCCCCATCCAGCAGGACCAAGTTCCTAACCCATTATTTTGAACCATGCAGCTGCTTTGTACATTTTTTTGTTGTTGTTCATGCTTCCTATCCTTCGAAAGGATAGGAAAAAGGAATAAGAGTAGTCTTTATGAAAAACAATCCATCTTTATCAACCCATAAAGCCATGCCTGCTAACTGTCATAGGATGTTCATCCCCTCACTGTGGCTTATTATATAAAGCAGTCTCCTTCCTGACACGTGCAAGCCTATCTTTCTTGTAAATGTAATACTATCTACATTTCCAACACAATACAAGTCCTTCTTGTGTTATTAAAATGTTCTGCCTCATCTTTTCCTATTGATTGTGGATTTCTTCAAAGTTAACTCATAATTTTTTAAACAAAAGAGATGCTCTGGTTAGTGTGGGCAGCCTGTGTCAGACCATGCTGAATTCACTCCTCCACCATTCACCCCCTTTATGCCCTTGAGAAAGTAATGCATACACTGAGTGTATTGGTTTGTGATCTATAGGGTAAGATAGTAAGAATNTCAGTTTGTCTGCTGATTAAATACTTGGCCTTTGAAAATGGCCAGAAGATGAACACACAGTTCACACTCGCTAATCTTAACTCTAATCATACACACCTTTTTAAGTTATTTATAAGTTATATAAGTTATTATAACTGGAATTAAGAAAATTTTTATTCACAGTCACACCCAACTCCTTCCAAAGGAGAACATCACTTAGATACAGTCTAATCTCTCTGGCTAAGATGAATGCGCTTTGCTAAAGTTTAGTTTGATAAATACTAATCAAGAACTACAAATCTACCATTACACATGGTTCTGCTGGCTACTGTAATCCAGCCTCCCTTAGATGAGGTGTGGGACATACAACCATAAAGGGAATCAGTGCCTTCCCTAAGTGCTCCAGGGCCTCCCCATCCAGCAGGACCAAGTTCCTAACCCATTATTTTGAACCATGCAGCTGCTTTGTACATTTTTTTGTTGTTGTTCATGCTTCCTATCCTTCGAAAGGATAGGAAAAAGGAATAAGAGTAGTCTTTATGAAAAACAATCCATCTTTATCAACCCATAAAGCCATGCCTGCTAACTGTCATAGGATGTTCATCCCCTCACTGTGGCTTATTATATAAAGCAGTCTCCTTCCTGACACGTGCAAGCCTATCTTTCTTGTAAATGTAATACTATCTACATTTCCAACACAATACAAGTCCTTCTTGTGTTATTAAAATGTTCTGCCTCATCTTTTCCTATTGATTGTGGATTTCTTCAAAGTTAACTCATAATTTTTTAAACAAAAGAGATGCTCTGGTTAGTGTGGGCAGCCTGTGTCAGACCATGCTGAATTCACTCCTCCACCATTCACCCCCTTTATGCCCTTGAGAAAGTAATGCATACACTGAGTGTATTGGTTTGTGATCTATAGGGTAAGATAGTAAGAATACCTCATGGAGGCTTATGAGAGTGAAATGCTTGTATGAAGGTAAAAACCATGACACTTTATTACATCCCATAATAGGGTACTATTGGTAGCATAGGTATTTTCCTGCCTGTGGTTTGAAGTTTGTCATCATATTCATCTCTGGTGAGAATCAGTAGTTACATAAAAATGTTCATATTTTCTCTTTCAGTAATGCTGTGGAGGTTTGTTTTTGTTTTTAAATGAACACATGAAGTCATTAGAGTGTTTTTTTTAATAGGAATTTTGCTTTACAGATGATGGGAAACAGATCTAAGGAAAGGAAGCTGATTTTATTATGTGGGAGCATAATTTTCCAGGAGCGTGGAATAGCTGGATTTTCTTACCACATGTGCAGGAAATAGCCCTTCCTACCCGATCTTGAATGTGTCAGATAATGCCCTCAATGAAGTTACTCTAGTGTGAGACACTCTGTAAGTTGCATTTCTGTTCAAGTTTCTAAACACATGAACAGATTTATCCGTGTCTTTTGAGGTAGAGTTTAAAACACTGTGTGCTGGTAAACAGTGAATCCACAGGATCCTTGCTACTTAATTAAAAACAACACCACCACCACCACTCCAACAAAACCAGAAACAAAAACACACACAAAATCACAACAGAGAGAAGTACCAATAGAACACACTTAATTTCCTAGCCCTCTTACCACAGTCAACAGCAAGTTTATCAACTAGGGAAGAGGAGGGATGAGTCTTTCATCCTCAAACACCATCCCTGCTGTTGTGTTTGTTAGGTTGGTTTTGTTTTCATATGTGAACGTTTTCTCTATTTTGATAGAAAAAATGTGTCTGATACAGCTTATAGATGCAAATCTAGGAAAGTTCATTTTTTGGATCACATCTCTTTGCTGGTTATATCTCCCTGAAGCTAGATTGGGTTTTACTGAAAACTGACATAATTATTAACATACACCAAATATGAGCACAGAATAATCTCTTGCTCCCCATATAATTCTGAATTAACTGATTCTTAGACACTTTGTTAACTGCAATCTGTCTGCAAATAGTCAGCACAAGCATCTCCAAAATCTTCAGCTCATAAAGCTAAACATTTCTTATTTGCAAGCAGAAGAATAAGTCTAGCACTTCTCATTTTACTAAGGCATAGAGTTATCACAGAACTCCATACCTTTGCTTTATCTCCACTTCCATATCAGATACCATTTTGTCAGAGTGCCCCTCTGCTACCATCTGTCACACAGCAACAACACATAGTGGAATGCTGGTGAGAAGGTTCAACCTCTACTGCTGTACCCCCAGCATCCACCTCTGATGTTGTGGGCTAATGTAATAAGAGGAGGCATCAAGTTCAGAGCAGCCCTCGTATAAACAGTTGCATTTTTTTTCCTTTTTCTGTCCCTTCAGGAATATGATAATTATTGAATTATGGGTCTTCATCTTATTAATGCCAAATCGACTAAAGCCCAAGGGCTTTAGTCCACAGATACTTCATATTTTCATTTCTGACATTTGGGTTTCTCTGCTCAAACAGAGTTCTGATTCTGCTTTGTTTTACAGAAATCACTACTCTGAGAAATGCATATGAAATAATATCAAAGGCATAGATGAATTTATCCTCCTGTTGAAATACATGGCAACATCTCACTGATATTAGAGAGGAAAGGATCAAGTAATTAAACATTGTTTTGCATGGATTTCAACAGGCTTTGGACCAGATCTCATTTTCCTAGCCAGTCCTTGCAGCTGTGCTGCCTTCAATTCTGCTGACAAATGAATCTGTAAAACTAACCAACCTCAACAAAGCTGATTAGATTTCCTTCCTGCACTGCTGTGCTAACACCTTCCCTGAAATGTGTTCTGTTTGGTCATACTTGATTTCAGATTAAGACTTTGCAGAGCAAAATAAAACTTAAATGTCAGCTAGAATGATAAAGAAATTTAAGTTATTACAAAGTCTTTCATGCCAAATGATTCCAGGCTCTGTACAGATGGTAAATAAACTTTCCTTTGCTGGGGTGCTAAAACATCTGCATGAGCTTGTAACTGTCAGCTACTTAGAAGACGTCACGCTGCAAAGTAGCCAGCTGGGTTGCTTCAGATTATATCAAGAGGAAAATAAACATGTATGTGATAAAAGATTTAGGGGAAATTAAAAATACAATGAACAGCACCAAGAAACAGCAAACAAACAAACAAAAAACTAAAACCTCCAAAACCACAGTAGAACTGAGTGCTTGGCATGTACCCACATGAAAATAGCTCCTACAATGTGACTGTCAGTGAAAAACATGAAGCTCTGTAAATATACACTTAACAATTCCGATTGTCATCAGCAAGTACCTGACATTATTCCTTGTCTGTGGGAAACCTTCTGTCAGAGACAAAGATCACTTTCCGGATGCTTTGATGTTAGTATATTAAATCTTAGCAGAGACTTTATTTAATTAAATGTTATTTATGTTTTGTGGGTGTTACTGAACAACGTCTTCAGTGAATGTCTTTAATGGAAGAAAGGCAAGAGTGTGAGCCAGTGAAGACCATTGTGATTAGTCTGAGTGCAGATAGTCTTTGGTGATATTCCTGGGAAGTTACTGATTCTCAGACACCTGGGCACTCAGACAGACTTGCCTAGCTCAGGGATGGAACTACAATACTTCTGACTGCAATGCTCCCAGTTTCACAGACAGATTCTCTTCTTCATTTTTGAATTAAACATATATAGTTAGTCAGTGCTACTGTTTCATTAATGAGCCCATTCTCTTTAGCATACCCATGCTAGATGTTTAATGGTGAAACCCCCTTCTCTCATTCTCAGGAAGGAAGTGATGGCCTCACTTTTGTGCTTAGCCAGAGAGGAATGGCTAGGAAGAAGATCTATTCATTTTTTAAATTTATCTTATACAAATGTTTCTTACTTGCTCTATGGAGATAATAGAAAACAATCAGTAACTGCTGGGTATCTGTTTTGTCTGTTGTACATTATTGTCTGTCTTGACGGCATAAAGTAAATCAATTATATGTATTCAACTCCCGCATTGTTTAAAAAATAAAGTTGCTAAGAAACAAGAGTTATGGATCATTAATACCCTTACCAGCAACAGTTATACAAAAACATTTAAGTTAGCCATGATACACTTGGAGTGTATTTCAGGGCAACCTGAGAGCAAATCTGTAGACTGGGCAAAGAAATATGAATTTTACTGCCATGTCTTGATTAGGACTCTGGCCAATATATAATTACAACTTGCATAGTTCCTTCCCATGTTCTGGATTTTCTAGGAAATGTCAGTTAATGTCACTGTCATTTTTGCTCTCATGTTTGCTCTTTTTTCCGAATAACGTGGATAGAGATTCCCAGAGGATACTGTCCGTAAAAGGGGAGATCTATTGGTTTCACTGAAGTTGTGCATATTATAGTTATATACAGTTCAGCAAAAACGGTATTGACGCATCTAAAATTTTTCTTTACCTGTAGGTTTGCATTTCAACCTGATTTATGCTTTATGAATATTCTTATATGTAAACTTTGTTCAGAAATACTCAATTGTCATGGTTCAAATGGTAAATTTATGCTCAATGAAAAATGCATAATGACACTTATTGCTCCTATGCCTATTGGTAAAGAAAGAAAATTCCATTCAGCATCCTACCTTCCACTAGAGTCAATCCCATGCTCATTCAAACCAATATCCAGTTTTTCTTCAAACCTCACTCAACTGTAAAAGAGAAAAAAGACAGAGACCTCTGTTAAAAGCAAGGATTCTGCAGTTCTCACCAGAGGCCAAACTGCAGCATAGCAGCACAATTGTTAAGGCGGATATTCATGTCATTCACAGGGTACATACAATGCAGGCACAAAAGAGATATTTCCTTAAGGCTGGTGTTTTAAAATTGTAAGTTATATGTTTTTACCTCTATAGGTAAATAGTTTATGTCACTACCTCAACCTTAGGAAAATCATCCTTCAAAGATTGGAATTCTTGCATTTCTGGGTAAAAATTAAATCAGTTATCTCAAACTGCTGCTCAGGAATATGTTCTTAAAAGTTTAATTGCTTTTTAACTTCCTACTGCAACTTCAGTTTTTCTACTTTATATTCAGCCACAGCAGCACTGATGGTTTCTCTTCCTTATCTGATCACAGAAAAAATGTGGCTTATTCCAGTTTCCACCCTTTCATCCCTGGTTCCTTAAATGAAGCCTGGAGCCATTTACCTCTCTAGCCTATGTGATAATTAGGTTGTTCAAGCTTAGTCAACTTCAGTTCTCAGTTAAACTGGCCCCTTTCCAGCACTGTCAGTTTTCCATAGACCTATAGGGAAGAGTTTGGTCTTAACATCTCTGCTGTCAGAGAAGCTCAGTGCTGACACGCAGGATCAAGAGCCATGTGCTACCAAAAGCCCCTACTATTGCTTCCCCCCAGGATACCGGGCTCTGCAGAGCCATGGTTCCTAGCACTGCTTTGATAGTGGATTAGAACTGGATAGAGAGATGTCATCTCATGAAGTGCCACTAACAAGGTAACACTGGAAAGATTGTTGGACTTCTTTAAGTTGCTTGGGTTTTTTTTTTTAGTTCACGTGATCTCACTGGATCACAGCACATTATGGCTCTTGGCAATCTGTAAAATATTTTTATGAACTCCGTAATTTGGTATTTAAACATGTCACATTAGCAACCTTAGACAAACAATTGTACCTCAAAGAGAAACCTTCTCACAGTTGAACCATCTGCCAATAGCTTTCTAGTCTCTGTGCCAGAATTTAAAATAAAAATAAAAAATAAAAAAGAAGTATTATTTANTGAGTGTCTGCGAATTTGTCAGCAGGGTAATTGGCATTTTTCTGCCTTTCCTGCTTGTACATACCCAGTGTTTAAAATAGCAGATTTCAACTGGTGAGGGAGGAGCCTGAATGAATACAGAGATCAAAACCCACTTTGAGCTCACTGGAATGGTAATAGCAGCACTTGGGGGAAAAACAAAACTTGCACACAAGTGCATTTTTATAACAGCTGAAATGAAGACATTTAGCAACTGCCACATTCCCTGAGGAAATCCTGTTGAACAGAAACTTAGTCCATCAGCCTGTAGCACGACCATTCCATGTTGTTCACAGGACTGGCACTTCTTTCAAATGCCCTTTAATGGGTTGCTTTAAATTCATGCACAGTGGTCATCCATGAGACTCAGTACAACTGAAGAGTCTTCCTTTGCCTCTCTACCTACCTGATGTGAAAACATTCCTTCCTGCTTGTGAAGGATTTCTTTTAGCTATATTACATTCTTGCAATTTCTTGATGTGCAACAATTATACAACTGTTTCAAGATAGGCATCCGGAATCACATGTTCACTAACACACTGTTTAACAAAGTATAAGCTAAAGACTACAAGGTACTTTCAGTATTACAAAAAGAAGTCAGTTTGAAATAATGTCACAAACTTGAAATGTTTTCTCCGTTTTTAGTGTCACAAAACTTCCAGACGATCCAGAGAACCCTTTCTAACATCTTACTTTCACCCACAATGCTGAACATTTGTTGTCAGACAACAAACAACAGTTTAGATATACATAGATAACTCAGATGTCAGTAGAAGACAGCCGCTATTTAACAGATTGTATCAGAGAATGGTTTGCTGTAAAACTTCGCAGATGAAAATTCTTACTACAAAAAGTTCTAGATTTCATGCAAATTTACATCTTTCAACAATCACGTTGACTAAATGGTTTCCTTCAGGAGCCCTGCCACTTCTCTTATCACTTTTCATACAGTGATAGACTAGGGACTTCTTTAGTGTACAGAAGTAGTACTTTCAGCTAACACATACATTTTACTCTGTGCTCATGGAGAGAAATCTTTCATGTACTTTATATTTCACAATATTCTCAGATTTTGGAAAGTTGTTCACTCTTGCCTTCTGTTTTGCTTAAAACATTAGTCAGCAAAGCATCAATAAGCATCTTAAACTAAACTAAGGTCTGTATGTCATTATTTATAAATGTGTAGGTGCTTGTTAGAAGGCATCAGAACCCATAATATTGCTACCATTTACTTTTATTTATATTTATCATTTTATTTTTTTTACTAAGTGTTTTCCTACAGCAATTTTTGGTTTCAGGTTTTATTCAGACTGCTCTTGGTACCGGACACAATCACTCTAACAGCTCTGTGCAGTGGCAAAGGAAGGTCAGCTGAGAACAGGGGTCTGGAGCTTCTCCCAGGGCCTGGCTGGGCTGTATTACTAGCACTTCTGTGGACAAATATGCAAAGTTTAATGAAGTCAGTAGAAAAACTCCTGCTGGTATTGGTTAGCTTTGGATCCAGCTGTAAATCAGGAACATTTGATTTTAGCTTCCTTACTTGTCCACAATATTTTTTTTCCTGTGTCAACAACATAATTCCTCTTTAAACAATGACAGAACTGTTCTTTTTGGTCAAATGATCAGTTTGTCAGGGAGTTACACTGTAATATAACCAGATAGTGATCCTAAGATTGCTGCTAAATCTAGAGGGAACAAAACATGCCCCTTCTTGTTTTGTGAGTGAAGTCATTGGCTTCAAGGGATTTGTACAGCGTTCTACTATACTTTGATTCAACATGTATTAAAATACCATTCTGAAATGAGGGATTAGCCGTTATCTTGCCTTCACAGAAGAACAAACTGCATACAAGTCATAGTCCTAGAAGAACTACAGAAATGATACAGAAATTCATCTAAGGCAATTTACCAATCTAACAGTGTATCACAGTATTAACAGTGAAGCAGTATTAACTGAGGAATTTCAAGATCCTGCGCCCCATTCCTTGCTCCCTCCATGTGTAAGACACATGACATGCATAGTATATCATAGAAGAAAGCACAAAGAAAGCAGACAGTAAATAAGGATTTTGTTGGTGTAGTAAGGATAATATTCAAGAAATATGTATTCTTGGAATCAAAAATATAGAACTTGAAAACAAGAGGGTAGTTAGCAAGACTGTTAGCACTGAAGTTCAAGTTCCCCACATATTTGTCTGAGTAAGATAAAGATGTAAAGAAAGACTAACTAAACTAATGTGATTTTCAGTCAGGTGTTTTGTTTTAATTATTTTTTTTGTTTTTGTTTCTGTTTTGTTTTGTTTTTGTTTGTTTGTTTTTAAATCCAATTTCCCATTACAAATACTGGCCTTTCACAACAGGCAACATCTGTGTAGTCATGTATCAATAGAATTTGATTTCTGAGTAATGATCATCCTTCCAAACATTTTCTATTTATAAACTCCCTTAAGCCTTTTGCAATATGTTTCCTGTTCAGACATACCACTTAATCACCAGAAAATGACTCAACCAATCAGACCAGGATCTTCCTGTCCCTCAAACAAGCTGGGGAATCAAAACTAGTTAGGAAAACTATTAACTTTCTCAAAACTTGACGTATTAGTCAAAACGCTGATGCCTAGGCCACATTTTAAAAGATCAGAAATATGTGAGAAGTTATTTACCTTGTCATTAGAAGCACTTAAGCTCTCATTCAGCAAGAAGAACATATTCTGCTTATTCAGTATCTCTAAAATTATTTATATTTCTATAATTGCTTTACCACATTATATTTCTAAAGCAAACAAATAGGTTTTTGGGCAAGATCTGTAACAGGGATAAACCCACCTTGTCTCCTTAGGTCTGGTTTGTGACCTGTTATGATGTGCTAGATCTTTTTTTCTTTTTCTTTTCTCTTTCTTTTTCTTTCTTTCTTTTTCTTTCTTTCTTTCTTTCTTTCTTTCTTTCTTTCTTTCTTTCTTTCTTTCTTTCTTTCTTTCTTTCTTTCTTTCTTTCTTTCTTTCTCTTTCATTAAAAATGCCTGAAAAACACAATACTGTCATATTTTGTCATTTACCAACGCATCTCTTGTTTTTCATCCCTATCAGAGATCTTGCTATGCTTTCTATACACTAAAATGAGAAATGAATAATAATTTTTCTACCTGTCATATGTATGAAACATGTTTCATACAGAATATATTTCTGTAAAAAAATTAAAAATGAATACTAACAAGCAATCTCAGTTTTCCTTTCAAGAGCAGAAGCATTACAAGAAATTAATTACAGAGTTTAATTTTAAAACTTTAACTGCTCCACTGTTGTCTGCACAGCCATCATAGAAACAACTATAGAATTTCTTCTACACACTACACTAAAATAAGTAGAAATCCTTTGTTTTGCCAAGATTTTAAAGTAATATGTTTCTGGCATCTCAACTGAGCTTAATGACAGCTCCATCTGCACATGTTGTCCTAGCCTGTATGTACCAACCAAACAACAAAATACTCCTGACTCTTAATTCTCCTGAGGGACACAATCTGAGAATAAATCTGAAATCTCTAACACTTGCCATAGAATACATAACATTTAATAACATTATAAGGCCAGCTTTTCATTTTGAGGATGCCAAGACCTACCCTGTTTTGCAGCTGTGGAAATAACTTACCCACAGTTGTGATGCAAGCCAGAGGCCAGGCTAGGAATGTAACTGAAATCTTTTCACACCTAATTCAATTTTTCATTTTCATTTGTACCAATCACATGCCCATATCCACCTTGCTGCTGGTATTTTCAACTGCAAATGAGGAGAATGAAGCTCTGGAGGATACATGGTTTAGCAGCTTCTTTTCTATTATTGTTCAGATAGTTCCAAATCAAATGCAGGAAGAAATAATCATTCACAGTTTATGAGACCCTGTTGCATTAAGCAGAAGAATAGCCTCGATCAATAGCAACAAAATTATCCTCATTTGATATTTGTTTCAATTTTTTAAATTATTTTTTTTTTAATCAGACAAAACAATTGACCATTCTCTAATCTGAGTGGTTTCTTTCAAGCAAACTTTGAAAATGTGTTGTGACACATTTTAAGACATGATGTTAAACACATTTAATAACACACTGTGTTATTATTACACAATAGGAAAATAATAACAGAAAGGAGGGCTATTGAAATGAAACCTATTTCGTATTAACACAAATAACTTCCTATTACAAGTCTTAATGAAGGCTATGCCATTTATGGATGTATGTACAGCATGGCAATATATTCACCCATCTTGTACTGACCTGATTCCAGGCCAGAAGTGGTTGGAAAAATAAGGATGCCGTATCATCTGACATACAATGTCATTCTGATAAATGTCCGAGGTCACATTCCACTGCTATCATCACTGGCCTTTCATCTGCAGAAGCTGTTCTCTTGCTTTCACAGCCAACAGCCCAGCAGTGACTTGAAAGCAGCTGGAAAACATAGAAGGATAACTACCATAGAAACGTCCAGGAGAAGAAAATAAAAACGCTAGAACATTTTCAGCTACAAATGCAGCTTCAGATTTCTATTACAAGTTTTATTTTAAATATCTTCCCTTCCACATCACTATAGACTCACTGTGGGTTCTATATGGAAGATGAACAGAAAATGCAAGCAATGAACTAGCATTACCAAAGCTTTGTATATCTCAGTTTCTACACAATATCATGAATTCTGTTTCTGGCATTTCAGGTTCTGTGTTTATTTGCCTTTGATATCAAGTGATATTATTATGTTAATAACAAAGCTGCCTGTCAACACTGCAAAATCTAGATATGCTTTGCTAAGTCTTTGCTTTCAATCAGGAAGGAAAAAATAAAGGACATATGCAGATTCTAAGGCAAGATATGCCTCCCTCTTTTTTGTCAGCCAAACTGATCAGATGTGGGACAAGGTAACTTAGACTTCTCTTGAAAATCAAAAATCTTTGCAGTGCTATATGCAAGTGCATATGTGCTAAATGCATATATTTCAACAGAGTAAAAAGAGAGATGGGTCTACAATGTCATCTTAAGCTGTCCTGCTAACCCAGGGAAAGTACATGTGACCCCTGCCCTATAGCTGCAAGAAGCTTTGCTTTAAAATGTTTTAAAATAGATTTGGACAACTGCCTACGTCTGAATGCCTGAGGCTTTGCAACAGAGAGGAAGAAAAAAAGTAAAGAAGGAAAGAAGGAAATTGGATTAAAAAGAGAACTCCCCACATAACCGGGGATAAAATAATTTTATTGAGACCTTAATATCTCCTTTCAGATTATTAGGAAATAAATATATGAAAATCCATACAAGTCAGTCAAAATGTAATTAAACAGTTTAACAATGTAAATTTTATATAGAAAAAAATCATTATGCAAAAGCAGTTTTTAGACTAGATGAAGTAAAATGAATTGTATACAGTACAGAAAAATAAGTGAACTAATACAAGGAACTAGTGTTGCTTCAAAGGCCCTTATTTGTATAGTATATAGCCATCCACTTCAATGGAAGGTAACTTGCTATGTTTCTCCTTTCCAGCTTCACTCCTTTTCTGATATGGTACGGTCAGAATGGATGTAAATTGCAAACCAGTGGGAGTTCACTTTGCTCACTTCCCGTCCATAGATGTACAGTGAGACTTTCCAAGGAAGTTCTTCCCTAACTTGGCTCCTAGAAGAGTCTCAGTATCCATAAAAGGGTATTCTGTCTCCTAACGTGAAAAGATGCAGCATAAGCACATTTTTGTACATGCAGCAAGCTCAGGAGATAACCGCCTATTTAGCTTCAGCCCACTTCTACCAACTTCAGTGGTGCAGAATAAAATCTGTATTTGGGTGATAAGAATCTGATTTCTTACACCAAAATGTACACTCTATATTCTCTGATGCTTTTTCAGAAAGTGCTCAGACATGACAGAAGAGTAAGGTTGCGGATAGAATAGAAGAACTGATCTCTAAGCTCAGTTATGTAATCTGCCATAAATTTCTGCAACTATATAATCAAGAGAAACACGAGCATTAAAGGAAGGCAGGAAAACAGTATGATACGACAGTCACATGCGACTAAATAAGCTGATTCAGGTCAAGTTAGAAAGGCTTAAGAAGTGATTGTCCTGGTATCTAGGAGTTAGTGCTCACCCAAGTGCAGAAATAACGCATCATCTGACAACAACATTGCAGTGCAAATTAAATGGATAATCTTAAGTCATGCAAAATTGAACATTAGCACTCAAAGCATTAGCTTGTTTTAAAATCTTCCACCGCTTTCTCTGGTCCTGGTAACTTCCGGGTGACTTGTATGTGAAGTTGAAAATAACAGAGGAGCAGAACCATGTCTTCCACCGTTTTGACATATTAAACATACACCTGATTGCAGATAAGTTACTAATAACCAGTAAGTAACAGGAATGCAAAGGAAGATAGATATACAGATGATCATCATTTAATTTGACTACCTGCCTAACGTGGGCTAAAGAATCACACTCACTTTCAAACATATACACCAGCTTGCATTATAGCACATGCGAGAAATAACTAAGTCTGTATCTGAAGTGCTCAAGTACTAGAGAGGCTTCTGCATACCAAAGAAAAGTGCACCAAGAACTAGTTTGCCTCAGAATACAACAACAACAAAATGCTGCAGGTTATTTGTGGTTTGAACATATCTAGTTTCTGTTTCCAAATTTAGGGTGTTTCTTCTGCTTGATTATAGAGCTGACAGACACTTCTCCTTTACTAGTGAGTTGTGATAAGTCCTGAGTCTGAGATTAAACAAATAAACTAGCCTTTGTTGGACTCTTCCTCTGTAAGCACCAGTTGTGACAGTTGTTAATATTCAAACGCACATTATTCAAGTGATCACACCTTATCAAGTGATTCAGAGTCATCAGCATTTTCACATTTCAACAGAGTAAGAACAAATCATTGGGATTAAATTAGACATAGTTAAAGCTAAGTATTCTTCTCCTAAAACCACTTTTTCAGCCTGACAGTTAATAAGTAATTTAATATAGCATTCCTGTGTTGTTGTGTTTTAATTTGTTTTTGTCATTTTGATGTCAAATGGTATTGTTACTATAAGCTTTTTATTTTCCTACTGCAGCCCAATTCAGAGGGCTGAAAGGATGCTCTGGATCATGCATAGTAGTTGCATAAAGGAACAAAAGTTGATACTGTGGATTCATAGAAGAGTTAAATAAATCAAAAGAAACAATTTCCTGTTTCAGTCATAGAGTTGATACCCTTGACACTGGAACACCGAGTCCCAGTTTATACTGGCCCTAAACCCATTGACCCAACAAACAAATGGCCATCAAACAAAATATGACTAATAACTTTTGAGAGGTCCCAGCAATATTTTTTTTTTTTTCTGAAGAATTTAAACACTTTAGTAAATTGCAGCTAATATCCTAAAGGCTTTTTCTAAGTCAAGTTTTATTCTCAGCCTATTGATAGACCTGGTTTCTGTATGTGTTCTAAACAAGGGACTCATTTGATTAGATTGTGTTACAACTATTCATATGAGAGAAGTCTATTCATCTGGGTATACATTTTCATCTTGAACACTGCTGACAAATAACACCAGTGTAGGTGTTGAACCTTGAACAAAATCCAGCTTGTGAAGAAAGGTATCTTTAAACCAAACAATTAGCCGTGATTGTACGTGACAGTATTTTTTTCTTCAAGAAGCAACACAACAAGTCTGTATCAGACAGTTACCCTAAATTTTAACCAAGCAACATCAGGTTTCCGATTTGCAAGAAAATGCCTACATCTCAGTATTTACTGGAACATTTGCATCTACCACTGCAATGGAAAGAAAAAAAGAAAGGTGCTTACAATGACAGATGCATGGGGTTTTAATCTCAGCTCTTGACTAAGTAAACTTGGCTACTCCTCTTTTCTTCAACAGGATATGAAGTATTTAGAAATGTTTCTTTTATGTGAGGAAGACCTTACTCATGTGATTACTGGGTTGAAGGGCACAGATTAATGATTGTAAAGTACTTTGAAATCCTGAGATGAAAGATATTATGTAAGAACGATGATTTTATACCACTTAGTATTACTTTATTAATTATGATGTCATGTAATGAAAAAGGAAGTAGTCTAAAACTGGGCATTCAAACCTGTCAAGGGCACCTGTATTCTGGCTGCAACTTATCTTCCACATCCCTGTGGCATAATTACATCACAGACCTTTATCTTCTTCAGCATAAAACAGAACTGAAAAAGTATTCCCCCCCTACCAGCGTTCTTAGTCAAAATAATGCACGTTTCAGTTGTGCAAAGCTTTTTCAATAGGATTGCCATACAACACATGGTAAGAGGACTATTGTCTAATGAAACAACACAACAAAAATTCCACAGTATGAAGATAAACTGCAAACCATAGGTGAAGAACAACTTTATTTGGTACATTTTGACTACTAGCAGAAGCGCCAAATCTATTCCAGCATCATTTTCCCACTAGTGAAATAAAGGAAACTTAACAACTACAGACATAGGAAAGGCCAAGAAGTAAAATTAAAGAATATAAAATAAAGAGGGAAAGAAAGACCCCAGAATATTTCTGTACCAGAACTAGGAACAAGGTTCTGATGTTTTCTTCCTTAATTTCTTACAAAAGCCTAGCACGTACTAGCTTCTCAAGGGCTATAAATCCCAATCTCTCTAAAGAAAGGCTTGGTGTCCTGGAGAGCTCTAGGCACGGCAGATTTATCGAA
Organism: Odontophorus gujanensis; assembly: GCA_013399175.1. Taxonomy (NCBI): domain Eukaryota; kingdom Metazoa; phylum Chordata; class Aves; order Galliformes; family Odontophoridae; genus Odontophorus; species Odontophorus gujanensis. Next base: position 235,466 of record VXAB01011854.1, read on the forward strand.
ACAGCACTGTGGCACCCTGCCTGACTCCTTTGTTTTTCTGCAGCTGGTAACCCACTCATCTACAACAGGCAGCAGCAAAATATTATGTTCCTCCATGATATAGCCTCATACAGTATATAAATATATGTCTGTGTATATAGTCATATAGAGAAAATATTTATACTGCTAAGTATTTGGATTATGAATGAATAAATAAAATGAAGGCTACTGGAGCCACTGTAAACTAGCAGAGATACTAGTATAAGTACAGCGAGATACATTATATAATGTGCAAACTTACATCACTTATTCTGGCTATGTTAACACGAGAACACTGAGTTGTGCTTTTGGGAAAACCATATCTACAGTAAGTAGCAGCAGCATCTTAATCCCTTTAGTATGGCTCTGATACACTGATCACCAAAATCTAGGGCAGGCCTCTGAAGTTGCTGGATCAGGCTCTAATACTTCTTTAGATCATAATCCTGCAAAGATTTAACATTTACAAATAACTTTATCATGTGAGTAGTTAAATGGGATGTTGGAGGATCAGGGTCAGAACTGGAACATTCAACGAATTCCAGCTTGGGTTATATCTATCAAGGATACAACAGAAATAACGTACAAGTTAAAGTGGCTTCTAATTGAACTTCATTCTCAAGAACAAGCAACACTGGAAGGCTTAGTATCAGCTTAAATTCACCCACAGCTATTCACTCCTATCTACTTCAAAGGGTTTTAATCAGTATGCAAAGCTAAATACATCTGTTAGAGATATGGACCCGGGTCATGGCAGTATTACTTCTGACAAATATTCTGTGCTCTGTTGTAGCTCAGGGCATTTTAAGATTTTCCCTCCTCTAAGTCTCAATTTTCTAAGTCTTCATCTTCCAAATCATCAAACAGGAGACATCAGCCAGTGTACATTTTTCCTTCTCTTTCTGCTTTTAAATCCCACCTTGATAATTTTGAGGGTAAACACTATGATGATTTTAACTATAGCAACAACCAAGAAGAATTCAGAAACAACAAAACTAAAAGAAGCAGCTCTTTAATTTAAAAGCAAAGCAATGAGTGTTTACAGCCCTCCACTGAGCTAGGCTACCCTGACCTTACCACCTCAAAAATTTTGTCTGCAGGTTTGTGCACTTCCATTCTGTGTAAAGCTCTGGAAGTTTAATTTGAGAGAAAATGTTTGTATTTAATGAACAAGTCTTGTATGCTTTTGCAGAAGGAAGAAGAAACCAAGCAGCAAAAGAGTTGTCCAGACAAATTACATTCTAAGACCTCGGACGGGCAATAGATGTGTAAGATGAGAAGATTTTCTTTGTCACTGCTACATTTGATACTGCATAATTAAAAAAGATGATCTAATTCTCTATGGATGTTTCCATCTAGGGATTTGCTTCAACCCTGTTGTTTTTATTTTGGCTTTTGACATTAGAAAGGCTCTATTCTGTTGCTTTTACAACTTCTTTCATGCAAATAAAGATCACGTAATAACTTAGGAATAAACACAAAGGAAGGTGAAAAGTACTCAGGAAATATAAGAGAAGAAATTCAGCTATTTGGATCTGCCATCAGGTTTGTTCAATTTATACATGAGAAATGAAAGCTAGTTGTTGCATATATTTTTATTTTCATTACAAAGAAAACAAGACCAGAAAAACAAATACAAAACCATAAGAAAATCAACTCACCTCCTACCGCCAGCAGTTACTGTTATTTTTATAGAGCAGCGCACAGTCAAGATTGAGATACTATTAGAAGAAACACCAGGCAAAGCAAGAGTGTGAATGTTTTGTTGTTGTTGTTGTTGTTGTAATGCGGGTACTCCTACCTAAATGAAAACCAAGTATAAATATACTAAATAGTGCAAGTACTACATATACAAAATAAATAATTTTTAGCACGCTATCAGGAATCTAAATTTGTGCAGAACCTGCCCATTCTGTACAAATAAATATATCCTTTTTTTTCTTTTTTAAATTACACATAATAAATACTTTCATGGGCAATAGAAATACTTATTACAAATGCTTCTTTAGGAGTTATGACTCCTTATCATACTTTATAGTTAATTTCTAGCTGTTGCATAATGGGTCACCTTTTACAGGCATCATATCACTGCAACCTATAAAAAAAAAAAGTGACATTAGGAAAAGCAAACCAGTTCACAACAGCACGTTCCTGCTATCAAGGAGTAGCAAATTCGCAGCTAAAAATGTCTTCTGTGCTTGAATATTGATTTCACTGCTGATAAATAAAAGTCCTCTCTATCACTATGAGATTTCTGCTTGAAAATCCAAGGCATTAAAGAATCCTTCACTTCAAGTCACTGTAATTATTAAATACCATTAACATTAATTTTGAGGTTTTGAAAGGCTACGGAGGTCAGAAATACAGCAGCAGTATCTAAAAGCAGAAAATATGTCATACTAAAAGATATGTAATTCCTAAATGGAATGTTGGTCCAATTCATTAAGACCCCTAATGTGCCTAAACACTTATGGTACTAAGGCCTATAGTGGACTTTTTCCAATATTTTAAGCTGGTTTCTAAAATAAAATTTAATTAAAAATGAAAATTAAAACAACAACAACAACAACAAAAAGAACAACAAAAACAAGTCACTAATTATTCCTGTATCCTTCTATGTTTTCTTACTGAAGAGTCAAGGGAGAGGAGCTCTGTACTGTGGAAAATGCCATATTAATTAGATTAGGACAGGAAATATGAATGTTAATATATTAGTTCCAAATAAATGCAGCAGTGTACAAAAACAAGTTCATGCTTCCAAAAAAGAAAAAAAAAAGAATCCAAACAAAAATTGAAACTTTGCATTTTTTTTTAATCAGTTCTGCAACTAATAACTAACTGTAAGCTAGAAAAAGGTTTACAATTGCTATTTTTTAAGTTATTTCTTAAATCATTACATTCAAGGTAAGGAGTTCTCAGGAATTAGCAGCCACACCCATTAAGTAAGCTCAAATATCCCTGGTTTAGAAAAACTTATGAGCAGGAGATCATCTGACCAGCCCATAAAAACAGACTTCCCTTTTATAGTTACTGTCTAAATGATTATTCGTATTTCTAGATGTATTTAAATTACCATGTGCATTAGATGACAGCCACGAGATCTAACTAAGTAGCAATCAAATTCCAAATCTGAAATTCTCCAGTTCAGAAATCCTGTCCAGCTGCTTATCTGCTAATAAACAACAAAGAACTGAAAATAAAATATCACCAGTCCCACGCATTCTAAAATCATTAATCATAAACAGATTTTTTTCAAAATAAATGTATTTTAAGTTTCTTTTTTCCTGCCAAGCTCTTCCCATGCAGCTGAGCAGGTTATGAAGTACTCTTCTGCAACCACAAGAGCTTGATACATAAGCTATTTTTACATTTATTTTAAAATAAAACATCCAGAAGTTGGAGCTCAACAGTAGCAACAAAAACATCAAAAATCACGATACCCACGGTATTGTGAAATCTACTGATGTGACATATGTAAAAAATGAAGTGATACATAAAACTCTAAAAGGTTCTGTGTTTACACAAACTACTTATTTAGTTGCATCATGGCATTCAACTAGGCCTACTGAACAATTTCAGCATGCGTGATAAAAGGGATCTTCTTTCAAAGGCAATTAAAGTAAGAGAAGCAGGCTAAAACATTGAATCCCAAGAGATCAAAAGGAAAAAGAAAATTTGCTTGCCTGCAGGAAAGGGGAAGTCCCATTTAACTAAACTCCTAAGAGAAAAGGTAACACGTGCATAGCTTGAGAATTTGTATCCATGGTACTGTATATCCTCTTGATTTCATCAAATGGTTAATGACTTTTGATGCACGTAAGGATGAGCAGCCACATTCTGTTCTTAGTTGGAGTCACGCAACCCAGACGTGAGCAACCAGAGCTTAACCAGCAACTGCTATTCTAGCTCATTTAGTTCAAACATGCTCACTGTTTATAAAAGAACAGTGGCGTATGTCCCATATTTCTTCAACTGCTGCATCCCGCCCATTCTTGTAAGACAGATTGAAGGTACTATGGAGACAAGAATAACGGATACAGTGGGGATGTTAAATGAGCTCCCTGCTTCCTTGAAGAAATGCTATAAACATAAGCCATAACTGCTCAGGCAGTTCAAACAGGCTGCAGTCCAGCCCTGGCCTCACACGTAGCCTCCCTTTGCTACAGCAGGATTTCACAAGAGCAACAGCGAGCAGAGCACAGCCGTTGCCTTCCAAAACATTTGCAGAATGCTTAGATATAGTTATCTGAAGAGAATTTAATTTTCTTAACGAGTCTGAATAAAGCACTAGCCTCCACAGCTGTACAAGGAATACTTTGGGAGATTTCAAGAGGTATATTACAGCAGAGCAAAACTGCACAAACACAGTCATATAAGTTGGACACCAGATCTCAGAACACAGTGAGCTATTCCTCTCAGATTTCTACTGCACAGTGTATTTTTACATCATCTCTGAAGACAAACTAAGGCATTATTTAGGTAAATGGAAAAGTGGACCCTTGAAGTAGATGCCTCTGGAGCCAGTTCCTTCTTAGTGCTCACTCAGCATGTAAGTTCTACTCTCTTTCAGAGATCAAAGTTCTGAGTGCTGTGCTCTGCAAGATGCCTGTCACAGTGCCTGGATGAACCACATTGGTTGAGTCTACCAGCTCTGAAGCCTGAGTGGCGGAAACATGAGTGAGTAGTGCCATTCTCCTCAAGCCTCATGCTGCCTGACTCACCTTTATGATGCTTTCCCCACCCCAACTGGTCGTGCTTGCCCTCTGCCCTCTGCTCAGCCTATCTCAGCAAAAGCCACATGTTGAGCAAGCAGCTGTCTGTTGCAATCTCTCACTGAGAAGCAAGAGGCCGATGGGGACTCAGGGCACCCTCCAGAACAGGGCAAAACACTTGCTAAAATAACCATACCTGTGACCTCGTTATAAAAATTCACTGCCTTGAAAGAGTAGGGTTTATTCCTCACTGCCTCTTGTCTACCAGCAAAGAACCTGACCACTTCAAATCAGTGCCAACTTACATGGCAGGCAGCCATAGAAAAGCTAGCAATTCAAGTTAGCACTCCCTTTCCCTTGCCCTGCTTTAACCTTTACAATCAAATATCAAAAAGAGTGATAAAATAAAAAAAGAAAAACAAAAAACTGTGGCTGCAGTCATTGGTGCAATACATTTTCTGTCCTCGCCAGCACATTTCATAGGTCACTGTTAGGCCAATGAAATATAACACAGTGTTCCTTTCCCACTCCCCCTCTCCCCCCACCCCTCATTCCTTTTTTTAAATTTGAAAACAGGTATCTTCTTCCAAGCTAAATACTTTTAACTACTGAACTTCAAAGAAATCGAAGGTCACAAGCTGACTCATCAATAGCCATAATAAGAGTGTTAAAGACCCTGGACATTGGATCATGCGAGTTGTATGAATGCCAGGTATGAAAGATGTTCATCACTCAAGAAAACAGGTGTATGTGTTCTTAAGGCTTGCTACAAGTAATGAAGTAATAAACATACTACTTCAGGGGGAATTCCCCCAAAAGCATGACCCTCCACACCACTTGTAATCCATGTACACCCATACACATCTTTTAAATGTGTGTTACACCTTGTGTACAAAATGAGTTTTTATATAATTGAGAGTGCATAAAGCGGATACATGGCACTGTGTGTAAGGCATAAACACATAGCAGTTGATTTCTAGAAGCTGACCTGCTGTTTCCACTGAAAGAGAGGGCAGGTCTTCGAGAGTCTGAGAAACAACTACAAAGACGCCTTTATCCAAACAGTTTATATTCCAAGCATTAAAAATACCGCCCTTTGTAGTTGCTATCTGGCACCACCAGCTGGATGCTCTAAGGAACTAAGACCAAGATTTTTGCTGCTTTATACTGGAAACACCAGAAAAGTCATTTTATGGTCCTGTACACTCATTTTCTCTTGCTGATAACATCTCAGCTGTAAATGCCATTCACCTCTTGCACAAGAAGTTGTCCCTGTTCAATTTCATTAATTATGTTTGACAGTAGTCAAATGAAGTCTTGGAAACACCAAAGGATGTTCACCTATATATTTTGTGCCATCTTGTACCAGCGGATGCAACACATGCCCCAGTCCCACGTGGAAAGGAACTGTCTAACCACTTTGCCCCTCACTCCTACAGGTGCAAATGCTAATGTTGGTTGAGCTACCGTATCAAAAGCATAAGCAGGGTGAGCAGTTGTGCACTGTGTGCCAGGAGTGGAAGTGCTGAGGACAGTGTTTCTCTTGGGCAGATTGCTGTAGCACACTGCCATTTCCTTCAGGGCTGTTTCTCACATCTGGTCTACTGGAGGATAACACCACACTGAACAGTAAGGGGAAAAGTTTCAGAAATTTAGAGGATAATTTTACAGAGCTCGTTCCAGTCCATTTGAAGTCTGTGGCAAGCTAGCACTTAGTAGTTGCCACAAATACCCGACACATATCACCCCTTGTCTTATAGGAGTACACAGTATGAGCTACATAAGAGCAAAACATCATTCCATTGTACCCGCTGGCAGAAATGCGGGTGTGGGTAACAAGATGCTAAAAGTGTGTAACACAACAGACGCAAAAACTTCTTAACACAAAGCATCACAAATATCAAACACAGCAGGGTGCTACTGTCCTTATTCCTTTCCCAGAGACAATGAAGGGAATGAAAAAGCAAAAGAAATTACCTCCTGTGGATTCAGAATAGGTGTGGTGGTGGCAGCAGATTGGATCTTGCCTCCCAATCCCAGGGGCAAAACCACTGCCCACTAACATCATTTATGTTTGAAACTGGATATCTATCTCTACTTAAAAGACCAAGTAACTCTGTTGGAAACCCAGATGGAAAAGGCAAGTAACTGCCTGAGTTCGGATGTCGTATGTTTGGTGAGCTCAAACCTCCAGCAAGTTTTGGTCTGAGAAGAATCGTCCCCTAAAGCTTTGCAAAAATCATCTCCCCTTCCCAGGTTGGGTCTGTGTGCAACACATGATGAAGGTACACAGTCCAGCCCTGAGGAAGCAGGTCAAGTGGCACAGTGACAAGAACTGGGCACAGAAAAGGATTACAAAGGCTGAGTCAGTCACAGTAAGCAATGATTAACTTCAGGGCTCTTTGCTTTTGACATTCATATCATGTAAAATCATGGCATGACTTCAGCGCCAGTCAGGCTCCTGTTTGAGCCCTTCCCTTACTAATCATGAAGGAGACATATCGCACTAACAGAATAAAAAGCGAACGTTGAAAATGAGTAAAAGACATTCAAAAGAACTTCAGCTTTGATGGAAACATTATTATACCTACAAATAAATAAAATCTGTCACAAGAGAGGCCAAGACTGGAATAGCAGGAATGTTGCAGATCAAGATTAATGTGCACTGGCAGAGTTGAACGGAGAACTATGCACGGCACCTGTCTCCACAGTGCCTGTCTTGAGTTAACGACCTTGATCTCCTGGTTTCGCAACCACAGGATTCAATCTTACATTTTAAAACAATACTTTGTAGCTTGCAAGGTAAACTACATTGAGGGAAATTTTATCTAGAAGAAACATTATACACGCATCTAAGAAAATACTTAGATTGGAAAGCAAAACGTCTAAAAACACAGAAAAGATTTTACCTATTTTAACTGTGTGTGTGTGTAAAAATACATACTATGTTTTGCTGATAGGATAAGCATTAAAAAGTCAAAAAGGCAGATAATACTTTAATTTTTATATTCCAAGCACCCGAAGTTCTGCACAGTTCCTCTCAGATAACCTAAACTCTTAGGATGTCCTGACACCTGGATTTAAGGCAGGTATTTCTAGGCTCTATGGGATGCTGGAGAATCTGAAACCTTGCTTACAAATATCAGCAACAGACATCTGATTATTTAGATACCATTATGTTATTCAACCATCCCTAAATAGCTATTACACTATTACACTAATCCTTTCTGAGAAAGAGAAGCAAGAAGAAAGCATTAATTGGGTGACCATTACATGAGTACTATACTCTCTTTAGGACTGAATGTACTGCAGGTTTTGCCATGCTGCATCCCTTCCTGAAATATTCCTCACTAAGCCCTAACTCTATTCATGGAAAAACTCCTACTAATTTTAGTGGGTCAAAGAACATTCTTTTTTCCATCAGCTGAGAACAATTCCAAACAGACAGAGGAGAGCATAGATAAAGGATTTTGTAGTAAGGATAATATTGGATTTTCACATTGCCTTTGCATGCTTCGCCTTGAAGACCAAAAATAGTATTTACATACTAGCTTTCAAATCCCACTGAAGTGCTTCTCCTTTATTAAAATATATTCTGAGATAAGCAGTACCTCTAACTGTAAGTAGCGTACATAAAGCCTGAAAATTTTTCAATAGTTTTCATTGATTTTAAAACTCATTTCAGAAAACGTGTAGAGAAACCATTAGAAATATTCTCATTAATTGAGGCATAGTGGACCCAATGAACACTTTAGTGAGGGAAGAACAACAACAAATCATTGAAAGGCCATATTAAACACTGTATGTCCATATTAAATATTGCAAGAGTTTTTACAACATTTGCTTAAAATCTGAAATAAATAAATAAATAAATAAAAATAAAACCAATACAGATAGTAGGAGGATACTAAGTCTTCTGTTTTGTTACAGAAAAACAGACAGGCAACTGCTATAAAAGCAGCAGGCGCAGTGTCCTGGTATGCCAGAGGAATGTCTTCACCTTAATCACACCCACTAGATGGAGATATTTCCACAGCACGTTCCTGGCTGGCCTTAGCCTCCCAGGCAACAGACGTCCAGAGGAGTGCACTGTATCAACACCAGCTCACATTCAAGTTTCAGATTCTCTAGTTTTTGATAGAAGTAGTGTTAATTCAGAGCAGTAACTTGAAGTTCAGTACAACCCGCAGAGATTTTCCCTTTAAAAAGCAGCCAATAAACATTTAAGTCAGAAATAGAAGAACAGGTGTCTGTGCATTCGTATGCAGACTAACACAAGTTTGCTAGCACATGCAGAAGTGTTCAAGAGACTAATGGAGATACTTAAATTAAATAAATACTCCCACGGTCTTTATCAGTTAAGCATTTCTTAGACATGCAAGATTTTGGGTGCAGACTAGCTTTTCAAAGGCCCTTACGTGCCTGGTATCAGTCGTACCAGTAAAACTTAGAATTTCTTAAAAGATATTTTTGGTTTGCTTTACATCAGACACTTGTTTCATATAGGTGCATTCTTATATATATGATGTCACAAAAGACTGTACAAGGTGTCTAGTATATTAAACAGTTGTCAATTACAATGAAAAATGCAGCAGAATCCATTAAGGCCGCTTGCTTTTTCTCTCTCCACTACTCGGCCTCTCTGTGTCCATGAAGTGCCACACCTAAAAATAACTGAAGAACTACCCGTTTAATATTGTTTAAAATCACACTCAAAATGGTCTTTCTGGGAACCTCAGGGAAACCTGGTGCTATATGAATTGCACAGGTCCTGTAGGAACTTCACATGCTCCACAGCACAAAACAGGTTCCAGACACCTAGGAAATCATCACACATACCACTGAGCTGACTCACTGTACAAATGTTGTCTTTGTTAACTATTTATTCTCACATCCCAACTAGATAAGAGCGTGAGAATCCACACCTCACTATCAGCAGAGCCACACTGCTCTTTCCCCCCCATCATCCCTTTTCCTTGCACTGATAACTGGATTTTTGCCAGCTGCAAGTAGCTCTTGGCTGGCATTTGAGAAATAGCTTGGCTGGTGGTTGGGAAATGTATGACGGGATGATCCAACAGAACAGATAAACTCCTGGGTGTATGCTATATTCCTTTGCCATGGGTAGTTTTCCTTTAAATATTATGTGCTACTACAAATTCTCTAACGTGTCCTCCCTTCAGTCCCTCCTAGTTTGTCTGTTACGAAATATTTCAAGAGTCCATGTAGACACGTGCATTAAACCAAATAAAAATATATAAAAACTATCTATATGTAAAAAAACATGTAGGGCCTATTCTCATTGCTTTTAACTATTAAGAGTAAGAGAACTGGCAATTTATCCAGTCTGCCTTTTTACTAAAACAAGCCATCACCTCATAGCTGACGCAATCTTAACTGTGGACAGCTTTCCAGTATCTGTGATACAACCCAACCAAAGTGACAAGAAGAGGTATTTAAGAAAAATGTTTTAACCACTTGAATCGTCTTTTTGTTGTACAGCTAAATGATCTTTTTAAAAACCATGTTTTTTGCCCAGTCTTGATCAGTAAATGGATATGTCTCCATACCTTAACATCCTATTAATTTTAAAAAAAGGGTGTGTACTTTCAAAGTGTGAGGTGTGCCTCTTACCTTCTTTTGCACCATTGCAAGAAATCAATCAGAAACTGCATTTAAAAAAATTGTTCGTGATACTTATATGGTGATCCATATTCTTTAGAAAATGCTTATATTAGCTTCACACTTGTGCAATGTTGAGATCCTTCTGTTAATTTGTGCAGCAAAAGCTTTCCAAAGTTAAAAATGCCAGCAGGGCTAGTTTGCTGTGAAGCAGGCGAACAGTACTGGTTATATTATATATATATAAATATTATTTTGTACTCCAAATCAGAACATTATAATCAAGGCCCAGCAGGTGTGATTGAAGGCAAACTATGCTCATGGTTAGCATCATGGGTAAGGCAGGACAGAAGTACCAGTGACACAGCTCAGCAGTAAAGTACTAAAATTCTGAGCCTGTGCATCGTGCAGACTCCCAGGTGCTACGCAGCCCTCTGAGACATGGCCAGCCATCACAGGACTCAGCACTGAATTTCAGCAGAGGTTACAAAATCCCTTTGATTATTTTCCAGTGCTACTGAGCAGGAACAAGAATTAGGCACAGGTAGCTGAGAATTTAGCCCAAAGCAACAGATGAAACTATACACAGACAACAGAATAGAAAGTAATCCACTGTCAATTACAACAAAATATTAGTCACTGGAAAATACTTTCCTCTTGCAGCTTGTGTTGCACTCTCCTATCTTTTTATAAAAACAATAGCAGTACCTTGGTTCAAGTTGTTCAACAGAAATTGTAATTTTCAGAGTTCCTTATCATACAAACACATCTTTATGCTTCACGTCATTCCCACCATGGAGTGGTGGAGGTGAGGGTAGGGGAAGTCATTTTAATCAAACAAGTGCAGGGCCTACAACAACTGTTTTCATTGCCATTTCAAAACCAACTTCACCAGCTGAATAGACACAGAGATACAAATCATATCAGACCAATCAGACCCAATTGTGACCTGGGCTTAGATCCAACAATGATCTGAGTGTGCAGAACTAATGTGTCCTTAGCTCACCCCTCCTCTGATCCCACCCAAAATTCAGAGATAACTGTTCACCCCAGCCTGAGCCCTGAAACAGTCAGAAGAGAAACAAGAAGCAGCACCAAGAATTCTCATTTTTCTTCACCTTCATGTCATCTTCAGAATATCTCTGATGAAAGTCTGTATGCCACAGTAGTGGAAACTAAATAGTAGTACAGGTGGACTACACTCATGCTATGACTTCTAGTTTAACAGCACACTTGTAGTGAGCAAATACAGACTCAAAAATGGGGCAGTAAAGAGAAAGAAGGGAGAGGTCATTCAAAACACAAAAATAAACAGAATTGTCAGAGCAGTTCACAGAAACACCTCTGTACAGGAGTTGGCAAAAAAAAAAGTAGAGAGTAATAACTGCTAACATAATCAGAATAGATCACAATCATAAAAGCTGCACAGTTATGCTTGCAATATACTGTTGCATATGCTTGCAGTAGATATACACAAAACCACCCTTTGTATGAGTTACACTGGGAAGAAACAGATGTTAAAAAATACAAAGAAAGTATTTGTTACATCTAGCACATAACTTAAAATTTACACAGGTTGTTTCATAAGAAATGAAACTATTTATTAATAAATATTCTATTTATTTCCATGAAAACTACAATAGGTACAAAGAGCACAATAACATCTGATAGAACAAATTCTTAGCTACAAAGGACTGTTTTCCAATACTGTCACCACCATTAGCTGTGCATTTTCACCAGTGATGAACAAGAGCCTGCATTCGGTGCTCATGAAGATCTGCACCAACTAGTTGGTCTCTCATGTCGCCGTCATCACTGCTGAAATGCACCACCTGCTGCCTTGCTGTGCTCACATACACTGTTCGGTCTCCATAAAAGTTTGGCAAGCACCAGTGAGTGTCAGTGGAATGCAATTGTTCCTCATGGAGGGATTCAGCTCCACACCTTTGCTTCATCCACACTTCCCTGTCAGACATATATTCAAACTGCCCCTCTGCTGCCATCTGTCTCACAGCAGCAACATGTAATGGGATTTTGGTGGGAAGGTCTAACCTTTACTTCTGGCATACCACCAACATCCACCTCTGACATCATGAATCAACATCATAAAATAGGAGGCATTACTTTCAGAGCAGACCTCAGATACGGAAACCTTAAGCTATCTGGCTTGTTAACTATTATTTTGCGCTAGATAGTGTCAATACTGGAGCCTTCTGCCAAATGAGACACAGAGAATGTCCGTGCCACATCTGTATGATATATGTATCAAAGTGGTAAAGGGTATAGCATGAGCAGAGTTTTGTTTGCACAGAACTTGACAGATCAGTAATTTTGAAATGGTATCAGAACTGATGAGAATGATAGTACATAAAACAGACATAGGTGTACATTATGTTAAAATAAATATAATCAAAACTGAAATATAGTAGAAAAATGACTTTGATCTTGGATTTCCAGGGAGAAAGAAGGTGGGATATTACAAGCTGGATGTTAGTTAGGTCTGAAACGGAAGACTAAAAACCTGACCTCTAAGAAGTGTGCAAACTAACATCAGTAGAGGTCCTCACTGGGGCAGCCTTAATAGCAAGAGAATAAAAACGGACTTTCTCAGGGGACAACAAGGAAGCTTTCTGAGAATCGAATGATCCCTTACGCCGCTTGGCTCCTGGGTGTGACTCCATCCTGAGGAATCCAGATAGCATGTGAGATTTGGCCTCTACCAGACTACATGGCATCCCCCTAAAAGGGCTTTCACTAACACCTGAAAAAACTCAGTTCAAGGGCTGACTCCTAGCCTCACAGTAAGGCACTCACATTAGCACAAATGAGAAAACACCAGCAACTTATGACCTCCAGAAAGAACAGAGGTATGACCTGTAGCCTATTTTCAGAAAGGCAAGTTTGTCTAACTTAAACCCATTAAATCTCTTAATATTTGACTCCTTCTCTTCTAGGTACCTTCTTCAGGGTTTATTGTTGGTCCAGTTTCACAGTTGTCTTGTCTGCTCCTTGATTCTCTTGCACCAGCTCTCACATATACATGTTGCATTCAGTTATAGAGCAATTTCAAGGAGGAGAATAAGGGAACTGTATCAAGCAGATGAAATCTATAGCAAGACTTTGGTCGTATATAAGTCAATATAACAAACTGCTGAAGCCAACAGGACTGTTCTTCAAGTAATGCCACAGAACAGAAAATAGAATTTTATGGTACTGTCTTTTCTCTGCATGTGCTACCCCTACACAAAAAGGGATGTGCTTCTCACAGTGTCAGTATTAAAATTTTATCAGGTCAGTAACTAGCAATGAAACACTCAAGGAAAGGAATTGGTCCATCAACTCACTCTTAATAACTTACTGTCTTAGCCACAGCTAAGTGCAGGGCTGCAGGAGGGGAAAAATTAAAGACACAGTTTGGAAAAAATATTCTCAGAATCATATGAGGAAAAAAAACTTTCATACAGCCTGTAGCTACAAAATATCCACCCTTAAAAGGGATGAGAAGGGAAAACAGTGGCACTAGGAATGAGAGAGAAGCCTGACGGATCTTAAAGAGACCTACAGCATCAGCACAGAAGCCCAAGCTAAATCATTTACTAAACTAAGGGAATACAGTCACCAAACAGCCTTCGTCTTCATGACAAAGTCCCAGTATGAAAGTTCTGTTTGAGTGCTTATAGATGGTATGCGGGTCAAACACTACAGAAAGCCCAAAAATGTCACTTGTGCAAACAGCCAAAGAAATCTTACTTTAAACAAAAAAATGCACTGTTAACGATAGACCATACAAAGCCTGATGCCTTCTAGCCTTAAAAAAGATACAGCCATGACAGCAAGGGTCAAGCGTCCCTATAATAAAGTCGCAATATAACTCAACCCTGGCCTAGAACGATGCTTGCTGGTAGTAACAGAATAGCATAATATTTGGTAATACTTAACCTCCTAGCTTTTCAGAGCTGGTATCAACAAACATATTGACTACCTACCTACTACAAACTGAGCAGATGTTGATCTGTTTCTAAACAAATGCCGAAAACTTTCAACCACCACTTACTGAACTGAAGTGGAAACTGAGATTCTGTATTTCATTCCCAGTTATCTTAATGACCAAGCCTTGAAAATATTAGAAACTACAGTAGTTCTTGTGAAATTTTTAGCACTCATGGGCTATTATTTGACACTTCCTTATCCCCCCAAAACATATATGTACACATCTATAAATAAAAAAAAAAAAAAAAACCAACAAAAATAGCAGAAGTTCCTCTTGCCGGATAGTACTGCACTTCCTAAGTAGTTGGAATAATTTGACATGACAATTTTGAAGTGTAATGTGGTCATTTGAGTGCATAGAAACACCAGAAGTAGAAATAAATGCTTTATGAAACTTTCAGAACATTAATGCCACAGGTCACTACTTTAAAATTGAGTCAGTGACTTGGAGTGGCATTTAAACCATCACAGGGCATGTGCTAGAATACAGCAGTTTGCATGTGCGTGTAATTTGCATTTGTGGTTGTTCAAATCTCCTCTACATTGGAAAATCTGTGTGGGTAGAAAAGAGTCCTTACCAGGCTTTGCAGGCTTGCACAAGTCAAAGCAAATCCAGTACGCTGTATTTCTGTGGTCTGGAAAGCAGATACAGTTTCATTTGGTTCCTTGTTGTCACAGCTCTAATACTGCTTGGTAGGTGACTCACTGCTCCATCCATTCTGGTCACGAGTATCTGAAAGAATACAAGGCATACCATAAAAACAGGCATTGTACTGTAGTCAGACTATCCCCAGTTAAATGCAGGAGCCACTCAAAATGAAAAGACAGTTCACGGAACAATAAAAAAAAAAGATCAAAGCACACTCATATTTCAACTGCACAAATGCCATCTTGCCAAATATTGCACCCTTAAAACAAACAGAAAACTGCATTTGCATAATTCTTTTTTTTATTTTTTTTTTCTTTCCCCTCAGTAAAAGACAGCTGCCATATGGTGGCTGTTTTGGAAGAAACTGACAAGCCTTTTCCAGTAAGTTAGTATTCCACAAGTCCTCAGCAATGATCAAGTAGTTCCAGAAAATTTCATGAACAGGTAACAGAAGGCTGAAAGGAGATAGTGGAACTCCACTCCAAGTTTTACAGCCAAGATGAAATTAAGCAAGTCATTTTCTTATCTAAAATAATAATCAGACCACAAATCTTACTTTCAATCTATGACATAAAGGTCCACAAGGTGTTCACCCACATACTCAATAGTATAACCGATGAAGTTCAAAGTCCTTACGAATTGCAAAGTTAACTACAACTGTTCATAATCAAGTCTGTGCATGACACTCCTGTATTTTTAAGCAAGGTCTTAATACTTTGTGTTATAAGCTGCCGACAGAGCAAATTAAATTAAATCAAGCTAGAAAGAAACACAGCTACTCCAGAAAACTATTAAATCAGGATTTTTCAGGAAAATTCTGCCGATGCTCTCATAGCAGAGATAGAAACATAGAACCACCATGGCTGGAAAAGACCTCTAAGATCACGCAGTCCAACTGTCCACCTATCACCAATATTTCCCACTAAACCATGTCCCTCAGTACAACAACTAGTGCTTCTTGAACACCTTCAAGATCTGTGACTCCACCACCTCCCTGGGCAGCCCATTCCACCACCAGACCACACTCAGAGAAGAATTATTTCCTGATGTCCAACCTGAATCTCCCCTGGCACAACTTGAGGCCATTCCCTCTAGTCCTATTGCTTGTTGCTCTAAGTGACCTCATCCAGGTCATCAGTAGAGATACTGAACACGACAGGCCCCGGTATAGACCCCTGGGGAGTCCAGCTGGATTTAATCCGGGGAAGATTTAGATTAGATTTGAGGAGAAACTTTTTCTCTGAAAGAGTGGTCAGGCACTGGAATGGCCTGCCTAGGGAGGTGGTTGAGGCACCATCCCTAACGCTGTTCGGGATGAGCGTTTAGATGAGGTGCTAAGGGATTTAGTTTAGTAGCTTAGTGGGTAGGAATGGTGATAGGAGGATGGTTGGACTAGATGATCTTGTAGGTCCTTTCCAGCCTAATGTATCCATGAATCTATGAATCTATAATTCCATTCACCACCACTCCAGGCCCAGCCTTCCAGCCAGTTTATTACCCAGCAGTCAGGTTTATACCAAACACATATCAGCATCCCAGTATCCTTAATGCCTGCTTTTTTCAGCAAAGCCTGAGAAAAAAAGATAAATATCAAACTGCTCTGCTCTAATTGCCTTGAAATTCTTATTTTTTCCTATTTTTCTCCTAAAGCCCCTAGATCTCAGACTGAATTTAAAAGTTTGATATAGGTTTAATGTACAAAAACGGTCAGAAAGTTCAATACTGAGCAGACCCAGCAAAATAACTGATGTTTTTGTACTTAAAAGTTATTCAGTTCTGACATTTATAAGCAGAGTGAGTAGGAATAATTTTTTTACTACAACTCAGAGCTTTATAAATTCAAGTGTTCCTATAGAACACGGAAGCAGTAAAAAATAGCAGATAGAAAAATATAAAAAAAGAAAATAATAGCAGATTAACACTGTTATTGCACCTTTATCTGCCTGGATAGTCCTTTTCCCACACAATACCATTAATTAGTACTGTACTAGTGAAGCAACCCATTTCACATGGGAGCTAAACTTAGCACTTACATACTACACAATACTCTTCAAGATCATAGTACAAACACACTAATTATTGTAACCCGTAAGCATTCAGTTTGTTGCTTGTTATTCCACTCCATCTGTTAGCTACAGCACATCCACTCTGCCCTTGGCTGCTGTCACACTTGAACTTCCAAGCTGCTCTTAGCAGGGACTCACTGGTAAAGCACAGTCCACTGCAGACTGTCAGCTGTGACCACCTGTAACACTGTTAGGTGATGTAAAGTACAGCAATAAAAGCAGAAAAGCACAATCCTATGCTGCAACAGGTGAGAACAAGCTCAAATGCAGCAGTCATAAACACAAAAAATAAGAATTAAAAACTTCTTGCCTTCGGTGGGCAGGACCTTCAGCAAAAACCCCCTTGTTTCCACTACCAACCCTCAAATGAGATCTGGGAAGGGTGTGGATCCTGGCTCCACCCTGTCCAGTCACTCAAGAGCACTGCATGCACCTGAGCTCCCTTGGGTTGGCTCTCCCTTCCTGTCAGCTGCTCCATCACTGGTTCAGGCCCTGACTTGGCATTTCTGCTACACCAGCCATCCCTGAACTGGGCAGCTTTCCCATGAGCCTCACACCAAAATCACCAACCACGAGCCATGAATGCTTCTTTGGTGCAGGTATCCTGCTCAATTGGAGAGTAAAGGAAAGAAGCACTGGAGAGGGTAGCAGAGATGGCAACAAAATCCTGCAAGTGCTCACAAATTGCTCTGCAGTTGACAGGGTCAGGCTGACAGTGGGTGACTTAGTGATAGTGTCAGCTTGACACTCCAGCTTGGCAGCAGCCATACAGTACAGCTTTCTCAGGGGATATTCACGTGAACTGCCAAGAAACATAAGACTCAAGATGGAAGAAACTGCTAACATTGTTTTTTTAATTCTCTTTCTTAGGTCTGCTCTCCCTCTCTCATCCTCTCCTTTTTCTCCAGAAGGGAATACAGGCTTCCAGTTTCTTGAACTTTTGCCTGCTGGTGAAAGATTTGGTCTTTGCTGTATTGGTGTATGATGTTGTTTATACTTAAATACTTCAGAAGGATGACTTTTCATACGTTGGCCAGACATCTTGCTATTTTTTTTTTCTGCAGTTTATTGATTGATTGTTCACAGTACAATTGTTGGAAAAGGAAAAGAATTCAATTTAACGGTCAATGGACATGCAAAAAAACCCAGATGTTAGAAACACAGAACACAGGATGTAATGCACTGCCTTTAAATGAATAAACAATGTGTGGGAAAAAATAAATAAAACATGCACAACTCCCTACCCTACTGCTTTCAAGAATGTGCTCTTTTGTCTCAAAATTCATCCAAGCAGAAGGTGGTTTCTATTCTCTAGAATCACTGATTCAGATGACAGCTGCCTTTGACAGGAGTGCAAAGTACTTGTGTCACTTGTGGCAATTGTCAGTGGCATTATTAAGCTGGTCTAAGTGAGTGAACCGGAAATCTAACCATACGGACAGAGGAATATGCTATCTAAACACATTCCTGCCATTGCGGAATTGTTCGATGCATTGTACACTGGGGTGGCATAGTGTTGTTAATTCCTAACATATTTTATTACTTAAATTTCACAGTTTGAGACGATTTTCTTAAAACAAAACAAAAGAAAAAACCCACTATTGTACCAACACACTGAGATTTATGACGTATCCAGAAGGAAACCTTCTGTGGCACTGAACAAAACTGATGTTAAGGGCCTTTTCCAACCTAACTGGTTCCATGTTCCTGCAATGTGCTGTGGCTGTAAGCCTGGAGGAAGGGTTTCCCTCTGGAGTCGTGGGGTCTAACCATCTCTGCTGCTCTATGCTAGCACTCAGAACTGCAGCAAGCCTCCTCAGTCTGCCAGCAACACTGGAATGTATACTGGTGATGACTGTAACAACCCATTTTCAGGACATTTCAGAACATACATTTTCAGCAAAATTACTTTGCACGTTATTACCTCTCCTCCAGGCTCCAAAGCTAACGCCGTGTACGGGGCTGTTTTCTCTCGGCACCGCCGTCTGTGGAGTCCCCGGGCCGCAGCACAGAGAGGAGGAAGCGGCATGGAGCCAGGGGAAGACGCACACGGGTACAAAACGACGACGCTGTCTGAATTTTTGGGGGAAACAAGTCCGAAAAGAAGCCATCGTGGTGCTGGGCAGGCAGATGCCGGCCGTGTCAGCCCTCGTAGAAGCGATTGACGGCAGAGCTGATAACGGCGGCTTAGTGGGCCGCAGACGGGGCAGCAAACTGCGTGAAGGAGATGTGAGGCAGCTCCCTCCATCCTTTTTGCATTGAACCTGTTCCAAAACACGACGGAAATGAGATCCGCGCCCTCAGGGGAAACACGCGGCGCCTTTTTTTTCTTCTTTTACCTCAGCATCCCCNACACGCAGCACAAGCTGCGCAACGCCGTGCAGGAGGTGGGTGAGTGAGTGCACGAGTGAGGCGCTGCGAGGCGCGGGCGGCAATTCCTGTCAGCGCCTCCCGCCGCCGCCGGGCTGAGGCGGTGGTGCGAGGTGTGAGGCAGTCCTGAAGAAGGATGTGCGGAAGCACCATGTTTTTGGTGTAATTTCATGTCTTGATGGACAGTTACTTGTCCGGAATCGCACGGGGCGTGCTTCACAAACGCCAGACCCCCGCCACTGCCTCGCATCGCACTCAAAACATTCACGCCCGCATTCCTCTCACTTACGGTTTTTTTTTTNTTCCTAACATATTTTATTACTTAAATTTCACAGTTTGAGACGATTTTCTTAAAACAAAACAAAAGAAAAAACCCACTATTGTACCAACACACTGAGATTTATGACGTATCCAGAAGGAAACCTTCTGTGGCACTGAACAAAACTGATGTTAAGGGCCTTTTCCAACCTAACTGGTTCCATGTTCCTGCAATGTGCTGTGGCTGTAAGCCTGGAGGAAGGGTTTCCCTCTGGAGTCGTGGGGTCTAACCATCTCTGCTGCTCTATGCTAGCACTCAGAACTGCAGCAAGCCTCCTCAGTCTGCCAGCAACACTGGAATGTATACTGGTGATGACTGTAACAACCCATTTTCAGGACATTTCAGAACATACATTTTCAGCAAAATTACTTTGCACGTTATTACCTCTCCTCCAGGCTCCAAAGCTAACGCCGTGTACGGGGCTGTTTTCTCTCGGCACCGCCGTCTGTGGAGTCCCCGGGCCGCAGCACAGAGAGGAGGAAGCGGCATGGAGCCAGGGGAAGACGCACACGGGTACAAAACGACGACGCTGTCTGAATTTTTGGGGGAAACAAGTCCGAAAAGAAGCCATCGTGGTGCTGGGCAGGCAGAAGCCGGCCGTGTCAGCCCTCGTAGAAGCGATTGACGGCAGAGCTGATAACGGCGGCTTAGTGGGCCGCAGACGGGGCAGCAAACTGCGTGAAGGAGATGTGAGGCAGCTCCCTCCATCCTTTTTGCATTGAACCTGTTCCAAAACACGACGGAAATGAGATCCGCGCCCTCAGGGGAAACACGCGGCGCCTTTTTTTTCTTCTTTTACCTCAGCATCCCCCTTCGCGCCCGGCGCTGCTCGCGCGCTTCCCGCCCTCGCTTCCCGCTCCGCTGAGGGGCCGGGCCGACGCCGAGGAGCCGCCCGCCACCGCCCCGCCTCCGCGCCGGCTGCCCGCAGCTCCGAGCGGCAGCGACGACTGAGGAGCCCCGAGGATGCGGCGGGGAGCGGCAGCGGGGCAGCGGCGGCGGAGGCTGCTGCTGCTGCTTTNCCAAGCGCTCTCTTTCACTTAGAAAAGTTGCAGAGTCCAAAAATCCTTTTACTCTCAGTCCACCGGGGACACAGGCCTTTGTTTACTGTAATTAGATCATTTCTGACCCGTTACTGTTATCTGGGAGATTGCCGGATAGTTCTGCTCCACTCATCCATCTCGTGGAGCCTGTAAACACACTGAGTCATTTAAGAGCATTTTAAAGAAAAAAACGTTTTGGAATGCAAGAATTATGCTTAGTTATAAATAAGGACACTGTAAACATTTCTGCTGATTTAACTATGCTTATTGATAATGTTTATTCTGGATTGAGGAATGGTCTGTACACAGCACAAAGATGGATTCTCTGAGCTTTGTGAGAGCAGATACCATCTGTGTCTTCCTTATGGGAAGGTTGCCTCAATTACTGACCCAGTGCTTTGCTCTTAGAGAGGTTTGCAACCGTCCTTAAAAGAAGCACCAAAAATAGACATTTTGTCTTGGGAAAAATGCTGTTGTTCTCCCTGGCTTTTATCATAGAATCATTAAGGTTGGAAAAGAGCTGTAAGATAATGCAGTCCAACCGCCCACCTACCAGCATTGTTGTCTGCTAAACCATGTCCCTCAGTGCCACATCCACACGATTATTGAACACCTCCGGGGACAGTGACTCCACCACCTCCCTGGGCAGCTTGTTGCAGTGCTTTGGCTAAGCTGTTTTTCCTAATTTGTTACAGAAATTGCAAATAACAAAAGTGAATAAACTTGGTCCAGGTTTGCAATGTTTACAAAATTCTGCACTTTCGCTGTGCTTACTCTGTTTCCTGATTCAGAGAGCATTCTCTCTCTCGTCTGTGGTTAAGTCTTCATCTGTCAAAGACAATGGGAACTGAAGGAGAGAATGAAATTCTGGCTGTGTACGCCCTGACCTATTGGACTCCTGTTGACTCCAAGGGGCTTTGGCTGTGGCTCTGTCCTGCCAGAATTTTTTCTCCTCTTTGTCAGGTGGGAAGGACTGAAGTGTTAAATGTTTTGCTGGGAAAAACTGAAAGTCTGTGCAGATACCAAAGCGTCACTTGTCTCAGTACACTTTCTCCTCACAGGAATTTGACTTCAGCTCTACTATAGATGTCCAGAGCTCAGGAGATTAGCTCTCCAGTGTTTCTGTAGTCCATGAAAAGAGCTGCTGTGTTTGCTGTCTGAAACAGCTGAGTAAGCACTCCCATACAGCAGGATCTATAGTAACAGCATCATACAATTAAATAGGGCATTACTGAGGGCTGGAAAAGAAATGCTACTTGTTCTTTTCTGTGTAACTGCTGCTAATTTTCAGTTGGTTCCATTTGGCAGATGGAAGCTGAAGAAGAAGGGGCAAAAAAACTGTCAGAAGTAAACTTTGAAAACTTACCTCCCACCTACCATAATGAGACCAACATAGAAACCAGAATTGGTAATAAAACTGTTCAGACTCATCAAGAAATTGATAAGGTATGTGAAAACATATATAGCATGGTGTTCATCCTCATGACCTTTTCTTCAAAAGTAAAAATAGTGAGGTTTGGGGAGAAATTTGAAGCACGCGCTGTACTGATGATGACTACTTTGGGGTCTTAAGTTATTTTATTTGCTTGACTGATTACTTCAGGGGCATATGCCAGAAAAGTTTAACATGAAATAATTATTTTGATGAGAAGTGTCTACTAAAAATATTACACAGGTTGGGAAATTACATAGATCATAAAAGAATGTTCATCTCTCACTCATCTTCATTATTGTGACATTTTAAATTGTTAAGGGGTTAGCTTGGTCATCTCTTTCTTTTCCCTCAAATAAGGTTTTTATGTGAATGCCTGAAAAATAGGGAAAAAGGAGGCAAGGATTAATTGTAGGAGAATACAGGAGTAACAAAGAGTAACAAAGCACTATAACTAACAAATTCAATTTGATTTCTTGTTTTTGCTGTTGTTGTATCAGGTTACAGATAACAGAACTGGATCAACCATTTTTTCTGAGACAATTATTACGTCTATAAAGAATGGAGAAAACAAAAGAAATCATGTAAGTGAATACATATTTTCCTCTTTCAGTTCATAATTCTGAAGGAAGTGATATAGTTTGTGACTTATGTGTATTTCTTGATGGTTTGTAACACAGCAAGCTTTATGCGTAAGCAGTCAGAATGGATTTTGTTGTAATTTGTTTTTCTGTTTGATTAGTTTAATATAAGAATGATACATTATAAACTACAAGGAGAGATTCAATGTTGTGGCTGAGGTACTTAATTTGAATATTGAATTTCTCCACAAATATAAGCACTGTACTCAAATAGTGAAGATAATTACACAGCCCTTTCCAGTGACTGTGAATCAACCCTTGGAATAACAGTGCTACACTTATGCCCTGACCATACTTCTGTTTTTCACAGAAAAATTCCTCAATAGACTTTAACACCTAGAAAATAATTCACAAGTTTTCTGTCTTGAGGAGTCAGTGGAAAAAATATGCTTCTGTTTGCTTTTCAGCATAGCCTTGTGGTGACAGCTTTTTGTGAAATGTCAATCTGGGTTGGGGGGGAGCAGAGGACAACTCCCTTTACCTCAGAAATGTGACTGTCTAAAGGTTCTCCAAGAAAATTAAAAGGTAAAGAATATTCTTTACCCAAGCCTTGCAATCACAGGTACATTCGCTTAACAACGGATATCTATTAGGAAGTTCATGTCCTAAACACAGGCTCAGAACCTTCCTGAGGTGGTAGAATGAACATATCAGATGATTCCACATTTTTGGGGCCTACTTCTAAAATCACAGTGCCTCTAATA
The DNA here is from genome assembly GCA_013399175.1 of Odontophorus gujanensis. Classification (NCBI taxonomy): domain Eukaryota; kingdom Metazoa; phylum Chordata; class Aves; order Galliformes; family Odontophoridae; genus Odontophorus; species Odontophorus gujanensis. Next base: position 259,029 of record VXAB01011854.1, read on the forward strand.
CCCCTATATCCCTCTTCAAACAGATATAAGTATATGTATTTATAATACAAATATATATGCATATATGCATGCATATATTGGGGATACACTATTAGAAAAACATTAAGCGTAATCTTTCCCCCTCTCCCGCTCCCTTTCCTCCCTCTGACAGTATTTCTTTTTGACTTTGCATCACAAAGGTATTCTCTTCAGACTGTGTTCTTTGTTATTGAATGTCTGCTTGATAGTATTTTGGAGGTTAGAAGACTATCAGTATTTTTAAGCCTTCAGAATAACAAGGCTGCTTGCCATTTCTGGCACCAAGACCCAGTTCTTGAGAGGTGCTGCGTTATTTGGAGGCGCCGCTTACATTCCCAGACCGACATTCACTTTCTCAGATGTCAGTGAGGCCTGACAGTTACCAGCACAGATGTCAGGCTTCAATCCAGTAGGCAGTAGGTAGCACGTTTTTATGTCTGTGCAGGGTTTTACATTCACTTGATTGTAAGGTTTCAGGTTCAAATATTCTATAGTTTACTTCCCTTGAGAACATAGCCTATCATCCAAATTGAAGTGTCAGCTCCAGTAGAAAACTCAGTAAATATGAAGTACAGAACATAAAGTTACAGTGCTCTTCATTATGAGGTGAAAATCGAAATGTTTTTTTTTTGGTTTGTTGACTACTTCCATTTTAATCGTGATACATTAGCCTAAACAATGAAAATGAAGCATGAGAAGTGAAAAACAAAAGGAAATAAAATTGGTATTGGTAAGATTTGCTGCACAACGATTAGTTGCATTTCTTCTCAGTTGTATTCTGAGCAGTACTTTATACAACAGTCTTCTAACTCAAATCTATTGTACCTAAGATTTTTTTCCCATGCTGCATTCACCTGAGGAATAACAATAGCAACCTTTATGTTTCTCTGTCAATCAAACTTCAATAAAAGTACATCTGGTTGCTTTCAGTTCTCTTTTTCAAAACAGTTTTTTAAATATTCTAGTATTAATGAGAGTATACCAGGCACTGGAGGACTGTCATGCACTTATCAACGGGCTTCGGCACAAAAGCATTCCTTTAGGCCTTGGAAACAGAAGTTCTTCAGCACACAGCTGCACCTTCTCATTATCTAAAAAATAAAGGTTATCTTGTGTTGGTTTTTTTTGTGGGAGAGTAAAGGGAGGTGCTTCCAGTGTGGTTCCAGGTAAAGTGTTTGTTCTCTCTGTGAACAGATGGGTATGTCCCTGTATACGCAAGTGTATTTGGCACTGCCTTTTGCAAATACAGCAGATGATCAGATTCAAACACACAGATCCTTAGGAGAGAAGCCCTCTGATACCAAGCTATTATTTCTGCTGTCTTGATGCCTGTGGCTCTGACAACAAGGACGTATTCAGACATTGTGTTGAGGGACATGGTTTAGTGAGAACTGTTGGTGATAGGTGCACGGTTGGACTGTGTGATCTTGAAGATCTTTTCCAACCTTGGTGATTCCACTATGGAACTGCTTTTACAAGCTGATTTGATGCATTCTGGAAGTAACTGTGTTCGTTGTTTTTATTGACCATGATGCATGAATTTAATGGAGTAACTGAGGAACAAAAGCTCCGAAGTCCTAAAGGTTTAGGTGTAGAGATAGAATAGATAGCATCCCTGTTATAATGACCATTTAAAGTGCTTGTTAGCCTTTAAGTAAGATGTTTATCTTTACTCTGATAGTAAGAAATAGAAAACAATAACATAATATTTAACTTCTGGGGTTTTAGTTCCCCCAACAGCTTGCAAGAGGAAAAGAGCTTTAAATAGCCAAGCTGTAGCACATCATAACCAAGCTTTCAGTTCCTTGTGATTATACAGAACTGCTTGATTTCTTTTTGAGCAAGTTATATATGATTTCCCTAAGCATGTTCTCAGCCACATATACAAGAGTTTCACCCTGAAATTCATACTGCTCCAAAGAGAGGATTTCCTACAGTGCTGAAATGGAAAGGAGCTTTGAAAATTGAGAAGGAATGGAAGTTGCCTTTTGGTCATCAGCAGCACTGCAGGGGAGAGGCTGGGGGCAAAAATTTGAACATGCAGAATCTTGCTGTTGATATCTGCCCTCTTTGGCATGTTAGTATCTCAAGGAAGATGCTTGTTCGGGCTCCCCAGTCCTATGACTGCATCGATTTATTATTATTTTTTGTTCTAATTTTTCACAGAACTTCTGGTCCCTAGTGACTTGCAGTTGACAACTTTAACCTATCAACAGACAAACTAAGTGCATTCTTGGGTTGAAATCCTACTCTTTCTAGCCAAAAGTCCCATAATATCTAAATCTGGTACGTTTTGTACACACTGCATCATTCCGTTCATTCGCACTTGTACTTTGCTTTGCTGTTAACCGCCCAGCCTGCTCTGCTTTGCAAAAAAAAATAAATAATAATAACAATAATAATAATAATAGTAACCTCCTAGGCTTGCCTAGGAAAGCCAGGGCTCATCAGCCAGACAGCATTTGGGTACTCTAAACATTGTGCTGAAAACTCTTATATTTATTTATTTATTTCTCCTTTTAGAGTACAAAGCTGAGGGGAAAATGCAAATACAGCTTGTGAGGATGGGTAGCTTCTATTTGTTTGAGTAGAAAAGGATGTCGAAATGGGTCCAAAGGGAGAGAGGATGTAGCAGCATAAGGTGAAAAAAAATGTGTCATTAGCATTTTGAATTGCTCTTATTCATGTACGCACCTGGAATACCTTTATGATACATACCCTGTTTGTAGACCAAGGGTCATAGCCTACTTTCACTGAAAGGTGTAATGGAAGTGCACATATCCCTGAGTGTTCATATCTAATACCATAAGCACAAAATGCATCTTACTCATGCAAACGGTATAAGGAGTTTAGTTTAGCTCATGAATGACAGGATGCCCTTACTGTCAGCCAGGGTGGATCTCTCAGACCAAAAGTTTTTCTGATCATCTGATATAGCAAAAAATAAATAAATAATAATAATAATAAAAATCTGAATATTAGCCTCAATGCATGGAAAGAGCTGTCATATGGAGGTTGAAAAATATGTTTTGTCTCTGTTCTTGCAAGAAAGAACTTCTCAGATGACGAATGGTGGGGAGATTCTGTGATCAGCTGAGGTGTCAGAGGCTGATTCCACATCTTTATTTACTGATGTTAGTAAATCCAACCTGATTTGGCATGTTTTCTGACAGACCACCCTGTGTAGAAAGTTATGAGTTCACAGAGCACCAGGAAAGGATAGTGTGTACAAACATAAGACAGTTTTGTAGTACTATAAGGCTACAGTGGCCATGATGTGAAGAAAAGTGAGACTGCAGTTTCCATGGATTCAGATATTGTGCTTGGTGAACCTGAACAAACAAGCAAGTGTAAACACCTGCTAGACCTTATCAGAGTGAAGAGAAGTAAGGTGTCTTTTGCTGAAAGATGGGATAAACCAGGTTTTCTAGGTGAAAACACAACAACCAAAAGGCAGAGGAGAACAAGATCATTATAATTTGTGTCAGTGGAAGTCTGAAATAACTCAGATAACTTCAGTGAATTTACTTTCCTAGTAAAAAAATCAAAGGACTGACTAGGATTTCTTTCACTTTTCCAATAGTTCTAGCTGAAGAACTGTCTCACCAATTTTTTTTTCTGTCTGAACTCCTACTCTTTGAGTAGCTAAATAGTGAAAAAGGGGAAGATTTTTCTTGGAATAAATTTTTCCTCACCAAAAAAACCCAAACCACCCACCCTATTACTGTAACACAGTCACAGTGCCTATATTGATTCACTGTTCTAAGTGACGGTGTCAGTAAAAACACAACAGTAAATCAATGAGTTTACCCCTAGAAAGCTACAAAGCAGACTTTCTCTTGAAGACTCAGTGCTTCTTCAGTGTTCACCTGACAGTCACACAGCATTTCTACAACTTACATCATTCTTGTTAGGTGTGGAAATCTGCCTTGTCTGAAACTTTCCATCGGGGGGAGTTACGCATCAGATTCAGTTATCTACTTCCTTGTTTGAATATGAGTTGGTAGAAATCACCTGCAAACAAGCGATGGTGAGGGAGCAGTGTAAATTAAAAGAGCAGTTGTTTACCTTTTCCTTGGTTTTAGCACAGTGTTCTCATACTGAACATATTAAGTTTAGGGAACCAAGGCTGTCAAAATGTCCTACAGAGAACATATAAGTTGAAGGGAGATATAAAACCAAATCATCAGCAATGTTTTCACTTTCTAGTTCTATTAGATCTACCTATTTAACCCAAGAGTAATTAAATGTGTTGGGTTTTTGTTTTTTGTTTTTTCCCCTTTTTTCATTTGTATGAGATAACAGAGTCAGAAAAGTAGGACTTTCACATAGGCTGGTGACGGCTGTTATGAGGTTATGGTATTGACAGTCCTGAGACAACAGCGGAAGTTCATTGCAAGACAAGCAACATTTCTTCCGGAAAAAACCATGTAGCAACAAAATGTATCTCTTCCCAATGACTTTGTTTTACATAGTTACTCAATGGCTCTAGCAGTGTTAGCTGAAACCACGTTGTCTAATGAAGCAGTAAGTTTTAGTTGTTAGAATAGTAACATGTAGCAAAGGTTTTAGGAAATACAGGCCGCATTGAAGTAAGGTGGCTAGGATGTTGGCAGAGTAACACTTAATTACATATACAATAAGTCTAAGCTTAAAAAAGCTTTCACTGAACAATAAATTCATCAAAATCTCTTGAATTACCTTGACTTACCCAAACGTGAGTAGGAAGAGGAAAAATGAATATGATCCATGACTGCTTGGCCTTCTATACAGAGTGAGCACCTGCCTGGCCTCATGAGGGACTACATCACTTTGACAGTGATGAGGAAAACCATACCGGTGAACTCAGGAGTTACCACATCATGGTGATTAACCACTGAAGCTTACAGGGACAATCCCCCTCCATCTTTTCCACCCAGTCCATATTCTGAACTTCATAACAAGTCCGTCCTTTCCAACAAGTGACATATCATGATGTATTATTATTATTGGTGAAAAAAAAATTTGGAATGGGAATTCAGATTTGTTTACGCCCTGTTCTGTGAATTTACATCACATGAGGAATCCCCAAAACTTGTTCCCTTAGAAAGCCCCCTCATCCTAGGGGGAGGAAGAAGCATTTTAAGGCATGTTGATAGACTCACATCACAGTGTCAGACAAGGAAGAATCTTAGTGAGCTTCCTGAGTCCTGTATCAGAGACCTCAGCAAGGGAACTCCATCCTTATGCAGACATCCATCTCAGCTCTTCTCAGTATCTTTCAGCAGCGGAGACAATTCACTCAAATGCTTTTCTATGCTCACTATAAAGTCTCTATTGCTGTAATTTAAATCCATGCTCCTATCTACAGCTCCCAGAAAATACATTATTCCCTTTCCTCTGTAGTAATAGCAGTTATCCACACAATCAGTTCTGTTATAGGCAAAATCAATTGCAGACGAATTCTTATCCATGTATTTCTGTTCTAGTATTATCTTTGGCTGATACCTTAAACATAGTAAGTATTTTGAAACCACAAGCTACTGATAATGTGTATCACATAAGAGCAAGGCACATAAGATTCAGGGCTTGAAATAAATTCTGTAATGAATTTGGTCCAGACTGACATCTTATTCTCAGTGTTCTACTCCTAACTGAGTGATTAAGATCAGTAAGGTGCTATTGAGTACAGATATCCTGTCCAGTAGTGTTTCTCATTTTGCACAGATGTTTCACATCCTTGCTGTGTACAGCTACTCTGGATTGTTTTTATAAATTTTCAGAATTCACATAGCTTGGTAGTGAATCATGGAGACTTTGTAGCTGCCAAAAGTAGAGAGAAGAGACGCCTACATAGAAGTCCAGTTTCACAGTACACCATTTAATGAGGGCTGTATCTTTACATGGTTAGCTAACTACTTAGGAATAATGACAACATAGAACTTAGTAGCACAGTTTTACAGTGCTTCCGTAACTGTTACTATATCTCAAGATGTTTAGAATAAAATCCAAGATCTTACAGTCCACAAGTTTAGACAGACCTTTTGGTTATCAAAGGTCCAAAAATTGTTTTTCTTCCATTAATGGAATAGTCTTCTGTTACGACCATTTATTGCAAAATCATTAAAAGAATTTCTTTTATGTACACAGATCAATATTTTAACCTCATTTGTAATCTCAAACTTTGTGAATAAGTTTTCTTAACATGAAAAGATTAAATGTGGAGCACACAGCTATTGGTTTTGGATCTCAAATTCTCTAGCTTCAGAATATTTCTTCTCTTGTCTAATTATAGAGCCCCTGTATATTTATAAAGAAAAAAAAAAAAAAAACAGAATGCAGTGAGCGGGCAGCATGGCACTGAGTTGCAGGAAAGCCTGAGGGAAGATTTTGTTGGAATTTCTACCATTTTGCTTTGCCTATGGTACACCTGACAAACAGGAGAAAGGAATAGAAATATCGTGCTGTAACCTGTCCTGCCCGCTCTAGGGCTGAGAGTTCTGCTACTGCAGATACCTACTGCAATACATATGCGTGCACAGACTTCTTCACCTTCCTTAGATGCATACACCAGAGTTTTCAAACTGAGTTAATTCACTCACAGATAATGATTTCTGCTTAACTGTGTCTGTGTATTGTCTACTTCTGTCATGTACACATACTTCATAATTATTTGTATTTTATCATGCGGAGAGACAGAGACTTTATCCTATTAAAATGTCCTTGTTTCATTTTCTTGAAATTAGAAAAGGGTGAGATAAGTTGTTTAGAGAAGTTCTAGGCAAAATGGAGGGAATGGATTCTATTTTATTAATTCCTTTTGATCTCAGAAGTCACATTCCTCTTGAAGAACCACATAAATAGACATCTTTCCCACACAGCTCCAGGATGTGATTAATACCATAATTTGCAACTCATGTCTGATCTTTTTAGCATGTCTTTTTTTAACAGTAGTCCTCATTTTTATGAGCGCCATGTACTTGGCAGGACAGCAGCTAGATGTTTGCTCTGCTGGAAAGTATTACAGAGGTTTAGAGATATTTCAAGGCAAATTAATCCATATCTCAATAAATACGAATGCATTATGTGCTCTGTCTAGACAACTAAGAGATTAGGAGCTGGAACACTACTGAAATTCAAATTCTGGTGCAGTTTCTGTAAGACAATATTCCATTATGTGTATTTCTGACATCTTTCTAATACATGTAGGATATAAAATAGTTTTTTTATGTTTTTTCCTTACTATTCAGCAGTTTTTGCCATCTGTTGGAATAATGGAGACCGGCCCAACATGAAGTGGTTGGTAGAAGTTAAAACTAAGGCTAGAAGGGGATATGCAAACACGAAAGTAACCATTAACTGCTAAGAAATGCCAGGTTCAACATGAGCAAGTGCTTTTGTTGGAGCACTTCAGCTACGGTTAAAATTACATCATCTCACAGATACAATCTAGTGAGCCCTGGGACTCATTGGGAGAGATCTTTAGCTACTATTTTTAGTGGATAACAATGAGCTTTATGTTGAAGAAGTTTATTTATATTAAGAACTTTTAAGAAACTTAGAAAGAGCCTTTCCGTTTAGAGAAGCCTTTGGAGCATGATTGTCATAGTACAATGTAAGAGGTGCTGTAACACATTTTCCAGTTTGTACCAAAACATTTTTCTATAACTGCTGAATCAACTGTCTTTAGCTTTGCTTCCTTTGTTGTTGGCAAAACTTCATTACCTTTCTGGTATCAGTGATCTTCATCTCTTTATGGCTTGTGAATATGAAAGCCATAGTGGTTTAGGAATGAAATCTTTGACAAAATGAACTGTTTTGGCTTACAGTTCAGCTGTACTGACAGTGCCAAGGCTAAAAAGTAAAAAATAAAATAAAAAAAGCCTGCCTCTCCTTTTTCTGAGTCTCTAAAGGTTTGTAACCCCAAACTGCAACTGGATCAAACAACAACAGCAAAAAAAAAAAAAAAAAGCGTCAGCAAATTAGGCCATATGGCTTACAAAGGGAGGAAAAAATCCATTTCTCCCATTTGAATCCCACTGATGTGCTCATGTCAGAGTGCGCAGTCAGTGCATGATGACATAAAACAACTACTGAGTTTCTCTGCTACTGCTGCATCTCACCCACAGGAACATTTTCTGCTCTATATGCTCCCCTCAGACCTCAGCTGTCTGTGTCTAGGTCTGTTAACTGTATTAGTCACCACTGCAAGTATGAACATAGCCATTAACAGCTCCTTCCTCTGCTTTGGGTACTAAGCTAGAGTGTCGAGAGCCTGGAAGGAAAGCACAGCTTATTCCAGTTAGTCACATGCCTGTCCCAGACAAATATTAGCTGAAGATATAAACTGCAAAGAGAGAATTTAGTATAAAAATATATTTGAAGAGGGACTTTCTGGTAGAATGTGGGAGGGAGGATGAATGGTGAGAGAGAACAGACCAGCTAAATGTCACTTTTTAATTTAAAATCAGTGGTGGTTGTTAAAGTCGGTATCAGAATTGTCACGTGAAATCAGAATTTTATAGTCTATGCTTAGGGTGTTAAAAAATACGTAGCTAATTTGGAATGAAGGGAAAAAAAGAGCAAAGTGAAATGAACATGATTTCAGCACATAATATATATATCACCAGCGGATGGGATTGCTGAGGTTTCCATAGCAAGGAGCAGAACCCAGATAAACAATGCAAATAAAAGAGAGTTTCTTGAAGAAAGTAGATTATCTCTAGCCTTGTAGTTTTGCTTTCACAGTTTCAAATGGGACATTCTTTGCTTCTCCCTCTTTATCTTTCGCATGTTATATGGGTAGAGGATAAAGTGATCCAAACCACATTTGGCTGCACTCCGCCAAAGACAGTCTGCCTACATAGTCTGTATTGCCTTCTAGGTCAAAGGCACATTAGTGGTGAGGTGTAAAGATTGTCCTACCCGACTGAAAGAAAACTTCTTTATTCTCTGCCCTTCCATGCACACATACACATTCAAGAGGAAGGAAAATACCCTTATCAAAGCCAGTTACACCACTTCTCACACTCAGGCATCTGTTTCAGATTTCTGGTAGTTGAATTACAACCATACTTCACTATCAGCACCATCAGTCATTCTTTAAAATCTCAAACATGAAGACTAATCATTTCTTAAGAAAGAGACAGCTTTAGCATAATCTGCCAAATGCAAGAAAATTGAGTTTTCTTTCAGCAGCAGTTGTTTCAAGAGTCTAACTCAAATACAACAAACCTTTCCCATAAATTTCAGTGGTTTTTTTTTTTTTTTTTTTCTCTGTGGATTTTGGAATAGATTCTAGCACCCAAATTGCTTCCAGGTGTTATGGGACATTTGTTGTAGTATGCAAGATCACATTCTTCTCCATCCTGGCTTCTATTGTGTGGATGCTAGTCATTCATTGAAGAACAGGCAATCCTGCTTTTACTCTGCATTATTATATAGCACTTCTCAGAGAGCATATTCCTTTGCTGCTTGGTTAAATGAACTGGGATAGAATTTTGATGGATTTCAGACAGATACACATTATTATAAGTGTAGCTAATTCTGTCTTTAAGATGTCTGCTCATCCTGTATGCTCTGTTGCTTGTCACAAGTCACACTCCTCAGTTTACACACCACTACCTCTACAAAAACAAAGCGTTCTAGAAAATAACTCACTTTGCAGGATTTAAGAAAGACATGGAAGTGTTCAGAGTCTATTGCAGCTGATGATGATGATGCTTATTTTTGCTTCTCATTTAGCAACTTCTGAGTCTCAGGGCAACCTGATTAGAAAAGGCCTGCAGTCTGGTTAAAAAGAATGAAAAAAAAAAAAAAAGAGAAATGATTACACTCATGTACAAAGATTACTAGGTGTTTTACGCTGACTATAGATTAAAAAATCTGAGTGAAAGAAGCTGGTTTGGAGTGTGGCACAAATGAAATCTGGGGTCTGAACTGGTGGGATATGATTCGATAAGCGGGGAAAAGGTCTCTGAAAAGGGACTCATTAACACAAGAAAAAGCATCAAATGGAGAACTGCAACGAAGCTGTTAGGTAGTTTTAGAAGTAAAAAGAGGGTTATTCCATATGCTTAAAAATAATTATGGCAAGATTTCTCCTCTGTGGAAAAGGACATTTGGAAAAACTGACTACACAGACCTGGCTGTTTGCCTGAAAGTGGGCCTAACAGGAATGAAATAGCATAGTTTGCTCTGAATATGGCTTATACAGGGGGATCCATGAAAGATACTGACAAAGCTACAGATAGAAAATTGGCCAGAAAGAAGATGGAATTTGAGGAGATGAAGGCTGACTGCTAACGTGGAGCCACAATGATTTAAAGATACTACATAACACCAGGATTTCTGACCCATCTGATTATGGAGCAGCACACAAGAAAACAAGCAGAACACGTTATAACTGTGCTGGCATAACGAAGCTGTGAAAGCATTATGTTGATTTACAGCAGCTTAAACCCAGTCACTCTAACCTCTTAAAACAGCTGAAATGACTGCTGCTGGAGTGCATGTAGCCTCTTTCCTTTGCTCTTGTCTCATTCTAAATGACAGCAAATAACGAATCATGATCAAACTCTAATACAAGTACAATAGCTTCACTGTAAATGACTTAACGTCCTCAGGTTGTTGGTTCTTGTTGCCTTTTCTTTTCCCTGCTAAATAACAAAACAGTGACAGAGTTAATTTTCTTGAGATTACTGGTATTAATTTATACAAGCAAAGCCACTTAATGCTCTGCAATCACATTGTTCTGTTACAGAACATGAAGAACCAAAGACAGTTGTGTTTCTTTTTTTTTTTCTTGATTTCCAAATTAGAAATAAATCAGCTAAAGCCTGGTATTTCAAGAAGAGGTATGTTTTCCTCTCAGAGTGGTAAACTGCACTTTCACCCTTTTCTTCAGGAATGTATCATTGATGAAGACTGTGAAACAGGAAAATATTGCCAGTTCTCCACCTTCGAATACAAGTGTCAGCCCTGTAAAACCCAGCATACAGTAAGTCTTGAAACAATCTGTAGTTTTATGGAGTCTTAAAAACTTACTACATGAATTATTATTGTTAACATCAACAAATCAAAGCTGTCACTTACCAAGATGGAGAGTTTCCTGGTAATGCAACGAAGTTACAGGAGTTTTAGTTCTAACACCCTTTTCAAGCAGCATTCTACTCCTCTTGATGAGTTTATCTTGTTTGGTTGCCTCACGGCAGCATAAATTAATGTACTGTAGATTGTCAGAAGAATGGGCAAAGACTGTCAGCTCTAAAGGATCAGCTAACAGTTGATCACTTCTAGCTTTTGATTCTCAAAGCAACAATCTGAACTCTACCCTGCACTGACAACTTGTGCAATGATGTAGCGCAACTGTCACCATAAATGACACTCTTACATCATTTACCTTAATTGAATCCTTGAACCTAGGGAAGCATTAAATCCCTATCTTTTAGTTGAGAAATGTCTCAGCAATAGCTATGGCTGTTAAATTATCTCCTACAGGTGACAGTGCCTGAGAAATTCAGGCTTCTTCTGTGGAGAAAATTCAATTTAAAAGCAGTCTGTTGAAGAAGGGCTTTGCCTAACTGCCCCTTTCCACCTATGTAGTAAAATTATGTAATCAACTGGATTACAGAAACCTTTCCTGAAATTATGTAAATACCTAAACAGATTGCTTCAAGGAGCTGTATTGGCTTCAGCGGATTCAATGCTTAGTCAAGCTGAAGGCCTGAATTATAAACTCTTGCCATTAAAAAAGCTTACTCTTCATGTTTTGCAAAGTATTAAAGCTGATTGTTTCTCACATTAGCATGGAGCAATTAAAAATCATCTAGGATGTTACTGAAACTAAAAGCCCTTCTTCTCTATGCACTGCACAGCAGAGTATTTGTAACATAAAGCAAAAAGTTGGTTCAAGACACGCTCCTGTTGCAAAGAGAGCTCAGACTGAAGGTGGCTGGATTTGCTCCCTGACCTGGACCCCCCACTATCACAAAATACTCTTCTTCATAATTAGCAGCATAGTGCTACTTCTCGCCCGGGGTTAAGTACCTCCTGTGGGAGTCACTGGCAAAGCAATTCTGATTCTGTATGGCTGCCCAGACAGGGCTTTACACAGACAAAAAAGCTGTGAAATCGCTGACCTACTAGGAATCTTAGATTGTAATCAAAAACCTAAAAAAAGTAACAAAACATCACAGTGCTTTTACTGGCTTGATTTATTACGTGCGTATAGTTGAAATACTGGGACGACTGTCACTCAAAGCTGTGTTCAGCTAGAGATTTGCACTTCTGATTTGCACAGAACTTTTTTTCCCACAGAGATGTTTTTATAAGACTCCTGGATACAAATGGAGTCTGGTTCTTATTATAACTAACAAAATGGATTTTGCTGAGATTTTTTTTTTTTACTGTTCTTTAGTAGCCATCCTTCTGAACAAATGGTAAATGATGGACTGCATTTAACAGTGGAAAAAAATGAGTAATGCTTTCCACTAGAGATTTGTTACTTTTCTGTAAGACAAAAGGCTGTCTTCAAGTACAGGACACTGCAGGATGCCTGATCACTGATCAGTTTTAAATGAATATGCTACAAGAACAATTTTTTGTATAGAATTGAAAGAATAAAGGCATAGAAAGGGTGCCATTGCTCTGATGTGGATGTGCCTAATTAGCAAATACTTCTATAGGTGCTTGAGCTGAGAACCTAGGGAATTCTGTTTAAACAGTGGGAATATTGCATCCGACTGTTTAAAGCAAACCTACACAGCCGTCTTCAGGAGCAGGGGTTATATCTGTGCTTAGCTGGCTGTTGATGCAGGCAGTGACAGTTTTCCCTGTGCTTTGCCACTTGCAAGCACTGCTCACGGGATGTTGAGTGCTGCGGAGACCAGCTTTGTGTATGGGGCGAGTGCAGGAAAGCCACTTCAAGAGGAGAAAACGGCACCATTTGTGAGAACCAACACGACTGCAACCCAGGAATGTGCTGTGCTTTTCAGAAAGGTACACAAGTTTTGCTTTATTCATTTTATAATTCAGTATTAAGATTCAGACCTTTTGCCCAGGTGAAGTGGTTAAACATTTTTGGCCAGGGACATGCACTGTGTTAACTTGATTATAAAAGCTTCAAATTTGGAGCAAGAATGAACCTGACAGGGGCGCACAATAGCGGAAGAGAAGCCTAGTGCACATTAGAGAGGGGAACAAGGTAAGAAGCACAAAAATCTACTGTCTCACAAGAAAGACACAGACATTTATAAGTAGCAGAGTTCTGTGTCAAGTGTTCACTCAGCATAGCACAAACAGAAACTTAAATGTGTGAAAGAAATTAGTGAGATCACTGAAAGTAGGTTTTTCTTCCTATCAGAGGAAGCAGACCATCGAGTCAGACTGAAGCTATACTTCATACCTGTAAGCTTGATACAAACCTCACAGGACTCAGCTCTACACAGTGCTGACTGGACAGACAAGTGGAATCATGTTCCCCATTATGTTTTAAGTCTACAAGGAACGTGAGACTTACAAGAGGAAGGAAAGAGAACAAGATACCAGGCCTGACATCAGTCCTGAATCCTGCCTAGTCAGGGCTCAGCTTCTGTTACTGCTCTCTGCCTATTGGTTCTTCACAACTTTTCCCTAGTTCACCTGAACTTATCAGGAACAGGATAGAATTCTAAATCTTTCTACTCCAGGTAGAATACTTCAATATATTTGTTTTTCTGATTCTTGCTAAGAACAGCAGATGACCACCTATATTCTCTGAGAGTTGGCATGTTGGCATGCCCGCTTTCTGAGCCTGCTGGTGGATCAGGCTGCTAAAGCTTTTCAGGAGAACGAGGGAAAAAGCTCATTTGAAACACCAAAGCTAAAGTCAAACTGGTCTTTTCAGTTTTTCCACATTAACTTTAAGCATTACAAAGTGAATTTCAACGTCAACTAAATTTAAGTTCAGTTTCAGCAAGTTTCAGAGCTGTTCTGGCTTCGTGAGTTATCCTCCTAGTACATCTACAAGGTTTTGACAAGCTTCATCAGGGATTTCTTCTTAATCTCTGATCCCAAAATGAGACAGAGAGACCCCTCACTACAATTGCCTATTTTCATATAGCATCAGTTTTGAAATAAAAAACTGATGAGCTGTACACACACATTTATACAGTGTGCGTGTGTGTATACACTGACCAAGCCCATTACAGAATAAATCTGAACTCTCCAAACTTCATTCTGCCATACCGCAGAAAGTATAAATGTGGAATGTCTTACTCCCACCTAGTGGAACAAATGTTGATTTATGGCTCTCTAATCTGTAAGGGGACTTTAAAAAGACACCAGGACTGTTTTTTGCTTTTATCTTGCTCATACATTATAGATTAGGTCATCTCAGTTTAGCAGGCAGTTAACAACTTCTCATAAAATTCATCCACTCTGGCATGCAGAACTACTGTTTCCTGTGTGCACTCCATTACCTGAAGAAGGAGAACCTTGCCATGATCCTTCCAACAGACTTCTCAACCTGATCACCTGGGAACTGGAACCTGACGGAGTACTGGAGCGATGCCCATGTGCGAGTGGCTTGATCTGCCAACCTCAGAGGTAAAGATCATAACATGAAAAAGGAAGGTGCTTGAGATTTTGTGGGGTTCCTCTAATACAGACAGAACTTGCTGACCCTTTCACACTACAGCATATTTCCATGGCTTTTCTCAACACTGGTTTTCAAACCATTTAAGACGTAACGCTTTGTCCTATAGAAAAGTGCTTGAGTTTGGCACAGGCTTATTCCTCAAGAGCATCAAGTCTGTGCATCAGGCTTCTACTGCATCTTATTTAAAATACTAACAGATGTTAATCAAGTATCACTGCAATTTCATTCTCAATGTACAGCTCTCATCCAGTAATTTTCTTTTAGTCTAGGCCTCTACTGGATGTTTTGCTTGCTTACATTACATACAAGACATTTTAGTACATTTAGTACATTCAAAGGAGTAAACAGGCTTGTTTTAGTATTAAGGATCTTCACATAAGGTCATTTCTAGCATAGCAACAAAAATCTGACCTTGTTAACATTTCAGACTTGCAGTTCACTCTTAAAACATTTCATACCATGCAGACCTCTACAGTATCTTTGAGTTTCACAAAATACGAAGCAGACTGACTCTGCCTTTTTCTGTTAGAAGCTAAACCTTTTCATGTACCATAGCTTTAATCATTCTTAAAAGGGCAGGTATTTGCATTATCAGCAATTTCATTAGGAGAAAATAAAACCACTGAAGTTTTGCCCTAAAAGGATTTCTGGATGACTTAGATGTTACCTGTAAAATAATTTCTTCAAGATTGTTGCCACACTGCTATTTTCATTATATTAACTTTTAACAAGACAGCAAAGCTGTGACAAATGCAGCTTATATGTAGGTTCATATTTTCTTCCTTTGGTGCAGAACTCTTCCTACTTCTTTATGCATGAGAAACAGCTAGATAGTAACATATTTCAGCCATGAGATCTAAGGAAGCAAGCAGAACTGATCCTGTCCATTCAGCACAGGAATTGCAGTTAATGAGTAAGTACCATTGATCTCAATGAAGGTATGTCAGCAGATACTACATCTAGGAAGGAGAACATGCCAGGTAAGGATACCAAAAAACAGAAATCAATTAGGAAGTGAATTAAACAGAACCATCCAGCTACAGCCACAAGAATGATCTGTTTAGGAACTGTTTAGGGCTATCATAAATACAGAAATACTGTACATACAACCTGCCAATGACTTGCATGGACAGCAAGATAACGCTGATTTTGTGAATTTGAATGGTAAATTTAGACAATATATTTTTACTGAAAGAGCCCATCTCTGCTTTAAACGACTCTCAGCTGACTACTGGTAACCAATAAATGCACTGAAAATACTAGGTTATATCCTGGAGAACATAGATGGTCTGCCCAGAAATGAAAGTCTCTGAATGCCTAAAAAGCTGAACACACAAAAACGTACACAAAGTAAGCTTTAAGAACACCTTCAAACCATTCCCCTTGATTGCCAGTGACGGAAAGATTGCAGCTTGAAGAGCTTGTTTGTTGCGAGGTGCCTGGCACACGCAGCAGTCACCCTGCAGCCTGTAATGGGAACGTGTGACCCTATGGCGTCCCATGCAGTGCAAAGTAGATGAACAATGATCGGATTCTTATTCCTCTGACAAGAAGTCAGAATCATTCTTGTTCCCTTTAGAAGTTCCCTGCATCATAGGTTTGCAGGCAAACAGAGCCACTTGTCAAAAGAGCAGCAAATACACCTGTATGTCTATTCAGATCCAAATAGATAATACTCAGTTTTCTCAGCTTGATGGTTTCATGACAAACACTGTCTTCCCCATTTCTTTTAAACCAGAGAATCTTCTTACCTTAGTATTACATTAACAAAAAGGACTAACCATGATGGATTCTGGCAGAGGGGCCAGACTGCACTGACATTCACTGCCATCTTGTGTCCTAGTATCAAAACATGCTTTGCTATTTGCAACTTGGTTCTCCCTCTGGATGTAGAAAACTCTCAGTTTTTTACAGCTGTGAAGAATGCAACCATGAGATGCTTATAACATCATCTACGGTGGACCTGACAATTTTGTACAGCTAGTACGCTTTCACATGGCAGGACATCATGAATTTTATTAAGCAGCAGCAAAAATAACATGAGAAGATGTACTATATGACCAGATGTCTTTCTTTTTCCAACAGCCACAGTACTACATCTGTGTGTGAACAGTCCTCCAATGAAACCAGAAATAATGAAAAAGAAGATCCCTTAAACATGGATGAGATGCCATTTATCAGTTTAATGCCTAGAGATATTCTTTCTGATTATGAAGAAAGTAGTGTCATTCAGGAAGTGCGTAAAGAGTTAGAAAGTCTAGAGGACCGAGCAGGTGTGAAGTCTGAGCATGATCCAGCTCATGACCTGTTTCTGGGAGACGAAATATGAAAGTTTGAACACCAGACAGTTGTTTAGTTAGTTCTAGAAATTTGTCTAGTGTCTTGCTTACATAAACCCTTAAAAGATACTGCTGGATAGAAGTGCAATAAACATCATCTTCATTGAGCATCCACTGTCGTGCACCAAACCTGCGTGTTCAAACTACTTTTGAATTCATTCAATCTTTGGACCAAACCTTCCATCAAAGACAAATGAGAAAGGTATCAGTGTTTCCTTACCCTTGTATAGCAGAAATAAACATATCAGTACTTGTACTCATTTAAAAACACATGAAGCATACGTAAACTCAAGTTATTAGTGACCACAGAAACTACTTCTATGTATAGTTCCTGTACACACACTTGCAATTATTTTTCTGGAGTAAGACCCACTTTGTGCTGTTTCAGTCACTGATCTTCAGCAAATTTTCTTTTCTTTTGAAGTATGATAGGTGAAGCTGCAACATACAGATTTTGGGTGACACATCACACATATCTCGCACACCGGGAGGAAAGATGGAAAGAAGGGATGCTTACCTTTTTCAGTGAATACACCTAGAGCTTCCTCTTTCCTCTTTTTCTTCTGTGTGTAGTGGAGGTCATCTGTCCAGCATCGAAGAAATATAAAAACCACTGTTCCATAGCTACAGAGTATCCCTTGAGTTCTGCATTTCCATATAGAATAGCCCTTGGATTCTCTCACTGCATTAAGGGTCATACCCTTAGGAAAGTAGACTACAGCGTTTTCCATGTAAATAACAAATGGTGTTTACAAACATAGATGCACATAAGAACAACTGGCACATACAGGAGTTTTCAACTCGACTGTTCAGGGCTTTGTCTCTCAATGACAAATACTCTGAACAAGTGCAGAACATCTAAATGGACCAAATACAAAGCAT
Organism: Odontophorus gujanensis; assembly: GCA_013399175.1. Classification (NCBI taxonomy): domain Eukaryota; kingdom Metazoa; phylum Chordata; class Aves; order Galliformes; family Odontophoridae; genus Odontophorus; species Odontophorus gujanensis. The sequence goes on from VXAB01011854.1 coordinate 276,885, forward strand.
ATGGATTTTCTCTTCTACACTGAGTAGATGTTATACACATACATACACAGCAGCATAGCTGCAGTTACAAGTAAGCTATGCCTTGTAACCAGTGCCACGTATGGCAACATTCTACATTTTATGAACATACCCTCTAGGTTGATTCCAGCTAAGGGTTCTGTACACTACTCCATCAGCCTCTGGAGATAAAGGAACAGCAAACACAAATTCATTACTTCAGCTAAGCAGTAAGACACCCTAAATAGCTTCTCGTTGATGTTTAAAGTCACGCTTCTCCCTCATGAGCATCTATATCCAGAGATGCTTAAAACAGTGGTTACAGCTTTGAATACACTTCATAGGTATTAATCTGAGTTACAGAACGCAAATATTAGCATTACCATTTTAACAAGTCATTGATTTAAGAAATCAATATCAAGCTAGAGTAAAATCTGATGCACCTATCTTCCTGACTCTCAGCTGTTTGCTACAATGGTTCTGATAATGATTTTTAGGAGTACAGATTTCACTATCTAGTACTGGACATGCTGAAAAAAGTCAAGAGGCTCCAGCCACAAAATCTTTCTTAAAGCTTCTTCCCAAACAGCATCCCCTACTGCTTATGGCTAACGTGAACAGCAAGTACCCATAAATTAAAGAACAGTTACTGACTGTACTGCTAGCCTTCAAGACTCTCACCACTTCTGGTTAATAAAAGATTTTCAACAAATTTGTCTGGTGCTGGAATCAACGTGAATTGTTATCACTAGAAACAAGAACGATAATTCATCAGAACAGCCTTTTTAGTTCAAGAATTCTTTTCCTCCACCAGTTCTCACACCAACTCATATACACATTTCATATATATCGACAGATAGTTATAAAATGTGTGTATATACATATATATATATACGTGGTCTCTAACATGGTTCATAGTTTCCTTTCCTCTCTATCCCAACTAAAAAACTAAATTCCTATACTTTAGACATAATTCACCTCAACAATAAGAAGAAATTGGATTTCACTGTAAATTCCCTGGTCTAAAATAGCACTTCAAGAGAGTAAGGACTACCCATAAATATTACCCTACGTAAGAACGTTAACATAAGTCTCCCTCCAAGTTTCCCAGTGCCTCAGTCCCTAAAAATACAAGTTGCTATTAATCAAAATTCTGCAGAACTACTTTAATTAGAAACATAAAGCAAACACTGTAAACTCTCCCCAGACAATCCAGACTCTATTCCAGTATGCTTACACAGAAGAAAGTTCACCACTGAACAGGAAATGATTATGAAGATGCCTCTCAGTCTTCCATCCACTTTTATCAAGACTTAGAAGCTTACAATAAACTTCAAAAAACAATGTTCAACTCAAGTCCCCCAAATGAGGCTAATGACGAAGCAAGCATTTTTTAGAATTCTTTTCTTAGCCATACTTCTCCCTCTTCCAGCAACTCAGGATCCTTTGGCAGTCTCAATACAGACAAAACTGGTATGCCCTATATATTATGCTTACCCTGCTTCCATCTCATTTATGTCAGAGAGGATGTGACACAGGTCAAACAGAAAAGGAAAAATGAGGGAATACTCCAAGCAGTGCCTGGCTCTCAAAGTGCTAGATTCCCCAGGCTTTTTATCTTACTGTGTCTCAGCAACTGGAAAACTGAACGTTCAGCTCTTCACATTCCTTTTTCCTCTCTCTAAAGCAAAACTTGTTGCCAGCCATATTCAGAGCCTAACAGTTTCACCAGGAAGGAATTCAATTCTGGAGAGGAAACAGAGTTGAAGAAAAAAGCAGCGTGAAAATAAGCCCTGAGGAACAGCAGACAGGCTACAAAATGCTTCCCATATTATTGTGTATGGAAAGTGCCTGAATATACTCACATATACAAACAGGTTTACAGTTCTGATGTTGCCTTAGAAAAGCATATTTCCATGAAGTAATTCTGACGTTCTTCAAATAAAACCCACAGCATTTAAGGATTAAAACACAACAGAATGAACAAATGTTTTATTGGCATGTTCATTGTTGTAAACAGTAACTGGCATGAAAAAGTTTACCAAAAATCTTTTGATTGTTATAAATTAGGAGGCTTTATGAAAACTAAGGAGAACTGTTCTCTATTGATCTTTATGGACCGAACCAGAAAAACTGCTGTTCCTAGGCTTTGCAAGGAAATCACGTTGACTGCATCAGTCTCTGCACTACAACCTGAACTACCAAGTTTATAATGTTGATTTGTTAAAGACTGTCCAAATACTTAACTATAGCTATGGAAACAAATCCAGGAAAAAGTAAAATGGCTTCCAATGGGTGGAGAAGATGCAAACTTGTAATAGTCTCAAAAACAAAATGTACAAAAAAGTAGCTCAACAGAACAAAAGCTTAATCAACCAGGGGAAATACAACCCTAAAGTACCCAGCATTGTCAAACAAAATGAATACAAATTTTAATAGGCAACTACACTTCCAAATGTACACAACAGATGCTGATATGTGAAAAGAAATGGAAAATAGCTGAACTGCAGTTCTGTTAAACGGACAGGGCAAATTTTATTTACACATTGGACGAAACACCATAGAGCTGTTCATCAGCTTCTGTAACCTGCTAAAAACCAGTTTACCTTACAACAGCTCTGCAAAAAGAACCAACCCCTGCTGGCTGCTTTAAACAGACCTCTGAGACCACCTGTTTCATGGGAGAAAATTCTCAAACCTTACAACTGTAGCACTTCCATCACATCTTCGACCCTTTTTCGCTGCTTTTTAGAACCAAGGTGTTAACTTTTACTTCTGACTCCGATGAGGTAATGTGTGTATCAGTGAAACAAACAAAAAAAAAAGGATTCTTTCATGGCCTTTGCACAGCTTTTATTATTAAGCTATGAGTATCCTGTTTGAGGCTAGTTTCACTAGCTACTATGTGCACACTGTCCTCAAATTTTCACTCATTGCCCTCCCCACCCATTTTTTAGTTCTAATCTTTTATTTGCACATCCCTTTTAGCTTTACAGTACATTTTGCTATAGTGCACAACATGATTCCAAGTCAAACAGCGACCCAACGGGGCACTGTGCTGCTGATTGGTAGCACAGCCCAATCAGTGCTGGTGTCAACGCTTTACACCTAATGAGCGTCCTGCCGTAATGGCACTACACAGTAGTAGTGAACCTTCTTATTTTAAACAAAAAAAATTCCCCAGGGAAAATGCTATAGCAAGTATCAGTCTTGAGTCAAATCTTTATTTGGTGCTCCATCCAGATAAATTTTTAGTGCTTTCTCTTTACGAGGAGAGTAGGTTACCCGGTGTCCAGTTTTCTGGAGTCTGCTGCTTTCTTTTTTCATCAGTTCGTTTCTCTGTTCATCTGTTAATTCCATTAATTCTTCAGTTTTATCCCTAAAAACAAAACACATATTAAAAATCTATGTTAAATTTACTAAAAAAGTAATTAGATTTCTTTATTCCTCCCCCATTGGAGTTTAGTAAAATAAAAAAAGAACAACCCAAAACAAAACTAAACATAATATTCCACACAAATACTTTTCTTCTCCAGCAACTAACATTTTTTCTGAGTCTGCTTTCTATTCAGTGCTCTTACAGTAGATCCAATGGAAAGCAGCAAGGAACCAAGGCTACATTCCATCTGCTCACTCCTACTCTTTGTGAACGACTGTTCTTTATTCCACCACAGCACTAACAGCTAGAGCATGTCAAGCCAGTCACACTACTAGAAACCAGCAGATACTCTCCCAAGTGATTTTCTACATCAAGGCCAGCAGCTTATTAACTAGTGTTCCTTAAAGTTAACTTGTTCCTTCTGCAGTATTTCTCAATATTAACAGTCCACTCTACTTCCTAAGTCAAGCAGAAATTGCAATACTCAAACTTTCAGCCTTCAAATACTGTCTCTGAGCTACTCCTGCCAGATGATGAATATTCTTCATGCCTAAAACTGTAATCCCAGCATTTTCTTGTCCAAACAACATACACTAATTTCACAAACAAACTCAGAAAACAAACTAATTCCTCTTCAAATTGTATGACAAGACTTTAAGACTCCACTAGGGATACAGATCTATTTTAAGAGACGAAATTCAGATACACTCTCAAAAACAGCAATTACTTTTGTATTTAGCAGCGACTTGAGAGAGAAGTGAGTAAAAGGGAAAAGCGTTTTCTAAAAACAATCAAACCCAAACAGTTAATATTCAGGTTTATTTGAAGCTGAGAAGCCTGACTATTACAGTTCTGTGTTCTCAACCCTCTCACACAAGCATTTCTCCTTTAAGAAAAAATGTTTAGGCTTCTATTGATTATATCACCTCTTGAATGTTTAACACAAATTTTTCTGCATTACTCTTCTGTGATAAAATACATACCTATAAAATATTACCGCGCCATCATCACAAATGTACAGAGGCCAGACATTCAACGTAGATACTTTAGGATTCCAGTCCAAGTCTTGATGAATCTCTAGGATGGAAATGTCGCAAGGAAACGTTCCCCTGCCCTGAGAAGAAGGAATTGTGGATAAAAAAAATAGATAATCTCACACACACACCCCTCCCCAGTAAAACAAGAAAAAAGAAAAGAAAAGATCTTACCTTTGCAAACTCAATATTCTCTAAGGGTACTCCACTTAATTCACTCAGCTGTAAAGTAAAGAAGAATGGATTTAATGCTATTCTACAACACTGTTATCTGCATCAACGTGAAGTCTACAGACCTGCCAAATCTAGAAGCTTACTGGCATACTCAAGTGATCATATGACCTAAGGTGTTAGTACAAAATTACAGTGACAAAGTACACACTTAGAAAACTTTTGAAATTACCGAAGTGTCACACCAGTGACACTTGATGTGACACTTCCATCGCATTCCTCAATTCAGAGCAAGGTAACAAGACCACAGATACAGTAGAGAATCCATGATACAGTCACCAATCGAGGGGCCCACTGCCCCTTGTTCTATCACTAGGTAGCATTGAAAAGAGGGTTGGGTCCCATCCACTCAACTCCCTCCTGTTAAGTATTTGCTGAGCAATGTCACGATGCACAAAGAATCATCACAGCCTTGTCCTTAACTCAAAGATGTGCTGCAGTCTTATTTCCATGGCAGTGCAGATACTAACTTAAATTTATTTGTATCCCTGGTTGCTTCTTGCCCCAAAATATGGAGACTACATTTCTAAGATTCTTGCTTCCATCAGCTCTTCTGGTATGTTAAATTAAACTGATAAGAGCAGACTAACAACCAGCCTGATTTTCCAACTCTCATATCCTTTGCAAACTAGGTTAAGTAAATACTAACAAGTTCCAGCACATTTCTGAAATATATCAGCTGTACTCCCAGATAAAATTTGGCTGGAAGATCAGATGAACACATCTGTTACTACAGATGACAATTTCAAATTTATCTTACTGGTGTGACCAAAAAGATTAGCAGTGTTCCTTCAGACTTTCAAGTTGCTACCTGCAATGCATTTCTTAAGAAAGGAAAACAGGAAGAGTTGACTTCTTCAGACAAAAAAAGATGAAAGCTGAACAGTGCTCCTCTTTCCAGCCTATACAAAAAATCCTATTATTAGTATTTAAACAAATCAAGGATTTTTGCTTGCATCAATATCCAAGGTGTCCTTCTTCCATCTCGCTATTTCTACATATAAACAACCATTTCTAAGAACCCTTTGATAAACCAAATCTATAAAATAGTCTCATAATAAAACACACTCCTACTCCAGACTTCTGCTACTATGACACACGTATGCTTGTTGCATGGAAAATTTTGGTCTTAGGAGGAAATAAAAGTACTAAAGTCACGATACCCCTGTGCTTCCCAACAGAAGACATTAGTAAGGCATTCAGAAACCATGACAAATTGTACATTTTACCTTCTCTTTTAATTCATCAACACTGCTGCTTTCTAGCACTACTTCCTGGAAAGAATCTAGTTTCATCTCTGATGGCCTCCATCGTCTCGATAAAACTGCAAGTTGTGACATGGATTTCATCTTCTCTATTCCTTAGAAAGAAATGTATTATATTAACACCACAAACTAGCTTATTAAAAATGAGGCTTATTAAATATGAGTTACCCATAAGCTTGTCCAACTCAGATAATGAACAGTGCATTACATATACACACAGTGCCCACTAAGTATGACATAACTCAATATGCCGCAAGCAGTCTAACAAAAAAGAACAGAAAAAGGGGGACGAGAACTTAATCACAGTTTTGTTACCTCTAAATTTCACATGATTTCTCATAGACAGTACCTCCTACAAGCAATGCCTTTTATTTCTCTTCAGGATGTGTTCTTCCCATCACATCTAGCTTTGTCACACAAAGTATCTGGACACCCAATCAAGAAGCTGACCTTCTGATCCCGTATTTGCACGACCTTCCTCTGCAACCTGATAATTATTTATGTGCTTCGGTTTTGTTTCCAGTGTAAAGCTTTTCACAATACACTTGCAGCTTTCACACACTAACTACATGCCTGTTACTGAAGCATCACACCAACCACCTTAAAAATCCATACTGCCTTCAGATTCCATATATCAGGACATTCTCTGGTAGACAGGGTAACACCATTAACATTACAATCAAATGAGTAAAATAATGTGGAAGAGTTGATGTTGATGGTTTTAAAAAATGGTCCGCAATTTTGTAGTTCAGCCTACAGAACATGCAACTTCAACATTCATGTCTACCATTTTGTGCTTGTGGTGCATTAAACCACCACTGTTCAAGCTTCTAAACACATTCTAGTTTTGTCTACAACTACATTTCTACTACCTTTCAACATTTAAGCTGTTATCCAAAATGAAGAAACACTCAATTAAATCCTTAGCTTGTCCAAAGCAATTATCGAAGCTTCCTTCAGAACCACAGAACAACTAATTTAAATACACACAGAACAGTGACAGGATGTAACTCACTATGCCAAGAAATGTATTGGTAAACTGCTGTAAGTGGCATTATATACTTGACTATGTGTTTAGCTGAAAAACAATGAAAGAAATGCTGACAGAACTTAAAATGGTTGCCTTTTTGCTTCTCCATCAAAAATTCAACTGTGAGCTGATGCGTATTTCCAGTTCATCTGCAGGACTGCTGAACCTTCATTGTTCATTTCAATATCTTGTTTGTTTTTGACATAATTGATATAACTAATAGCACCATGCTTCATCAGTTGTCCAAAAGAGCTCATGGTACTGGAATAACAGTTACATTGAACTTATTAAAGCAAGTATGCTTGTGAAAAATGTTCTCAGCAAATGCAATCTGCATTCCTCATCTAATCATGATGAGAAATGTCAGAAAAAAAACAGCACGACCTATCTTCTTTCCTTAATTACACTTGATAAGGTGCTTCACTATTACTAGTCTTAGAAAAAAAAAAAAGGAGGGAATTGCATTTCCTACTGCACTCTAAATAAAATCTCTAGCATGACCTTCACTTTCTCTTTGTATTGTTGTTACCATCAAGTACTTCTAGGAAGACCTCCCAGTTGCTTGAAATATTGATATCTTCCTCATAGATATGATAATCCAGAAACACAGTCCCTGGGTTCTTCCATGTTTTCTTCCGTAGACGAAACCTGTAAATTAAAGAAAACTTTTCAAAGAAGTTTTCTTTAACTGTGTTGGTGCTAAGAAATAGCATGCTGGTTTTCTCTTTAGGCAGAACTGAAATGCAACTCACTTATATGAGGGTAGGTAAGGTTTAGCAGCAATAATTTTAACGTTCTAAGATAATCCTGACAGCATGCTATCACCACTGCCTGGCAATGCAGCATCAAAGACAACAAGCCTGCATGTACTTGTTCAGTGCAAGAAACACGTTAGGATTTCGAGCAAGAAAACCTGTGCAGCATGAACTGAATACTGCCAGAAGCTTCCAAAAGTTATCCCTCCCTTTTTTCCTTGGAGAAGATAGCATGGAAAAAGTGGAAAGGAAGAAGACTGGTATCTGTTTTATATTCTTGGTTCTACTGCATCAATACAGACATACAATAAAAAGATGAGCTTTACTCAGACAAGTAAATAATGGCATGAACAACTAAAATGGAATGAAATACACATATAAAACTATAATGGTTTTGTTTCTATATACAGAAGTCATCAAATTTCATGATATGCCCAAGAGGTACTAGACAGCATACTTGTGTTAGACAAAGCCCATGTGCGGCAGACAAATCCTTTAGCCAAGTCACGGTTAAGATAAGGAGAAATTACCTGGTCTGGATCTAAGTTTTTACTCCTTTTCTCTACAGGAAAGGTTTTCATTTTGTTATGCTGTTTGTTTTTGTGTGTAAACAAGTTTACTTAACACTTTTTTGAAGAACATTTTTATAGAGGTTAAAACTTCTTTCATCTAAACCCGTAGTCATTTTGCACACTTCCGAGGTAGATACTATTCTCTTCATTTTAGATATGAAAGCCAAAATGGTTAAGCTAATGCTTTTATTCAAAATTAGATTTCAGCATCCCATTAACTTATTTCTGCTCCTAATATTCTTCCTCCCGTAAAAGATACACACTTTAAAGTAACAACGTGTCATTTAACTTAAGTCCTGACTGCAATCTCTTTACCTGTCAATTGTTAAGTCCAGGCCACACTGCTCTCGAAGCTGAGGAAGCAACTCCTCTTTGGACTGTCTGACAGTCATTCCCTTAGCAAAAACTGCATCCAGAAGAAACTTGCATGGCTGTGAACATAAATAGAAAGTCATTAAAGAAATTACCTGAACAGAAAAAAGCAATTTACTTTCTGACCACATCTTTGAGACCAGTCCCAGCCACCAAGCAAAGTAATCATTGCAGTGCTTTTCTGTAAAAAAGGCTGATTAAAACCTGCATTGAACTGCACTGCAGTCATCCTTGGACAGGTCACTCAAAAACTACTGAATGCATGCCTCTGTAGAAGTAGCACCCGGTCCCCAGATTACTAATTGCTGCCATTATATTAACATATCAAACTAATTGGAAAAAGCTACTGAAGGAGCTTTTAAGATGGATAAGCCACATGATGATCAATATGCCACTCCCTTGGCTTTCACTGGTCAGACAGGCCAGAACACCATCATGGGAAACTATTCTTGGACTACTCCCATCATCTGCTCACAAAGTTCAGTTTCAGTACCCTATGATCTTCCTTTATTAACATCAATATATTTTGCAGTTTGGTCCAAAACATAAAATCAGAAACTAAGACGCATATTACATTAACTTTTAAAGACTGCCATCTGTATAATGAGATCAACTGTTACACTTACCACACCTCAAAAGAGGTTACAAGCAAGTGAGCTGCATTACTCTAACAGTGGTATACTTGTTTGCACCTTCCCTCAACACTGCCCTATGCAGAAGAGACAAGTAGCCAGCCAGCAACACCTGTGCTGCATAATACCAGCAAATTATTTGCTTCCTATAACTGAAAACAGCAACAAGGCAAGACACTTTCTATTTGGAAAGAACACTACTCAACTCCATATTTTTAAGGAAAGCAAAGTGATTTTCATCCATCCTCTTAATTACACTGCAGAAATAAAGACATCTGAAAGCCATGTTGCAGATCACATTCCAGCTGCATTTTGAGACACATGTACAGCAATAGCCTGAAATTCCCTTTCTTAATCAAAGGGAAACTAGAGAGAAGTGCAGAGAAAAGAGGGTATTATTTTTAGCAAGATTTCAGAGAAAAATCCAAGTGCCAAAGCACAGACTAATAATTTAATGAATCACTGTTAATCCATCTGGACTATATCAGCACCTTACCTCTGGTTCATTTACCAAAAGCTGATAGACTTTGACTCTGTATTCACCCTTCTTAAGGGCTCTTCCAAGTCTAATCGTTATCTGTACAGAAAAAGAAGTGTCCATTAGAGCTGGTACTACAGTCAAAATGACATTCTGTAACAACACCACGATTAATGCAGTGATTTAAATGGGCAACTAACAAGAAGTTGCAAGTTATTATCATAAACTTGGCTATATTGTACCAATGTATATTTTTAATTTTTCAAAATAACTTCTGAATAACCTTGTTGTCATCAGAAAACGAGGAAAGTGTCTCATTGAGCCGAACACTCTCAAACTCTTGATTGCTGGCATAGACTCTAAAGACTTTAAAGTGAGAGGATGGAACTCCAACAAAAGGCTCCAATTGCTGCTTGAAGGCTGACAGTGTAATTCTTTTATCGACGTGCACCATCAACCCTAAACAAAAATGAAGATGAAATTAGCAAGAAACAATCAAATATTTAAAAATGCAGTCTAATATATTATTTCCATATATATATATATAACTCTACTGAACTTAAAGGGCATTACTGTAACTTGTGTGAGTTTCACTGCATTTGAAACATTCACGGGTTGATACTCCTAAAGACACCACAGTTCTGAATTGCTCTATTTTGCAAACATCAGAGTGCTGAACAGAGAAAACGCTATGTGTTCCACAGAGTCTACAGAGTGAATCAGATGGAGCATTTGCAGATAATACCCAACAGGTTTTCACTTGCTCGAGGGATAGGAAATAGTATATCTGAGCAAGGATTGACTAGGCACGTGCCATGGACTTGCTTTCTACATTTTCAGAATTAAAAAGGTTGGATATAACCCTGTTCTGGTGTGCCATATATTATCATAAGGCAAGCTCAAGTCTAGATTAAGGACTTTTCTCTGAATAGCTTTGCATTTAAAAAAAACATTCTGGTTGCATAACATTCTGGAACATAAGTAACTTCACTTCAGAAATCATGTTTCTTAATATATGTAGTCTGGACTACGCCATAAATGACACTCAGTTTCAGCAGGGACAGAGTTGGTATTTCCTTCAGTCTCTAGGATGCTGTTCTAGCTTTAAGAGAAAAACAGTGCTGATAACACACTGAGGTTTGAGCCGCTGCTGAGCACAGCAGCTGCAGAGAGCCAAGGATATTGCAATTCTCAGCTTCTTGTAGTATCCTGCCAGTGAGAGAGCTGAAGGGGCACAAGCAGCTGGGAGGGGACAGGGATATTTTAATCCATATAACATCATGTGCAAATAAATAAAACCGAGGGGAGTTGGCCAGGATAGGGACAGCTGCAGCTCCGGGACTGGCTGGCAATCAGTTAGCAGGTGGTGAGCAATTGCACAGTGCATTACTTGTTTTGTAAATACCCATTATATCATTATTATCTTTAATCTCAACCCACAAGTTATTCTCTGCCATCCTACTGGGAGAAGGGCAAAGTAGCAAACAGCTGCCTGGTGCTGAGCCGCCCGCTGGGGTAAACCACAACATTAAGTATTTCACTCCCAACAAGCCACGACACAGGCACAATGTATGATATAACTCACTATAAGAACATCAGTAAACTGAATTATAAACCTGCATGTGCTCTCATACTAAAAGCTTTCACTTTCAGGTGTCTGCTCCTACAGAGCACTACAGAAAGTGTTAAAAGTACTCTAAATAACATCCACATCTAACTAGTCCTACCAAAATAAAGAAAAGGAAAAGTTTAAGCAGTTTGAGCAAGGTAAGCCACAAAGAAGTCCTTCCATTCCATCCCTTCCACAGGGCATTTTGCTCAAACTGTTGTAACAGCTTCACTAAAATTTCTCTCAGTGTGACTTGTTCAAAGTGAAAATGTTTCTTTAACAAATAAGATTGAGTCTTTATCTATTATTCTTACATCGGGATTTCTAGATTATGAGTTAGATCTTTGCCTTACAAAAGTTTATATCCAGCTGTTAATCTTTCTTCTGTTAATCATAAAACATAATTAACATGGATTCTTTTTAATAACTTACCCTTTTTATGACAATAAAAGGCTTCTTACACTGAACATGCACCATCATTCTCACATTTGCCATATACTTCATTGTATTAACTGAAGCACAGAAGGTACAAATTCAACAGCCTACTGAATTAACTCAAAAATGTAAAGTACACTTCAATTCTCTTCAAATAAAATGATTTGGACTTTTCAGGTTTGTTAACTGAAATGTTAGCAGAATTATTGCTCTGCAATCTGAAACAAGCATAATGCTGTCAGCAGATAAAATGACTTTCCTTTCACTAGAAGACAACTCATTCTCCAGAAAACACCTTCATCAGAAGGAAATAGTAGCACCACAGACAGATGTAACATGATCTTAAGCAGACAAAGTGTTTTCACACATACCCACCGAAAACCTAGCTTATATCAGTCTGTTAGTAACTGAACCTGAGACCACATGTCACCCTTGCACTTTCATTAGCTTTAACTTGACATAAACAAGCTTTTCAAAACTGTAATTAGACTTCACAGAGTGCATGTATTAAATAATGAATTTAACCTAACTAGCATTTAAGGCACAGGATTATTGAAAGAAGTACATACATTTTTGCCCTTCTCCTGAACCTTCATCCGCACTGTAGGGCTCTGACTTAAAGTACATATATTGTGTTTCTCCTCTACTCTTGCCGCTTTCATCATATTCACTATCTGTTCCAGAATCTTCTTCCGCTGTGTCCCAAGTTTCTTTCTTTCCCTGACTTGCTTTTGATCGCCTACTACTCGTGATACTATGAGAATCGAGTCCATTAGCCAAGGGAATGGGGGCACTGTCCACGTTGCATAGAGTATCGCTGCTATGACTCGAACTAAGGATATCACTGTCCACCGAACTCGTACTCCTGTCATTATTTACATCTGAATCTGACCGTTCCTCAGACTGGAGATTTTCATGATCAGAAATCTGAATTTGGTTTTCAAGTTCTCTGTTTTCTGCTGAAGCTGAAGAGTCTATTTCATTTGAAGGTGATTCAATATTTTCAAAATCGCTGGCTTCTGTGCTTTTGCTGCTGTCTCCATTATCACCCTCCTGTTGCTGCTGCTGCAGGGACAAACTTTTAAGCTTTTCAGTGCTTTCTTCCAGAATTGCCTCAACAGATTTCATATTGCCTGCAGGTCCTTTTACTCTTTCGCAGGCATCACCCAAGTTGCCCGTATCTCCGCTAGGCTTCTGATAAACGGACCGTCTCAACTGAGATCCAGGTGACTGCTCGGGTAACGAAACATAGAGCCTGATTGTATTTGCATGACGATCCAGAAGTTTCCACAAGTGAGAATCTGTATATGCCATGTGACGATCTACAGACTCTGAGCTTTCAATAAATACCTAAACATAAAATAACAGCAGTTTTACCAATCAGCGTTGCTTTAAATAATAAAAACAAGAACAGCGAAGAGAGCATTGAGCACACATTGCATCAACAAGCAACACAGTCTCCTAACAAATATTTTCCAGACAGAAACGAAGGAGTCATAGTTTAGCAGTAATTCCCCTTCCTTAATTTCAGAATCATGTTCAGATCAGAGTGACCTGTACCCAGGCTGCTCTAAGCACTACTTACATCATGAAGCTTCTCTACCTTCAGAAGTACACTTAAGTACCACTGCACTGTACCCTATTTAATCTGTACGGTAAATCCAGTTACAGTAGTAGCAGGATCAACAACTACAGTCTTTATTTTCCAGTATAGCATCACAAACAAGAAACGTGGAAATGCATACATGGGTAAACAACAGAGCAATTGAGAATACAAGTGACCAAATTTATCTTTTTCCTTTCTCAAAGATCACCATGTGAATGCAAAAGGCTTTGAAGTAACTGAATAACAAGTCAGTGATGCTATTTCGCTCCACTGTAAATCAAAGCTTTCACTCATCTTTGCAAATCCAGGATACTGCAAATCTCGAGCCTAAATTTCAAAGCCAGATGACATGTAAAACAGTTGGAAAGTGTGCTATTGTAGTATAGAGAACAACACTACCGATGAGTTACTCTTTTTGTGAATGCATGCTCTCAGTAATACACTTAAACTTTCCGTTCTGAAGCAGTCGAGCAGTTGGACCATATCATTCAAGGCCTCTTCCAACCATTCTACTCTATTAGAACTGCAACTGGAAATAGCAAGTAGAAGTGTTCTCAGGGAAAATACAGATTTGGCTAGGAGAAATCCTAAATTTAAGATGAAAAACTACCAAAAAATTGCTCTTAGCTTTGAAGTCGGCTTCATAAGAACTTTAACATCATTCAGAAGCTGTTACTAAGATTTAAAAATTAAGTAGGTAGGTTTCAAAGTAGTACCAACCATTCTGTCCTAGGAGCTGACTTTCAAAGATGTGTCAAAGCTTTTAATCTCAGCACCATACAAACCTCTGAGTATAAACATGATTTCTGATTGCAAATCTGCTCTACCTTGTTAGGTACACTAGGTTTTATATACAGCCCATGGAATTGGCTGGCATTGTAATACTTTAGTTACCAAAAAAGACAAAAATAAATACTTCAGAGAATAGTACAATAAGTGACTGTAACCCTTTTTAAATTTTACACAGAATTCCCTCCCATTTGCAACACAGTCTTGTAGATGATGTCGTGCAGACACACAAACAGTTAAAAATCAGAACAGCTACCTTATTGCTTCTAAAAAAGCCTTCAGCTTTCAGTGTTTTGCTGGAAACATTCAGAAGACGCAAGTCATTGTAGCAACGTTCCAACACAACCCGCATTGTTTCAGCGGGCAGATGCGTAGCCTAAAATCAGACAATCACAGGACATTAATGTGCATTAAAAAGCTTCAAATACTGTAACATGAAGTCTATTAAGCCTGTCTCTTAAGTCTGTTGCTTTCTTCCATCCTTTGACACTCAGCAGTTTTTTCCACAAGACCAGAAGACACTGCTAAGTCAAGCCATCTTAGAACTCACAAATTGTGAGCAACCAGTACTGAAAAAGAAACAAAAACAACCAATCCCATTCTAGGGGTACAAATCAACTGAAAATTAAAAAAGTACACTGAGCCATAATTCAAAACACATTTTACAACAAGTGTTGTTAAGTTCCACAAAACTAAGTCATAGAAAACTGAGTGAAATGGAATTTAAATGGAAGCAGCAATATCCCATGGCTGAAGACCATCTAACAGCTGATCTTGTACAGCTTATTTAAGTGGTTGCTGGGATGAAAACAAGGGTTTGCAAGGAGCACGTGGACATCTGGCTATTGATTTTAAATACTGAAGCCAATGGGATAAATTGCATGCTGTATCAGTGATATGGTTAAAGAACTCACCAGATCTGCTATTGACAGAATAACTCACTGAGGTGATTGAACTTACTAGTCCAAATGAATATTGGCTTGACTCTTCAGCTTCTCAAAAAAGCAGACTATCTGGTAGGTTAGTAAACAACAGGGTCAGACAGTAGCTACCTTTGTGCAAAAGCTGGGGTAGAACTACAGACAGATCAAGTAGACTGCTCTTATTAGCAGCAGAGATGAGAAACCTCACACTGCAACAACTAAGCAAACTCTATAGCACAACTTAAAGTTATTAAGCATTTTCAGAGCAAAAATGGAAATTACGTAATAACTATTGCTGAACAACTGTAAGTTACCTTTGAAATTAGCTGTTTGAATTCCAGAACTGTCTGATTCAAATAAGCTCGTACACTTATTGGAGGAGCAACAGATTCAGTCTTGAGGTCAACTACGTGAACCTTTACCATGACCTCTGTGGGGATGAGAAGAAAACAAAACCACAAATAAGTCAAGAAAACCCAAAAGGCAAAGAAAATAAGCATACCACTGTATGATATACTGGTTGAGGGGTTTCATTAAGTGCACACAAACAGCAATGAATTTGAAAAGGCATCCAATTTCAGAATTTCATTTTAATGCTGGAAGCATAACTGTTCTACACTATCCAAGCTTCATTTTCATACCACCAAGCAATGCACGTGCTACCCCTATCTTCATCTATAGATAATTATGTGACATACCACCAGGCTTATAGCACTGGAAAACTTGGTCAGGTCTTCTTGTTTCCAACAGTAAGTCAAACATATACGTTGATTTAACGCCTCCAAGTAATAAGCCCATTGGTGTATCCTCTTCTCCTTCATAAGATCGTTCCAAGTAGTCATGGAACTCATCATATTTGACGAGGCGACAACAATCTAAAGGGACGGCATCTTCTAAATCCATCAGCTAAGCAAACAGAAAGAAACAATGGGTTTTTTTTTGTGACTTTTTCCCCCATAAGCTAGAAATCTCAGTATACACATTCAACACTCATTTAACCTATTGTGTTGTTTTTTGTTTTTAAACAGGTACATTCACAAAGTATTTTATACATAAATGATAAATATAGCCAGCCTGCATCAAAATCCAGAGAAAGGGGGGGATTTGAGGTGCATACAAGTACATGAAACAGTATACTGTATCATATACCAAATATCTTAAGAGGTCTGATAAGGTTATGTGCAGTAATCTTCCATGCACCCTAAAGAAATGTTAAATGATTCCAAATCCGCATGGCTTCGCCTGCACTCTGTCAGTCCAAGGTGCACATATCAGGAATTAATGAGTAGGTAAGGAAAAATACACTCCTTCAGCATTTTGTGAAAGTCAAAGATCCACAGATGAACTGGTGTTTACTGATGTTACTGTATTAGCTATGCAGGAAGTTTCTTGGAATTATTCTCTCACTATAAATCCATTCTAAAGTTCTTACTGAAATACAAATATAAATGATCAGAACTCTTAACTTAGCGAGGCTAAGGAGAGTCTTACCAGAAGCTCTCACAGTCATTTTAGAATAAGGATCATATTGCATTTTAGAAGGGTACGTTCTATCATTCCCAACAGACAACATCTGACAGCTAACAACAGAAAAGTCAGTCAGTGCCTCCAACTAAAACTGCTTTTCAAAAGGAAAAATGAGTCAACAAATGAACACAAGAAACACTCCCACAGCACTAGAAATTTTAAATCAGCTTTAGAAAAACAGCAGCTAATAACTTTAATACTCTTATTACGCACAGCATACCTTGTAAGCTATTCCCACAGCTTCCTTCAGTGTTCTATCCTTATGAACCTCTAATTTGTTCTCCATCATTATCTGCTTTGTTGGATGCATACAGAACAACTTAATCTATGAAACAAAATGAAGAAAAATCAACATAACAGTCATTTAAATTACTGTGCACATTAAAACAGATATTAATTGACAAACTTATTTTCTAACTACGTAATATAAAATACATCCTCAATTCAGCTGTAGGAAAGCTTCCCTTCAGCTGCAGTCATAACACAAATTGCACAGTAGATAGAACTGCATGTATACATGTATATATTCAGCTATTCACATACATCTTCATGTACACAGACAACTTGATAGATGTAGGTAAATATTAAAGGAATATACGTAACTTTTTGCAAGCTGATGTTTGCATGATCAGAATACCTTTAAACTGCAGAAAGTATACTAAGTAAAAATTAAAACGTTCCCTCCAAAACAAAAAAAAACACGCACAGGAAGTACAAACGTCAAATTCCTTCTTGATGTACACCCATTTCACAGCTCTAGGAAACCTTCCAATAATGCAAGCTGATTCTTACGAAGACACACTCGGAAATCATAAATGTTGTATTTTGTAGTTACCTAATTTGTGGTCAGAAAACTTCCCCCTTTCTGTCCAATTATTTGTTTACAACAGCTTATGAAACACCAATCCACATCTCACAGAGTAACAACATCAGAAGATTTAATAGCACAAAGCACTTAACACATGGCATTATATATTTTTTTGATTCAGAGCTAGTTAGAGTTGTTCTGTTCTTTTTTTTTTTAAACACTAATTCACATTCACAGGGAAGATAAGAACTCAACAAGAACCTCTTGTTATTACCTTAAATGGGTGTCTCCACTGTATAAGCTTTCAGTAGAAGTACAATTCAGATGTACATTTCTAACAAGAATCTTTGCAGTGTATTAACAAATTACAGTCAATAGTGGAAACAGCACATGGAAAATTACTGCCACATTAGTGAGTAGAAATTCTAACCTTGCACGTGTTGCGTTCTATTTCCCGTTGTCTCTTTTCTTGCTCTTCCAATTCTCTCTCCTTCTGTACCAATTTCTTAATATGGTCAGGACACTCATGTGACTCGAGAAACTCTACCACGAAAAAAAAACACACCAGAACAACTTTTAAAAATGAAAATCAATAACTTCAACTAAACTTCACGCTTCATGTCCTGTTCCCTTTGTCAAGAACAGCTTCTAATTTCTACCCTTATTCTTCCTAACAGTCATCCTCAGATTCTCAAAAATTTTGTTAAGTGTTTCCTCTATCTTTTTTTAACTAATTCTTCTCAAGTATATATAGATAAACAAAATGCTTTGCTCAAGGATCTTTCGCTCCCTTCTCCACTGGACATAGAACTTTATAGGTGCATATACACATCTGAATGTCATATCATCTGCATGTCTAATACTGGAATTCAACAACCAGCTCAAAAGATAAGCTGGCTGTTAAATCACCAAACTATGATTTTCAACAGGCACCGTTTATGTATGGTCCAACAGATTTTAAGGGAGAAACATGAATATTTTCAAGGAAATAAAAAACATTTTTGTGACTTTCACAAAAGAAACAAATTCTGAAAGCATACACTTAGTAGCATGAACAATCTAACACCCTATGAAATTTGCCAAAAACTGAATGGAGTCTGCAAAGAGATCTTTTAGTTTTGAATCCAAATAGAATCTTCACTTCTCAATGAGATACACTTCAAAGAATAATGAACCTAACAGCTACTACATAGTGCTGGGCATCTTCTAAACCCTGGTGTGCTATGTCAGATGTAAGGAACTCAGAAGAACATGAGATGTCAGATCTGTGTTTTGCTCTGTAATTTATAGGACCTTGCCTGCTAAGAAGCTAAAAACTAAGGCTGATTATAGCATGTAAAACTTACGTGTCAGTAAGTTCACGTCTACTCATTTTTTCAGAGAAGAAAACCATCTTTATCCCACTATCAAGTATAGCACCCATAGAGAGTCTCAGTTTATTCAGTGTCACCCAGTATACCAAGCATTCAAATCCATAATATCAAATAAATTGTAATGCCACATAATGATCATGAAGGATTAGGATTAACAGAGAAATGAAATGCTATAAAGAAGGGTCCCCAATATGAAAGCTACTTTCAGCTTACCTTATAAATATCAACACCACCACCCTCTCTCCCTCCAAAAAATTAGGACTCATTCATATATACAATGTTTCCCTACTTCAAAATAGAATCTTACTAGTTTAGAACTGCAAAACATACTCACTTGCATTCCTTGCTGGATCCTTCAGTCTATATATTAGCATGTACGCATTTGTGGAGCTGGTAGAGAAAAAGAATATTTACCTGAATTTCTTAGGTAAGAGGACATGGCTCTTTTCAAAAGCTGGTCTGTTCCCCCATTACCAGCAGTAAGCAGTTACACTGCACTTACCTTAACAGTGCCCAAAACTGAATTTTCCTAAGTAAATGCAATGTTAATTTAATTTAAATCACCTTCAACAGCAGTCACCATAGCTTTTAACATTACTTGGCGCATCAACTCTTATTTTCAAGCTAACCTGTTAAGCACAAGTCTTCACCCATTTCTTTGATTACATTAGCTGCCAGAAAGGAAGGTAGTGCTACAGCACTTACCTAGCAAAAGCACTGGAATAATAGCCTCTGCTTCCAGAAGACCCACCATATGTTTTCTTAATATCTTCCTGAGTTATCTAACAGAAAAACCAATCGAATGATTATTTGAGAAACTTGCAATAATTGGCACGCATTTATTCTCATTATAAAAAAAATTCAGATCTGCTTTTTTGTGGAGCAAAAAAAATCTGTTTCAATGCAATCATCCATTGAAATGAAAATTTCACAATGAGTTTAACAGTTCTACAAATACACTTCTCTAAGCAAGGAAACATTCTTAGCACATACAGGAAGGTCAAACTCTAAATCCAGCAGTCTGTATGTGAATAAAAGGCTTCTGTTTAAATCATCTCACACTCAGCATCAAGATCGGCATGGCATGAGAACTGACCATAAAGTCTGGTATGCTGGAACCTGCTTTTTACAACCTTCCTCTTACAAGAGGGAGAGAACTAACACGCTTAAATTGTTATGGGAAGAATGTGCTATATTCTGCTTACACAGAAAACAGCAGAACACAAGGAAACTGAAGGAAAGAAATGGGACTGCAGCAAAGATAAGTAACCAGCATCAACAGTGCCTGGCAAACAAAACTGAAAGGGTAGCAAGGCAGCTGGAGAAAACAGAAAACAAGTAATAATCCTGCTACTCTGCCCCGCAATTCAACATCAAGACTATACATCAACGAACTACAGAGCACAACAGCTCTGTTACATGCAGGTGAAAAATCACACGAATAATAAGAACAGATTGATTCATTTATGTGTACCTAAGAAAACAGCAATATTATTTTTACCTTGCTAACATGTTGATCATTAAAGCTGTACCACTGGTCATCACTAAAAGACTTTATACAGGCATAGTAATGGCCACCAGCAGCACTTCCAGAATGGACCATAACAGAAAAGAGTTCATACAGTAAAGAACTCTGCAGAGAGAAGAAAAATGATGTGGCAAAATATACTAACAAAATGTAAGCATAATAAATTAAATACTTTTAAAACAATTACATTAACTCAAGTATATAAATAGCTGTATGTTACAAAAGTGCAACAGAAATGTATTAATGCAGCAGATAGTTTTTCTAAACACTGTTCAGGAGTATATAATACAAGAAAAAAGAGGAATTTCCCCTTGGGCTGCAGGAAAGAGCTGATGGAAGGAAAAAAGGACATGGAAGTGTGGTTTTTGACATAGTACTAATGCATCTCTTTTCAGAACAAACTCCGAATGTGAAGACAGAGTAACAAAAACCTACAGCAATTTACTCATTTCCATAATCAGAAGGAAACAGAATAATACAAAGACCTGGAATTAGCATTAGCAAAAATAATTCTCAGGCTTAAAAAACACAGACTCTGAACATGCAAACTGTTAGAGCTGCTCCAAAAGTAATGCTTTCTATTTTATTAGGCCTGTCCAGGACATCAACCAGACATTAGTGGTACAGCAGTAGGGGCTAAATCTTCCCAATATCCCATTACATGCTGTTGCTGTATGACAGATTTCAGCAGAGGAGCAGTCTGATAGAATGGTGTCTGACATAGAAGTGTGCATGAAGCAAACAGGGTCACCAAATTCCTCAATGGGGAAAAAATGGCACCCACTGACATTCAGTGATGCTGAATGTCTATGGAGACTGAATAGTGGATGCTGGCACAGTGAGGCAGTGGATGGTGCACTTCAGCAGGGGTGACAGTAATGCAAAAGACAAGCCATGTTCCAGATGGCCATGTACAACTGTCACACCGCAAAAAAAAGAGCATCCCCATAAGCTCATCTGCAGATTATAACCAGGACACCATGTAGCTAAGCATCACTGCACTGTAAACAATGGCAGCAACATTGTAATACCACCAAGTCCTGCCAGGTGCATCCTAGCAATGAAGGTGACAGTTCCTTGGACCACATCAACTACTGGTGAGGAGACATGGAGTCAATTAGGAATCAAAACAACAGTGCATGGAGTGGAAACATGCAAACTCGCCATCAAAGATGTGATTCACACGAGTCAAGAGATGAGCATTGCTTTTTGGGATAGAAAAGGGGTGAGTCTGCTGAATTTCCTTGAACCCAGACTGACCATCGACTCTGACCATGACATCACAACACTGAAAAGCTGAAAGCTCAACTTTCATCATCAAGTCAGAACACAACCTTTCTCCTGTGGCATGGTAATTATGCACATGCATTGCAGCATGCTTTTGACCATAATCTTAAAAATAAAACTGTTCACATTTAAAAAAAAATCTTCAATTTGTGCTTCTGGTGCCCAAACAAATAATCTAGAAAGCCTCAGACTGACAAGTTGCAAAGGCTTTTACTCTCATGTGTACTCCAAAGCAGTTGCATGCTCTCCTTTACTGCAGTACCAAGATATTTGGGAATTTGAATAAAGATGACTTTTCTTTTTTGCAAGAAACAATTATTTATATGTATTACTATTTCCATTTGTGTTGAACTGACCCCATTCAGCAACTAAGCAAACACTGAGTCACTCCCTGCACTCCCCGAGTGGGATGCTGGAAAGAAACTAAAGAGTGAAAAGAAGATAACTTGTGGGCAGAGATGACAGTTTAGTAACAGGAAGACAGACAGAAGTGGCACAAAGGCAATCACTTGTTGCCTCCCATCAGCAGATCAATCCCCAGTCAGTTTCCAGGTAACTTGATTTTGTAAAGACCAAACTCCCAGCTTTAACTGCTAAGACATTAGACGGTGTGGACTATCCCTCCAGTCAGTTCAGTTCAACTTGGCACTGTCTAAGAACTGTTCAATATCAGCTAAAACACAGTGTGCTATCAACATTTTTAGTCACAAATTCAAAACTGAGCATCACGTGGGCTCCTTCAAAACAAGTCAAGTCCAAACCCACACCAGATCTGGTACATTTTTAAACATACCTTGTCACTACCAACTTTAGCGATTCTTTCTGCTGCACTGTTGCTTTCGAGGCAGATTCCTTCATCAACTCCATCATCATTAGAAAAATCATTGCTCATCTGGTCACTGTGACAACTGCCTTCATTTTCTGCTCCACTATCAGTGCAACTCTCAGTCTGAGGAGATTTCTTAAAATAAGCATATCAACATCACACAACATTTGAAGTCACACGGAACAGGAAACGACAACATTCAAGAAGTACAAATTAAATGCACACATTGAGGTGAGGCTGCAACAGTGTGAAGAAGAGTGGGATAATCTCCCCACACAACTGGTTGGCAGCACTAGGCTTCAGATGATAGGAAACCAGAATTGTTTTCTTTATGGAAGCGTGGAAATTGGAGAAATTGGAGCACATGCTTCTACCACAAAATAAAGAAAAATCCTAAGATGTATGAAAACGTACAATTAATACACCACTGTGGCTAAAGAAAATTGCGTAGCTGAAAGCTAAAATGGGTTTATTGGGTCAATCCTTGAATTTCCTTAACAAGAAATTACAAAAACATTGAAAACTATTTTTCTCTTTTTTTTTTTTAATCTTTACCTCATCTTCAACATCAATGAAGATACTCATGTCTAACTCCTCAGGAAAAGTCATACGATCATTCAGTTTAATCCTGTGCATAGTGGTATAATCAAAGTCAAACCTCTTCAGCTGCAAAGTCAACAGATAGGGAAAATGCAAGAACCGCAGGCCCTAAACAAAACAAAGAAAAGGTTATGCTACCGTTGCTGAGACTAATATTTAGCAAAAGGAAGCTTCACAAATAATCTGGACAGTGCTTACCTTCCTTGCATCGCATTTCTTCTTACATCGCTCACAAAAATACTGATTGGGACCATCAAGAATCTCAGGCTGAATGAAAGCATGCAGTGCTTCTTCCTAATAAAAAAAAGATGTGAAATGATTTTTGAAGAACCTACACAATGTAGGTATAAATGAAAGTAACTTTATCATAAAGATAGAAACTACTGCAATCACTGAAATCAGAAAATTTGAATAACAAATTTTAATACTTCCTTCAGATTTTTGAAAACTGATGGAAGTGTCATTATGTGACTGGGTGGTTTCACTGTTTACCACACATACTGTGAGCTATGCTTTAATACTGAAGCTCTTCAGCACGTTATTGAGCTATACAGCTACCCATCCATTCTTCAACTGTTATATCATTAACACTGCTGTTCCTCATGATTATTTATTAACATCTCTTGTCATTTTCTGCTGTGTAACGTTTAAAGCAAAATCAGTTTTGTTTATTAGGACATGTAATAACACAATTCCAAATATTCTTCTTAGTGATAGTTTATACAACAAAACTCATGAAAAATATCTCTACATTGTTGTGCAGTCCACAATAGCTACTGCCAGCCAATTTTGTAGCATTTTACTTTCAGAGTAACCGTTACCTTTGAAGAGGCAGACCTTACTAAGTCTCACAATTACTAAACATTTCTAACATACACCATATATACACTCCAGAAGATATCACAAGAGATGAAACAACAGATTCATATGGAAAAAGCTATTTAATCTTCCTTGTACTGCACCGAATCAAGAGAACATAGGTTGGAAGGAACTTTTGGACTATCTCCAGTTTTTGAAGTTTGAACTTTCAGCATAGTAAAATACCATAACAAACAGTTCAAACTAATTTTCCTGTGGCTAAAGATAGGTATTGAGAATTTTCCACACAGAAGTGCATCGTAACACAGTTAGTAGTTTGACAGGTATCTTACTGCTTGTATTATTTAAGATCTGTAAAAAGGAACAGTAAAGTCTTTATGAGAAGTTGCATAATGAATAACAAAAAGCAAAGCTTATTGGAAAATGCTCCTGATTTCCACCTCAGAGTTTCAGAGCTCATATAGTTTTTCCATGTCCAGTACATACTTGTAAAAATAAAAGATCTTACCAAGCTACCTTAGACATCTAAGGCATTAAAGCAATAAAAGTAAATATCACATCATCCATATTCTTATTTTTCCTAGTTTTAGTTTGGCCATGAAACCACAGACAAAGCAAGTTCACAGAAGAGTAGTCCTAACACATCTCTGCTCAAAAAAAAAACAAACCCAAACATCTACTAGTATACATACTCAAACCCTCAACAGAAAAGCTACAAAACATAATGATCCTTAAAAACATTTACAGCTGTATTTGTCATATCTCCATAATTCTGTTATCAAACTGTTTTTGCCCAAATAAGTTACGGATGCCCCATCCTTGGAGGTGTTCAAGGCCAGGATGGACGGGGCCTCGGGCAGCCTGGTCTAGGGAAGGAGATTGGAACTGAGTGTCTTAACATTCCTTCCAACCCACGCCACTCTGTGGCTTCATGAATTTCCACTGTTTTCTAGTAACAATTTCAACGTGCCAGCTAGTTCCTCACTGAATCCACTCCTCTTTCAGCTATTTTTCATCTGTACAATTTTTTGTCTTAGAGCAACACATATATGTGTATTTAAGTTCAGTCTATTAACAATGTGAAATTCAAGCACACAGTTTTCTACAGTATGTTAACTGTTGTCCTTGATTACATACCTAAAATAAGATGCTGTATGTTATGCCTGCATCTCTACTGAGCTCAAAGAGACCGCTCCTGTTTTCTTAAAGCATGCTCTTGAACTATGCAGATTGTTAGTGAAAAACAACAATCTTGAGATAAGTACTAACGAGACCTCAGTGGCCAAATGAGGTTACAGCCGGGTTACTGTAGTGTATGACATGAACTTGGGGAACAGCGAATCAGGAAAAAAAAAACCTCAAAATGCAAACCTTATGACAAACATTTAAAAAATTACTCCATTTAGGTAATAAAAAAAGGAACATCCTTCCAGTAAATTCTACTGCGTTCTCATTTAAGTATTAACATTCACAGATGAACACAACATTTCAGGCAACTTCATTTTTTGGTAGTACACAATGTCGAACAGTGGGATAATACACTTCATGTGGCATTCTACAGATTAACCTTACTTTAAGCTTGTGCATCCATTCTCTCTTAGTAGAAAGTAATGGAAAATCACTTACCTCTAACTAGAGTTCTTTGAAGGTAGTATCCTCCTTAGATCCCCTATCTTGGGTTGTGTCGCCTGCTGCAAGTTCCCTCAGGAGCTGACTAGCAAGGTCTGAGAAGTTTTATATTCCCTTCTATAAGCCCTATTAGCGCATGTGTGAGGTTTTTGATCTCTCACTTATATCCTTTCACCTATGCCTACTAAATCACCATCACCTATGGATCAATGGAGGATACTACCTTCAGAGAATTCCATTTAGAAACAGGCGATTTTTCCCTTCTCCAAAAGCAAGTATCCTCCATATCTCCCCACTGCTGAAGACTACAACACTAAAAATCACATCTGCTACAGGTGAAACAAATGCAGAGAGGAGAATCAACTGATTATAATCAGAGTGGGAATTGAAAAAAGCTCAAAAATTGAAGCATCAATACAAATTGCAACCATGCAACTCCGTAACAAATTTTTAAAACGATTTTGCTTGGAGTATAGTAAACCCAATAATGGTTGTTTTACAGGAAAAATATTTAATACTACTGAAAGTAATCTGATATCAAAGCCCTTTTTTGTTCAAGCTTACTGCAATTTTACAAGTACACAAATAATGTGTTTGTTTTTTTTTTTTTTTAAACGGCATCCTGCTGTAGACTTTTTCTACTGAGGTAAAAAATTTCCTTTTGAGACACGTACAATGCATTGCTAAACACAGAGTCCAATTATGGAGTGAATAAAGCTTTCATTCTTTTCTTTAAGAGACCTGAACAATCTCATCATCAAATAATAGAAATTTAAATGAAGAATCTTGGTTTATGAAATATTTCCAGAGATGTGGTAAAAGGTGAAAAATGAAGCAATCAAAAAATATCACTATCACTGGAACTGCAGCTCAAAACAGCTGGATGTTTCTGAAAAGTTTAAAGCGCACTTAAAAAGAAATCAGAAGACTTAACTAAATTGAATTCTTTCAGTGAGATCAACATCCTTCCTATCTTTACTGCTTCTCAAGATTGGCATTTGAAATATTAAGCACCTTGAGCTTACATGGCAGCTTAACCTCATTTAACGATTCTCAACAGAATGCTGTTAAGAATTGGAGAATATTAGCACTTAAAAAAATGCCAACATGCTAAAGACAAAAGGCAAAACTACTTGAAATACAATAAGTAACACTGGTAAGCCAATTATGCAACAAGTGATTGTTTAAATCAACCTTTTCCCAAAGACTTGGATTTATTCTTCCACTTTCTCACAACTTCATCCATATTACAGACATTTTAAGCCACAGCAGTGGAGTTCCATTTGTAATGACTTACGTTCATGGAATATTGAATAAAACAAAACTTCTACAAACATTCTAACATACATGCTTGCCAACATCAGTAATGCTGGAGCACGAGTGACCAACAGCAATGTATGATAGGATTTCTTATTACTAAATTGCTTGTTAAAAGCACACGGTATTTCAGAAATGAACTTCAGAAAGCATAGCAACAACACTGCAATTAAGCTAAAAAAATCATCTTCTGTTCTTTTGCTAAGATTTTCAACCAAGCTAGGAAAATTTAGCAGATGTGCCAATGAAGAGAACAGCCCAAAGAAAACTTAGCAATCTCAAAAAATCTTTCGGGTAAATGCTGAAAATTGTATCAGGAAGAAAATAACTGATTACTTCAGCCTTAAGGCAATAAAGTTGCATTTCCCCTCCCCTTATACATGCACCAGTAGGACTCATTGAAGGGTAAAAGAAAAAACAAAACAAAAAAATAAACCAAAAAGCCAAAAAAAAGTCTTCTAGAACTTGCTAGCTGGTTCACTGCACAAAGACGAACACCCCAAGATGGAGTATCTAGGATGATACTTACCAAGTAACAAATTATACCACTGTCGCATTATGTATTCTATGTGTATGGATGCACTATTAGTCAGCATAATAGTACACACCACGCTAGCAAACGCCTGGTTGGAGCCATACGGGCGGATGACCAAAGGAATATCCAGGTACGTGTCAATTCTCCAGCCTTCATAGCCACATTCTAGGCATCTTACATAGTCTTTCAGTTTGCCTTGATACAGTTGATTTATAAGATCAGCCTGAAACAGACATTTAACATTGCTTTAAACATTAGAACATTCCCACTCTTTAGATACACAAGAAACAACCTTTTTAAAGAAACCACGGCACAACAAGTTGAATAGTCAGTTCCAAGCAGGACATCCAACTCCTGACTCCTGTTTTTTCTGCCATTTCTCTGATTTACCACTGCAAAGACCGTGCAGCAAAACAGCTTCTGAAAGCACGTTATGTAAGCTTTGCAGCTTGAGCTGCAAGAGCCCACTAACTAACCTAAGAAATACCACTAGCGAGAAAGTTATGACAGAAGCAGTTATGTAACCACTTCCCGTGCTTCAAATAAAGAATACCCAAAGTCCAAAATATTTCACTTTCAACCAGAGGAAAAAAACAACATTAAAAAGGCAGTGTAGCTACAATGAGGAATAAGAAGAGCGTACAAGAAAAACGGCAACTACTAAAATCTGCCAATAATCTTGTATTTAAAAATCAGTTTGCATTTTTGTTTTTACAATCATCTGTAAAAACAAAACACGACCACAGCCTGAACTACTAGAACAGTATTGATACAATTACCTGTTCGGTTTGCTTCCATTTTTGCTCCAAAGCATCAAACATAACTCTACAAAGCTCCTGTACATCATGCTGCTGCCATGCTGTCAGAAATGGAAAATAATGAAACTAAGTTACTACTCAATATAAGAACGCTTCCTACAGCTATCAAATGGTTTTCAAGTCTCCTCCACATCTACTATGCTAACCACTGGGCAGCGCTCAATTCCACAGGCAGTTAGCTCTCAAGACAGAAACACGAGCAAACAACTGCTCGCCATATTTGTGCATAAAGAAGAACTCTGTATACGAACAATAACTACATATACGTAAGTGCTAATATGTTCTACTTTAAGGTTTATTAGAAAATGGTTCTAGCTTACTCCCCATTTCATGCTGATTCCCCAGAACTCTAAAAGGTGTTGTTCCCCACACCCCCTCACTTTCTATTATGCGTAAGGACAGGCATTGTGTAATTGCCTGCAGAAAATTAGGCTGATTATGGAGAAAAATTATACTAGATGAGTTTCACAGTATTATTTGATTTTACAGAATTCTCCATGTAACTTTCTTCTTAACTGATATGCACGCATTTGACATCAGTGATTCAAAATAAATGCAATTTTCTTCTGAAGAACAATTTGTTTAAACCACTTAACAAGTATAATGATATCTTAATTACAAAACTAGTGTTTTCTTCAAACTCACAGATTATTTCTTTAGGAAAAAACACTACAATCAAATATCAAATTAAGCTATCTTGCCTCCATCGAATCAAAGTAGATTCTAATCATTAATTTTAATTAGCTATTTTTCCTCCAACAGCAGCAGTTTAGGCACTTAACAGGAAATAGCTGAAGTAAATCACACAAGCTTAACCGCTGTGATTACCCTCACTGCTATCCCATCCAAAACTCCGTGTAACATCTGTTGTTTCAATTGCTCTTTTCTTGCTGGTCTGCAGTAAAACAAACAGCCTTTGAAGCTGGTAGGGGATACTTGTCACAGGATCCTCTTCAGATTCCTCAAATTCCCACCTATTTACAAGAAAGTATTTGACAATTAAAATGCTGTTAAAATATTACTCAATCAGTACCACAAGAGGTCTGTCAGTTCAGAGGTTCACTGAAGCTCTGTTTCCTCAGTGAAAGCAAAGAATAATTCTTCAACAAAACAATCTTCCATTTCTACAACATGCATTGACTAAGTGCATAAATCCGCTCGCACAGTGAACCCATTCACTGTTCATATTTGTATATGAACAGTACTTAAAACTTCACATGAAGTTTTCTGTTATCTGGATGTGGTATATTCTTTTAAAAGCCAATCTATGCCACACCAATAACACCAGGATGGTAGTAAAATCAGAAGGTGCTAAGCAGAGAAGTTAAAATAGTCTAGCTGGTTTGATTTCAAATACAAAATCTTGTCCCTTCCCTTGAAAATGTCTCCATTCCCTTACTGTGTTCTGCTCTTTGCCTATCTACATCTCTCTACCCATTACAGAATGAGAGCTAGCTATTCATGTCCAAAAGTATTTCAATATCCAAAAGATAAAATTCTGACATGAGGTATCCAAAAGGGTTTCATACCACAATGTACCAGGACAAATGAGACAGACATAACAATTTTAACAATCTGTCTGAATCATACATACTCACTTATATAACGCATTTCTAAATTCAGGAGTCATGAAAAGTGTTTGTAAAAGGCTGTTCAAGTAACAAGTCATTGCTTGATTGACCAGACCCACATAACCTATAAATACAAAGGAAACGGAAATAATATAAGAAGATGGCAAATCACTAAGACTTGAAATATATTTTAAAAGAAAACAGTTCTGGGATAATATACACTAAGAACTGCATCCAGCTCTTGTCATTCACTGTCATTTGCTCCATAAAAAGTAAGGGAATAATACAATTACTTATTTCAGAGATCATTAAAGAGACTGTTTACACTACAGACATCATCTCCCTGAATTTCAAAGCTATTTCAGTCTCCGTGAATCACATTTCAAAATAATTAACAGTATTTAATGCTACATACTCCATCAACAGACACAGGTAAAACTAGAAATATATTAATAGTTAAACATTTCATAGTAGAACCTAGAATTAGTTAATAAGCATTTTGTATAGCAGCTTACTTATTGCCTAACTAAAAAAATATCCTAATTGTAATTAAAATTTCTATCTGCAGTGGATTGCATTCTATAAACCAAAGACCTACAGCGTGCCAGTGCACAACTTTTAAAATCTTCTTCCACACTAATTAAAACAGCCACCAAAATCCAGTGCAGTCTTCATTAGTCGAAATGAAAAATGTTTATATTATTGTCATTTTCACATTTCCTCCTAAGTGTATAACATTAATAGCTGATAACGAAACAGCATACTCTGAACCACAACATCATAAAGAAATGAAACATTCTTAGTTATACCCTGAAGTTCTCAGTAACAGCATTAAATACATCTCAATTCCATGTTAGCAACAAAAAGGCAGTTATCCCATGCAAAATACCAACATGTTCTGTGAAGATACTAACTTGGTCAATACATTTAATTTATTCCTCTACACAGTAGATCAATTTAGTTTTATTAAATTGAAATAGGTATGTGGCACAAACACTAAAAAAAAAAATCTTGAACAGCCATGAATCAAAGACACATTTGCATCTCCTCACAAACATTACTACTAGGAGTTGTCTCACTACTGAGCTTTAACTTAATGGACACATTGCAGCATATATGAAAGTCAAAAGCAAGAACTCTAATGCACATTGCAGAACTTAACTAAGGATTAAAAACAGCTGCCTAGAGCAGGGGGTTGAATCAGATGACCTCCAGAGGTCCCTTCCACCTCAGCTACTCTGCTTCTAAAAACAACTCAAAAATAAGTTGAGCACTTGTAGAGAAGATTGATAAGAATACAAAGTAAAAACCTAGAATAGTATGAAACTCAGCTAGGACATTCCCAATCATGTATTTCAGGCCTATGAGAATTTAGCTCCTGTCAATCTTCACACATAGTGATAGCTTGTTAGCACGACAGAGCTATGACCATGAAATCATGGAGGAAAACTCCAGACCATTTTTTTTTTTCCCCCTCTCTCCTCTGGCAACGTCTTAAAATTTTTTTATGAGCCAACATTGCTAGGAGGCAAACAGAGCAAAGGGCTGTGACACACAGGCAGTGACAGCAGCTCCCGGCCAGGCACAGGTTGCCTTGGCCTGCCCAGCCTCATGGCATCTGCCCTGGCACAAAGCTGCACTCCCCTTGCCAAGAGGGAGGCTACTTAATGCTGATGTGCCATGGAGGGGAGCACTGCTTCTCTTGGGGAATCGTGGCAGAAGCAGAGAAACCAGAAATGGAAGGCTACAGGAGAAAGATTTTAACTAACACAGGTAGTGCAAAGCTTTGAGAGCAGGCTCTCTGAAAAATAGCATCAAGTACTCAATAAGCTGCAAATGAAAATACACAGCTTTCTTGAGACTAATACTACTTGGTAACAAGACCACAGCTACTCAGCCAAGTAGCAGATCAATGCCAAAATGGGAGGGGTCCCTGACAATTACGATTGCACTGTCACTAGCAGAAGCCAAGATACAGATCTTCTGTTCATAAAATGTTTGAATAGTCTAGACAGTGTAACAGAAAACGTGATAGTGCAGAGTGGTTTCAGAAGGGGATTGTTAGTGTTTTTTTGTTTTTAGTTAAGCAGAATTTATTTCAAAAATCCTTAAGATGCTGCTATTTTGAAGTATGCTAAGAAAATTAGAAATCAGCAATGCCTTTAGAACACGTAAAGAACAGTATACCTGTCTCTGATTTGCTCAGGACTGAAGAGTAAGAGTAGCTTTGACTGACGTAATCATTGGTACAGCCAACAGAGCCCTCTCTGGGAAGAGGCCCTATAAATCTGTCCTGGGCACTGTCTTCTGTTGTACCTGACTCCTCCTAAAACATAAGTACATTTATATTAAACAAAAATCAGACAAACTATTTCTTTCACATAAAAAAACGATTGTCTAAGTATATTATATTTTAAGAATCTTTAAAACAATAGAGAAGACTTACAATTGCTAATGTAACTTCAGTTCCACCCTCCAAATTCCCAACACCTTGAGAAAGCATTCTTTGCATTAGCGGATGTAAACAGCTTTTGCAATACTATACCTGACCAAACACAGTACTTTAAGGCATGCAACAAAGCACGTTCGCAATTTATCATCTTCTGTTTCTCAAGTTTACTGCGCTGACATACAAAACAAGATTTTCATTTACTTCTATAATGATAAAAACTACAATTCCATATTCTTACTGAATTGCACTCATTTAATTTTTCTTCCTCAGTTCCACAGAGGCTAAGTAGGCTTTATGTTATCATAAGAACTGAGTAACAAACCTTCATACATCACCACCTTTCTGATCCACAACTTAAATAAACTGTGACTATGTTTGTATTTCAGTGTCACATCTTTGAGCATTATCATGTATTTTGCTACAGCAGACAATTACTTGTAGCAACGCTGACTAATCAGGCTTTTTTAAATAACAAAACTGAAAACAGCTCACACTGCTGCTAATACCAGACTACAATTTTTGAGGATCATCAGTGGCCTAGCACTGCTTTCAAACACCTGTAGGAAAAGAATGAAGTGTATTATGGTATGTGTTCTGTTAAGACTTCTCTCTATATGTGTCATAGATTAATCACATAATCTTATGAAATTAACCACACCAAAACACTGCATTAATACTTGACAAGCATGAATAAAAAGCAACAGCTCATCACTACTAATGGAATTGGTCTTAATTCAAGGTAAAACTAGAGTGTAACAGCAGTCTAAAAGTCTGCTGATAATACTCCTGAGGTACAGTTTACATGAAATACATATTTCAATTTCATTTTCTAACATTATTATACAAGCAATACACATAACATACATCTACCCACCCAACACTAAAGCTTAAGAATTTACTCACCTGCATTATATGAGGTTGTTCACCATCTTTGTCTGTCAAATGCAGAAAGTTCTTCTTCCCTGGCTCAAAACCAGCATCAAGAATAGTTTTGTCACTGTTCTGATCTATTGGAGTCTGTTAAAAAAATAAAGCGCTTTATTTTTTTAAACAGATTTATATGCAATTAATAGTTTCTGTCCAAGTACACTGCTTGAAGTAGCTTCTGGCACACTAAGATGAAATGAAAATAAATAACAATTATCCAGCGTAAACAAAACATACTCATCATTAACACTGACAGAACACAGTATTGTTAGCAGTACAGTTTACCAAGTGTTATAGTACAGCTTAATACTTCAAAGTCAGCAATCTCTTCTGGAGACAAGACAGGGGTCTACACATGTCCTGCAGAATATCAAACCACCACAAACCTCCCCTTCAAGGCCTGCACACAGTTTTGTTTTTTTAAAGAAAAAATGAAGCTCAGCAACCATAAACATGTTTTGAAATAAACATGTCTTGAAATAAACATGTCTATTTCTTCAGGAATTGCATGGTCTAAGTGCATCTCAGAGTAGCCTGAGAGTAGTATTACTTAAAACCAACACTGATTTACAACAAATCACAGAAATAACGTTAGTCTGGGTTTTTTTTTTTTTTTGTATTATACTTTCAAACAATTATCAAAAGAAACACAAAGTTACTACACAGTATTATACTTTATTTAATGACTAAGTTCCTGAATCAATTAAGAGCACATTCTGAGATTAAAATGTAGATAGAAAGCAGTCATGTCCTGCCAAATCAAAACAGTGCTATCAGCATTCTGGTGAACCTACTACTAATTTTACATAGATTAACTAAAAATAATTACTATTCAATATTCACTATGCAATACAGAGAGCACTCTTCTGAAACATTAAGTCTTGAATATTTGTACCAACAGGAAATTGAAAATACTTCTGCCGTACCATGTCAGTTACATTGTCTCCATTGCCCCACACTAAATCAAAGGTTCCATTCACATAGCCCACTTTTGAAGCTACGTCTTCAAACAACTTCTTAAGTGACGTGGAAGCTGGCACATTCAAGGTAACACGTTCATTCACTGTCTTGGCATTTGTGGTATCTTGTATTATACACAGCACTCTGGGCTCCTCAGCAGCACTTTCCACCTAAAATGACAGCAGACAACGTGTTGATCCATAAAGCTAAGTACATCCTGGAGTTCTACCCAAAAATCAAGATTTCACCAAATGGGGTAAATTTCTTACCATCTAAGGACCCTTTTTTCAATTTTATATCTGCTTTCATAAATAAAGAACACCACAATTTTGGAAAATTATGTCAAACCCCTTCATTTTTGAAGAACAGTAAGGAATTTGGATGGGTAGAGGAAAACTACTCAAGTTCTGCACAGAACTTAAGCCTTCAAGCATATAGAAGTCTGCACTGAAGCTGAAATAAACTTTCAGATCATCACTTTACTCTCATATTTGGTTTTGCCATGGCCATAAACGCCGCTGAAGTACAGGTACTCCTTTTGTGACTCCCGGGAATGTAAACCTGAAGACCTCCAAGCTTCTGAATCAACTTGGAAGTCATCCATCAAAACAAACAAGTCTCTGAATCAAACCACAACCAACTTCCTTCTGCTAAATTCACAGCTGGGTGAGTCACAGGAGAAACTTTCTGATTAAGAAAATGAACATTGGCCAGATGACAACTAGGAAGTTTTCATATCATGACAAAAATATTCAGAGCAGAAACTTGAAGATACCTGAAATGAGCAAAGTGAAGGCAATAGAAAAAAGGTAAAATTTTATAGTCAGAAAATTCAAGAAAACAGCATTTTCCTAATGCTTTCCAATACTGAAAAAACAGGAAAGCAAAGTTTGAGGGAAAAACAATCAATACTCTCAGTTCTCCAAAGGACAGAACAGAGAATAACTAATACTGAAATATAGAAGAGGTAAGGTCAGTAAAAGGAATAATTAGTCACCAATGAGTCAGTCTTTTCAACTTGTAACACAAAGCATTAGTAATGCATATCAGATCACCCAAATGTCAATCCATGGTTAAAAGCACATCACCAAAAGGGGCAAACAGAGGCATGCAGTTCTATTTCCATCTTCAGTGGATAAAACATCAGCCAACAGCAGGAACTGCGTTCATGCTAAAGCTGTCAGCCATGTCATAAATATGCACAAAGAACTGAACAACTTGAACATCCCTTGCATTTCTACGTGAGCAACCTCATCACACAGAAGACTAAAATACTGAGTCCCTCACAAGAGGTCCTAAACACAAAACAGCTTAACTAGGAATAAACATTTTAGTTCATCTCTTTATCTTCGGAAGCAGCAAGATCAGTTGGCAACCCAAAACCAAACAAAAGGTAACTGCAGCATCTACTTCCATTGAGTAGACAGTAGAAATGAAGTTGACAGAGAAGGGCAAATACAGCCACTAATAATCCTTAATGTTATATTTCCTACAGACTGATTTTTTCTTGAGAATTTGAAGCCCAATTTCCCTAGGTTTATCAACTTGACTGAAGACTTCAACACAGAAAATTAACTACTTGCTCAGAAGTACACAAGTTGCCACTTCCCGCTAGTCTGCTGCATCTCATCTTCACGTGTTGCATCTTCACTGAAAAAGGAGAGGCTTATTACCTTCTGAGGAAACATACAACACTACCTCTGAAACATTAACTACACATTAAGAAGAAAACAGTTCAAGAGTTAAAAACAACTTGAACATACACAGACTAAAATCGAATTGCACCAGAGATTGCTTCTCAGGATGAGTTCTTTCCATTACGTTTTCCAGCACTGAATTACTTTTTTTTTTTTTTAAATCCATTAATCAGCATACAATTTGACTCTTTCATTTTGTGGTTAGTAAAGACAAGTCTATGGCTCAGGTCAGTGATCCTTCTCTGATTCTTCTCCAGAACACAAACAGCAGCTAAGAACCAGCAGATTCATAGGACCATGCTATTCTTAGGGCATGGGTTCCTGGCAGCAGCAGGGGCCTGCTCTGGATCTAAGCCCACCCTCCTACATAGTACACAGTAGGTCAGAGGCACCTGGTACTACTCATGCACTAGAAAAATGCTAACTAACGCTAGTTTCAAGGATTCCCACAGTAGTTTTGTGCTGATCCTGCAACTACAACTGCTACTTATTTAGAAGTATGATTGTGCTACGAACAGAAGTCCTTCATTTGAGACCCAGTTCTTTTTTGTCATATTTCTTTTACATATCCAACACCATAACTCCCCTTTACTCTGTAGAAGACAGTACTATAAATTCAACTCCTCCTGCTCAAAACTTTCTCCACTGCTTTTGGTTATAAATTATTTGTGACTAATACTGGAGTTACTACTGATACAGCATCTGATGAAGAATTACATACAGGAAATAACATTAAGAAAACAAATTATGTAAGATTACAGAACATTTGCTTGTTCAGTTGCTAGGAGTTCCACACCAGACAAATCCTCTCTTGCTCATTCAAAGATGTAATTCTAGCAGACCAATCTGGTTTAACTCAAGATAGTACAGCAAAAGAGATTAAGCCATTGTGTGAGTTGTTACTGTTTCACATCCACAGTAAACAAGTGAAGCAAAAACCACCTTGACCCAATTCAGTTCATGCCTTAAGTACACACATAGTATATGAACTACTCAACAACTACAACACCTTGTTTGTGGCTACTTCACTTAAAAAAATAAAACAACTGTAAATGCCAAAATTGCCATAGATCAACCTCCAGGCTATTTTGACAGATTTATCAAACCAAGTCCTCAGATTAAGTACTAAACCTAATTTCAGATGTAGCATAATCTGGTATACAAGATACCTACACATGGTTACCATTTTTGATGAATAACTAAAGAGCTACTGAAACACACAGACACAAAAGCATATAAACGTAACAGCAGAAGCTTTGAACTGAAGAAGACTAATAGACACACAATCTTGGTATTCAAGAACATGCATAAAAATTCAACAGCTCATGCTCAAGTTCAGAAATAAAAGCTCAAGCATCATGCTGTTACTGTGGATCTCTATTAATTTACACAGTTGATTTCATCTGTCTACCTGTGAAAATTTCTTCTTCATTTCAGCAAAGATACTTTGTCTGCAACTCCAAAACATATCCTATAGCACATAAAAACAAAATTAACAAGTCATAAATCTTGAAAATAGTAACTGAACTTGTTTTGCACGAAATCAGTTTTTCAGTATAAAATGATTTCTGCTTAATTCCAAACCAGTCATACAAAAACTATAGAAGGAACAGCCTCCAAACAGCATTAAGTCTGCATTGTGTTACCATTCCAATTCTTACCAGAGATGTTATGTAACACATTAGTAAGCCACGACACTACAGACCACATTTCACAGTAAAAAAGTAAACAGAAACACATCGACAATTCAGCAAGTCACTTCATACTAACAAACTCCTCCATTACATTAAAAAAGCCCTCCAGACACAGCTAAGCCTTCTACCTCAAATGGTTCAAGTGCAAGAATAGCATATACCTCTGTAACCCATCTTAGTTCATTTCAAAGCTGCTGGTTTCCTATGAAACTGCTCCTTCGTGCCTCAATTATTTCCTGCAGGAAAGGCTGGATGAGGCCTGTTTGATCCATGGCCTGCACACCACCCAGAACAGCTCGTGCTGCAGCTGCCCCCTGCTCTGCACCATCACAGCAGTGGCTCAGCCCCACTGACCCCGGCACAGGAAGACACCCATCACCCCACAACAACCAAACACCAGTGCTCTTTTAGCACAGTTTCTGCTGAAACCAGAGTAAGGGGAGGGCACGGCACAGCACCAGCTCAAGTTATGGGAAATCACTGTACACGTTGTGATACATACACTAAAAACAACCATGTGAACAGAGGAAAACATGCAGCAGTGCTTTCCATTCTGACAAAGAAAATTAAGATGTTTCATGACTGCTGAAAAATACAGCAATTTATATTTTTGACTCCATTATCAGTGGAAATAAAAACATTACCTGCAAATGTTCAAAAGGAATGCGTAGAGGTGCAATCAGATATTCAACTCAAAAACACATCTTACAAGAGTCTCATAGAGAGACACCTCTTTCCAGTGAACGATAGCCCTTGCCTCACAATCCCACCCTGCTCATGCCGTCGCTTTTTGACAATTCAGAACATTTGCAAACAACTATGAAATAATAAGAGAAGTAAAATTTCAAAGACCTCTAATGAAACCCCTGAGATGTCATTACAGAACTGCAACCACTGCTATCAAAGAGCCAGGTTGATGCGTTAGTATCACAGAAACAGCAGCAAATATCTCAGTAGCTTTATGTTTTTGCTACTTTTTTTTTTTTTATCTTTTACTAAAAATATTTCAAGTTAAATAAGTTTTCCCCCTTTGCTCAACACATCCCACGTAAGTCAAAAGGTTGGACACCCATGGTATAAACGTGAATGTGTTTTGAAATATCCCACTGAAGGCAGTATAAGGATAAATAACTGACTTTCTTTAATACCAAAACTTGTAATAAAGTTGTCCTTAGCATCAGCGTTGCTATCTAAAACAAAGCAAAAAACACAACCTAAACAAAGTTACTTTCCACCCATGAACAAATATCAAACTAATTATTTTCAGATACTCTAGCATTGCTCTTTATATACTTCTAAAGGAAACAAAATGAATAAATAAGAGATTTGGAAGGAGCAGTGATGTTATTTGCATCTTCATTCTCTGCTGCACACTCAGTCAAGATCAACAAAACACAAACTGACAATCTTTATTAACATGCCTTATGTGCCTCACCAAATGACCTACAAAAACAGCCAAAGATAGGCCGCTGCATTCTCAGCAGGATGACACATAAGACGACATTTTATTTTTTTACAGAGGCATTCTGACACCCTATTTAAAAAGCTTTAATAGTCCAAAGCTAGTAATTCTATCTAGTAACTGTCATCTTTACACACACCAGCATATAATTTCAGATTTGACAGACTGAAAACTGAAAAATAAAAAAGAAATGTAATGCTATAATGGGATGGAAAGTACCATGATAATAGCAGGGTGGTAAAGTCTTTGGCTACTACCAATGAGAATGAACCCCAACACAGCAGCCACACACACAGAAATGAAGGAAAGAGCTGCTTAACTAGCAAAGGCCTTAGTTAAGCAAGGACCTCCAAGAAGGGATGCCCTCATCTCCACTGCCAACCCTTAAATGAGGTGTGGGAAGGAGGTGGATCCTGGCTCCAGATCCTCCAGTCACCCAGGTATATAGCATGCACCTGAGCTCCCCTGGGTTGGCCCTGCCTTCCCACCAGGTGCTCCATCACTGGTTCAGGCCATGACTTAGCATTTCCACTACAACAATCTACACATTTTTCTTCCTTACTCATTGCACCTGCTCTCAATTAAAAGCTACAGACATTTTGACTAAGTGACTTAAAAGTGAACCAAATCCCTCAAACATGATTTGGAAGCACTTGATTTTTAGTATGAAATTCACCAGTTTATTACCTTATGCTGAAGACTTAAGTCTTCCCTTTCCACCTGTGGTTGGCCTGTATGAATTCCTTCTTTCCAGAGACACCCACCACATCTGTAACAGGGGTGCACAGAATTTTTCCATATGCCATTTGAGTTGGTGCACGCAGTGGTGGTGGAAGGGAAGGACAGTCTCTTAACATTGCTTGAATGCAACAGATATATCTACAGAATGTTTATTTTAAAGGAACGCTCTTACTTTGGGTTCTCAGCTCTTGAATTTTCAGTAAAGGACTACTGGAAGATTTTCAAGTGTTATTTCACTCCAAATGTATTCTGAATAGCAAAAAAAAAAAAAAATCACTTAACATTTCACTTAAAGCGACCACAAAGGGAATTTACAAACTGTATTGCTTACACAATGCTTGGGAATTTTGCTCACAAGTAACCAATAGCCTCTGACTCCACAGACAAATCACACAAACGTGCCAGCTTTCCAAAGGCAGCATTACATACCTCTCAATTAAAACATTCACAGTACCACTATGAATAACCATCTTAATAAAAACAATCAATTCTGCATTTTACAGATAAGCTCTTTTCAATGCGGAAAACGTACGCTTTAAAGTGAACTTAAGAGAATAAATACCATGCCACACACAAAAGCTTAAGCTTTGCCCTGATTAAAATAAACTTGAAATTCACCAGACATCCTCAGAAAGCAGACTAGCACGTTAACTATACAGTTCACACATTTTCAACTAACACATGTAGTCAGAGGTAGATACAGAAATATTCCACTTCCATTTCTGCAATAGAAAAAAGAACAAAAAAACCCAGCTCAAAGTCCCAACCCAGCCAGATGTTGCTGCATCGTTATACTGCGATTCAGCGTGTCCAACATCGTAGCTTAGGGAAATATGTTGCAGATGCTCCACTGCATAACTATCTAAACAGGCAAACATAGGCATCAGCTTCACAATGCCATTTGGAACAACATTCTAGGATTGTTTTATCACAGAAGTCCCCACAAGTTAATTGTTTGGTCACATCCTTGAGATACTCCAAGTATGTTATATATTACGTTATAGAACTACACTTTCATGCACTAACCTCCTAAAATGTCAAAACACTGACATTTCCATAGACCAGATTTGGAAAACATTTATTGTAATTGCAAACAACAGCTCTAATATTGGTGGACACTGCAGACAGTCATTCTATTTAAGCATTTTCATCACGTACCTTTCTAAACTAATTTAAATTGGTGATCTGTATGGACGCCTGTCAATGAGAACAGACAGCCTGCAAGCAGGGCAAAGCACACTGCTCTGCTGAAGTATTCCAAGTTGCAATTCTGTATACATTAACAAAGGAAGCATTGATACTAATGGCATTCACAAGACAAACAAGGGCTTCCACCATATGCACTCTGTATTTGTCAGAACAACACTGAAATGCAAAACCATAGAGGTTTTAACAGTGTGTTTAGATGTGGCTTGCCATTTCTCATCTCTGAACCATTAAGTACACACTTTACTAACTTTGTGATAATAA
Source organism: Odontophorus gujanensis (assembly GCA_013399175.1). Classification (NCBI taxonomy): domain Eukaryota; kingdom Metazoa; phylum Chordata; class Aves; order Galliformes; family Odontophoridae; genus Odontophorus; species Odontophorus gujanensis. Next base: position 318,033 of record VXAB01011854.1, read on the forward strand.
ACCCATTAGGAAAAAAATACATCTTTTCAAGTGATGGATGACACTCCCCAGATTTTGACTCCATTTAGGTGCATCATAAAATGATTTTCAGAGACTGGAAGTGCAAGCTGGAGCTAACCTTAAACTTAACACAGGCCATCTAATGTTTCCCAGCTTCATTATTTCAAACAGATAACGACAGCACGAAGCAGTAAGCAAAATTCACAAGTTACAAGAATTTAAATAACAGATGTGCAAAGTTTAGCTGCCAAGTGAAGTCAATGGCCTGCTGAGACTTAATACGATCACTAGTTAAGAAATTCCTAAACATCCACACTCTATAAATAATTGTCACAAATCACTGCATTACAGAGGGATGACAAAGAGATGAATTGCAAGAGGCAGTGGAAGACATCATGGTTACATTCACAAAATGGCTTGGATGGTTAAGCCAAAAACAGCAATTCTCACACTTACTGTAGCATCAGTAGCTTAAGGCCATACAGAAGGCATACGAGCCCTGCGTATGACACCAGGACATGCCAAACTTCTGTGTAACTGCTCGGGTGCAAGCTGCCAGCAATTACAAATACAAAGTAGAATTTTGTAGTTTAAAATCACACAAAAAGTAGTCTGCATCCATAAATTTTACTTCTAAAGTATCACTGAGTAGAAACACTCAGATGTTACAATTGAACGAACTTCTTCAGCCACAAGATGTTTCCAGATCAGATCCTTCAAAACCAGGACCATGCTCCAGGAACTTCACATACCCCAACAACTCCAATCCATTAAACTAGAGACGTACTGACAGCACTATATTTTTGCACAGAATGTGAGGAAGTCCAAAGACCTTTGAAACACACAGCAGGAAAGAATAACCATAGAGCTTAATTGCCATCTCCACTCCTAACTCTCTTAGCCTTGTGCATTTCAAACTATGGATCTCAGATTTCTACCAACTCACAACTCACCAACACTGTTGAATTTACAGTGGACTAAAAGCACCCCACACATGCAAGGTACCCAAAAAACTTGGAATGCAGCAACACTTTGCTTGTTCAAGCAGTTACAGCTTGAACAGTTGTAGCAGCTGCTAGAAGAAGCAGCCTTGTTCTCACTTGTTTTCTTCCAACCCCTGGACCCCCTTTTCTTTAGCTTGCAGAGCTTGTAGAGAACACACCTCTTCATATTGAGCTGCCTCGTGTTGTTGATCCTTCTTGAAATTGTCTCTTGTACTGCAATTGTTTGTTTTTCCTCTGTACATGTCAGTGTTACTTTACAGGATGAGAGGAGCAACTCCCCATCTACATTGTATGACCTGGAAAACCAAGAACTATCTCTACTTGAGTGATCACACTGATTTTTTTTCTTCATCTAGATTCCAGCCTGCTGTAGAAAGAGGATAATTGCTGGATACCATGGAAGAAGGTTGGAGACACAACTGAGACTAATGACCCTGGCCAAACGATCCTCCAGAACACCTCCCTTTAGTGGATGGCCTGATGAAGACATAAGAGGGAGGAAATGAAACCCTGCAGCAGAGCCACTGGATTCTCAGCTGCATTGGAGAAGAGGTACACATTTCATTATCCTTACCATTGCAAATCTCAGGTCAATTACATGATTTTCAAATACATAAATCCTTCTGTGGTAACAAAATTTCTATTTAAAAGAAGTTAGCTACCTCACCGAAACAGAATAGCACGCTGGCTGTTAAAAAAATCACTCAAAATAAATACAGTCAAGTTATTATTTCCTCTACACACTTCAAAGACCAACGCTGTCAGCTTACTAAACATGCCTGAAAAAAACACTATGCCTCAAAAAGAAAGTGTGTGCGCTACAAGGCTAGCATTCACCTTTGAGAGAGAGCTTCTACTTCTAGGGATTCCTGGGTCAATAGAATTTACAATAGCATTGTAAACAGCATTCGGAATAGTAGAAACAATGGTCAGAAAAGTAGAAACAATGGTCAGAAAAAGCCAGTAAGAGGCCAAAGAAGTATATTTATCAGTATCTGAAGGACTGCAAAGTATATGGGGTGCATGTCTGACAGCTGAATTAGGAAATAAAAACCTCTTTTTTCAGAGGCTCTACTCTTTGTTCTCTAATTTAGAAGACTGTACACACACCTCAAGAACATCTCGAAGAACCAGCCTTCTTACTCTTCCACTGGCCCTTTAAATACGGTAAATTAAAGGTGATTTAGAAATTAAGTACATCCCTTAAAATTCAACATAGCAACTGTCAAAAGTGAAACAGTACAAATCCATAAGCATCCTACAGGAAGCCTGAACTCTAACAAATGCAAAAATGAATAGAAAACCCATAGACAATAAGGAATACACCTATATGCTGCCATTACTGCAAATGATTCCACGGAGAACATGGAAAACTGAAGCAGAACTCTCCACAGAAGGTATGCAAAGACAAAGCAAGTACAAGGAAGGATCTTGTTTTTCCCCATATATTTTCCCATTTACTGACTGATGAAAATATTTTATTTACAAACGAGACTAGGTACTACTAACAACTGTTATATCTCCTTTATTTTGTCTTTAACATCAATCATTACCCATCCGCAGTAACTACGTAAATCAGTAAAAAAGTCTTCAATTCCTTTAGCTCCTGCACTATTACAGCAGACTTCTTCAAAAGTGCAACCAAACTCAAAATCTATCTTTTTCCAGATGTAATCTACAGAGAACACAGTATATCAAGTACATTTCACCTACACACCTTACAAACTACAGCATCCACTAAAACAGAAATCATGCCTGCAACTTCGTTATCTCAAAGAGGCTCTCATCACATCTCATCAAGATGTGAGATTTCACATTCAGGTTCCACTCCAAGAAAATATTCCTTTTGCCATGCAATGCCTTCTTCAGTCATAGAATATTTCCTTTTTAAAGGGCATGTACTATAGGCCAGCAGAACATTTTACCTCAGACGAAGCATTCTGCTTAACTCAATGCTGAACGTTAAACTATTTTACAGAACTGAACATGTTAAGAGCTACCTGCTGCCATAAAAGGAACCTTATGGTCACATAAGGAGCGCAGTCACAATCCTCAGAGACTAACTTCATTCAAATAATTTTTACCAATTTTACCCCTTAGTTTTTCTAGAACATGGACAACATGTTCTTTTTGAAGTTATTTCAAGAACCAGTGCTAAGACCTTTTGTTTGACACAAGCGGATTACATGCCAAATGTTGCAAAACACAAACCAAGTATTGCCAGCACACTTTCACAGCAGATGAGACTGTGAATAAGTTGAATAGCATTTTATCTGAGTTTACACGAACAACCTGAAGATTTGTCATTACACTGTAACAACATTGTTTTGAGGATATTGGTCTGATCAAGACAAGAATACAGTAGAATACTAAAAAAGCAACTCATGGGATAAAGTGTAAAATATCAGCTTCAAGTGTTTGCAAAATGAATCAAATATACTTACAAACTGAAAGAAAAAAAATCAACTATGCAACTCAACCACTCCACTTTGTAGACCTAACTTTCACACAAGTTACAGACAGAAATCCCCAAATATTCATGAATACAAGAGTGGAGCTGTGACTGGATATCTGAATGGCCACATTAATGCACGTTTTTTAACATATCAGGAAAAAGGTTTAAAATAAGACTATTCCAAAATTTAATTCCACCAGGACTAAATCCTGAAGTCAAAAGAAACGAAGTCAAAGCGTACAACTACTTTAGTACTTATCTGCAAGTTTTCATCTTATTAATATATTACATTAACATCATTACGTTCTGTCAGCAAAAGGAACGTAGGAACTACTTAAAATGTGTGGGATACAAAAGCTAATGTTTTACAGTTAAGATGCCACTGCACTGACCTAAATCCACAGGTACCTAGGTTTTAAAAAAAGGAAAAACAAGATTTGAAGTTATTTAAAAATGATATCGTTATTTTAAAGAAAGCATTTTTAAATATTTTAAACAAAATCTTGCTGTATGCTGAAGTTTCAAGCTCACAACAGTTCAGAGCTTAATACAGGCCCTGCATCCACGTCATTACTTCGCAGCTTAGAAAATTTATTATTTTGAGAAACAGCATAGAACCACTCAGAAAATAAAGGACTGTACTTGTAGTACTTCACTCAATTCACGTAGTAATTTTGATCAGTGATCCACAAAATACTAGAGAACACTATTTGTCACGTTTAAAAATGCATTACAGTAACAAATAGAATATATCAAGTGCTATTTGTCAGATTTCTCTATTTAATAATAACTTCAGCTCATGTCATCTACGGACTAAAGTTGCAGTAGCAAGTAACAACCTCTTAGGCAAAAATTTTACACATTATCTCAACAGATAATCTTGATAATCTTCCTTGTACTACATATTACACAACAGGAAAGGGAGCTAACCTGTAACTCCAGGAAGTCCAGTGGCTGAACAAAACAGGGAAAGATATTCCACACAACTCTCATGCCTTGTTCACCTAGCTGCAGCACTCCCTGAGCATCACTCAGTTAGCATCTGTTTGCAAGCTACAAATGACTTGGTAGACTTCTGTTTCAGACACAGTTTTCGAAGTACGATTTTCCAATTTTTTCAGTCAATGAAAGATAAACTATTTCATGCTTTACAACACAAATCAAGCACGTGGGAAAGAAAGCAGAGAAAAACTGCTAAGTTACACTTTCTATAACTATTTGTTATGTTTCTCAATATACTGGAATAAAAAAACAAAGGCATCATCAGCATTGGAAAGAACAACATTCATTCTCCAAACAAATGCCAATATCTCATTCTGATCTCCTGTTCTTCTAATGATGGAGTTAGCTTAATATCTATCACAAAACACATCTTAGGCTTGTTCAACGCAGGAGATTAAAGCAGATTAATTAGTGAAGGGATGAAAAGACTCATTAGTTAGCTGAGAGAACACGCACTACCTTCTTTGATTAAATGGCAGCAAGTACAAAGCATACGTACTTATTCTGACAGGTGTACTTTGAATAGCTCATGCTGGAACACGTTGAGAAAGTATCTGCACAACATTTAGTTAATTAGTGGCACAGACATTTCAGGAAGCTCATGGCAGAACCTACTTTTTATATCCCGACCAATTATGAGTCTGAGCAATGGTCTGTAAGTGGATACAACTCGTCTTTCCATAAAAGTTTCTGTAAAATTTACTTAACAGTACAGAAATGCTTACCTTTTCCATCAGCTATGATGGTTATAATATCGTATTATTCACTACTTGAGGTATATTTGTCAAAAACAAGTTTCAGGTCTACTTTCTTCTCAAACACTGGAACATTTTTCCCTTCTCATAGCACCACTTGATTTTCAAATCGATCGTACTGATAATCCCCTCGCTCGCTGCATAACATTTCCCTGACTAGGGCAAAAAACAATACCAAATAACAACACAATTCTTCAAGACTGTCTAGCATTTACTAGGGTGACCAACATCCTGTATGTGACCCAATGACTTCTATTTTACTTGGTATAAAAGAACACTAAATTGAATCTTCTCAGAAGATTCAGTGCTCTCTTCTCAGACGATAAAGAAAATCTAGAATTGCAAGGAAAGGAAATGTGGACCGATTCACACGGAGTGGCGATACTCATCCCCTGTTACGAAGGAACCACTGGCCTCATCAGTACTGAAACAACTGGGAAAGTGTCAGGCAGTGAATGGCAAAAAAAATAAAGAATTAGCTTACTAGATATTTGTATAACCTGGACAAAAATTTCAGTCTAAATACTGGACTATAAACTACTTTAATACATAAAATATGCATAAAAAATGCAATACATGCACTGCACAAACAGCAATCCACACTTCCATAAGCTCAAGGTATACTAAATACAAACTGAAGACTTATAAACAACCTAGCACATATCTTATTACTCTGACAGTAAAGACTGATAACACTGATGTGTCCTCATGTTGTATCTACAGTGACCTCAAATTAGCTGGTAGACAAGAACCAAAACCCTTTTGCCACTGTCTGATTAGTTATTCCCCAGACCAGACTAAAGTATATGTTACTTTTTTTTTTTTTTAACTCTTAACACTGGAATGCAAAGGCAAAAATATGGTTGCATACTCACCTTCAAGAGACCTTGGTTCATATCTAGCTTAATCTTTGAAACCAGTCAAGACAGACTGCTATAAAAATGATAATTACTCAGGCCTTTAGGAAGGGGAAAAAAAAAACACAACACTGAACAGCAATCCTTTATCCGTCCCCAAAGGGCAGAACTGAAGCTCCAGAAAACCTGCTTTGTCTCCTAGTGACTTAAGAATATTTAAAAGGTGGATGTTGACAACTCAGACCTGGAGAGTTCTGTTCACTTGTAACTCAGTGTTCTCAGCAGTGAGACTACTAATGAATCTCAGGACTTCACAGGAATGCTGTAACATAATACTTGTTAGACTTCTATCATTGAGAAGAATATAAAACACCCTGAAAAGCATAGGACAAACTGAAGATAAGTTTCTATGACACATAATCCGATGGCCTTAACAGTTGGTCTTTCTCCTCAGTTTGACTTCCGTGTCCCTGGAAAAAGTTTCAGCGCTTTCTACAAATTCCAACGTCTTGGAGAACTGATGCTGTTCCATTTCATTCACTTGCAACAAGCACAGGACTACAATAAAGAACTTGAGAAAACTTGCTGAGAAAAAAGCAGCTAACTGTAACGTTACCAATGTAAAAAGTTTGTAGATTTTGTACCACATGACAAAGATAACGATATCTACAATCACATGTTTCAAGTATTTATCGTCCTTTATCCATACTTTCCCACTATACAGACAAGTGCATGCAAAACCCCAGTCCAAGGAGTTGGTTAAAAATACACAGCTGAATCATACGTACGTTCTGAATACAACTTTAAAGCCAACAGTGATACTATTAATACATATAAAGAAATAGCCTCAGCTAACTTCTTATATCAACTCAACTCTTCCAGTTAATATAAGCACAGCAAGGTTTCTCCTTCACTTCTGTACTGAAAAGAAAGAAGTTACCTTTGGCTCCCGTGATCTGTAGAATTCTACACCCAGAATTTGTTCCTAAAATTCGGTATTTAACTGAGTTCAGTTGTGCTCAGAGATACCACTTTGCTTTCCTGAAGCCTACAAACCTGAAGTCCCTGCCTCACAAGGTTTCCCAGAGCAGAGACATCTGATGAAAAACAACAGGAAGAGTTTGCATAACAAAGCAAAAGTAAAACAGAAGAAGCTGAATGTGTAAGGACGCCTGCTCAGGAAGTGAAGTTTCTGCCACCACTGCTCTAAGTGCTCCCCAACACGGCTCACAGCACTGCAGGCTCCTTTCCCTGTGCAGTATCTCTAACTCTTGACACGTGTCATTTGCCTATCGCTACAGGACAGAGGCTTCGCCTTCCTCCTCACGCAGGCTGTTATCTTCAGCCTATAGCTGAAAACAAGCCTTCTCCCTTCCTCCCCGCGCCAAGGGGGAGACGAGGAACCTACGGCAGCTTTATTTATCGATCCACCGCTGTGTCGAGCCACGACTTCTGCGCTGCCCCCCTCACAGCTCCATACCTGGGCGGACCACACGGCCCCAGCCGGCCGGCGGCACTCCCCGGCTGCCATTTCGCACGCCGGGGCCCCGTTCTTCCTACACCCCCGCCCTCCAAGCCGGCCCCGCCGGGGACAGCCCCTCAGCAGCCGCCCATCCCGCCCGGCCCCAGAGGCGGCCGCCACGCAGCCCGGCCTCCGCCGCGTGCCATGACACAGACAGGTGCAATTCCCCGGCCGTCCCCGCGGCCTGCCACGGCCTCTCCCCCGTCCGTCCTCCCGCAGCCCATCAGCCCTGGGCCCTCGAAACCCCGCGGGCGAAGGGCCTCCCTCCTCCTCACAAAGACGCACACCCAGCCCCAGAGCGAACAGGCCGAACTTCCCCCCCCTCCCCGGCCCCGGCGCTTCCAGCAGCCGCTGGGCCACCGCCGCCCCTCAGTGCGTCACCCGGCCCGCGCCCCTATCGCCTCACCTCCTTGGGGACGAGTTGATTCTCCTCGCTGGGCACCATGGCCGGTGGCACGGCGCCGGGCCCGCAGCAGGCAGAGCCGAACGTCGCCGCCGTCGTCAGCAGTAAGAGGCGGAGAGACACCGTCGGCTCATCCTCCTCCTCCTCCTCCTCCGCCGCCGCCCCAGCCGACGAAAGCCGCCACCCCCTCCACCAGCGCCTATCAATGAGAAAATGGCCGACAGCCGCTTTCTCGCGAGAATTGGGATGCCCGGCCTCCGCCCGCGGAGCCGGGGTGAGAGTTTCGTCGGCGCTCGCTCACCGCCGCTGAGGCGGCACTTGCGCGTGGCGTAGAGCAGTCTCCCGCCGAGTCAGCATCTCGCCCCGTGGCAGCTTATTAACCTCCTCAGAAAAGTGAAGGGCAGAGCCACGAGAGAAAGTAGCAAACTGTGCTAGGAAGAGCAGCTGTGCAGTGCCCGGCTTTAAGCCTTGTGCCGGGTGTGGCAGGAGCTTGGAGCCGGCTGCGAGAGCTTCGCACCCCTCGTGTGGGAGCGGCCTCGACCGCTGTGTGGGAGCCGCTCACTCGCAGTGGTAATGGGGGCTGCGCTGTCAGCGGTGCTGGCTGTGCCCTGCTTTTCAGTCAGGATTTTTGCTTCACTTTACTTCCTTTTATACCTTTTTGAGGCAATTTGCACGTTCTTAAACGTGGGAGTTGAGAAAGGAACCTGCTAGGCTTTCCCCCGGAATCTCATCGTGTTTTCAGTGGTGAACTCGTACTGTGGAGGTAAAGCATGTTCACTTTGGTGTAAAACGTACAAATTGAGGGATAATGTTCTGTTTTCAAATGAAATGTGGTATTTCTGCAGCATCGGGTGCACTGAGTCAGAAAGTAACAGTTTTTACCCCTTAGGTAATCAGAAAACCAAATAATAATCTATAGAATTAACCAAATCTGTGTTAGAAGGAACATAGTTACACTTATACCTACTTGACTGAATTAATGAAAAACACTTGTCTTGGCTAATAAAGAATGATAACTTATAGGTGGACAAATTTTGCAAAAATACTTTTCTTGTTATTTTAGTGTCCTCTTGTGGAAAAGCACAGAATTGAAGATACTTTGGGGTTTTGTGTCCAGTAAACTTTCTGAACACTGCTTCAAAATCATCATTTCTTTGAATAGCAACATTAACATTTTTATTTTCACCTTGCTGATTTGCTGTGGTAGGTGTCACATCTCATAGCTTTTATGAATTATGTTCCTGGAACTCAGCACGAAAACTCCTTTGGAATTCTCATAAAATAGTTTTTCAGTATGTTCTTAAAGTGTTTTGGGTTGCATAACAACAGGGCCAAATCTATTTATACAGTAGAGGTCAGTAGGGCCTCTGGGAGAGGAACTCCTGACTTCTGGGTTCAAAACATATAGCACCTTACATCTTCTCATCCCACTGAGACCCCTGAGCACTAATGATATGAAATCAGATACCAGCTACAGGAGCACGTGACTCTCTTGCTTTTAAGGATACCTCGTGGTAGCTCAGGGTTGTATAGATAGGAATGGCTGTTACAAATGGAAAAAAAAAAAAAGGAATAATTTTATGGGGTTACTTTGTTTTGTTTGTTTTTCAGGAAAGTTTAGATTTAATGAAATCCTGTCTTCTAGAGAAGAGTAGCTTTTTTTTGTTGTTTTTAATTAATTAATTACAGAATCAGTATCAGCTGTACTGCTATTTAGAAGGTTAGAGATTTAGTTAGTGGTTGTTTTTTTTTTGTTTTTTTGTTTTTTAGAGGGGAGTTTTGTAAGAATCTCATTGGGTGAAAAAGGTAGAATTGCTGAAGAAAAAAAAACTGAAAAGTGTTATAAACACCTGTAGGTCTCTGTTGGGTAGTGGTATCTGATGATCCATGAGGCTTGCAAGCAACCTGGGATGACGAAACAGAGTGGAGACAAGCTTCCAATAGAAGGTGGCAAAATTATCAGAGCACTGTCTGGGTGGTACCAGTGATGGTATGTGACCATGGCTGATAAGGTTGCTGTTATTTATTTCTATTTTTTTGTTTGTAAGTGTTTCCTTAAGGCACCGAAACTTCTGGATGTTTTGTTTTCTTTGGGGATTTTTTTTTTTTAGCTGTTTTTCCTGAAGCATTGTGATTTTACAGGTTTTTGTTGTTGTTGTTTTTTCCCTGTAATTTTAATTTAATGATAGGCAAAGCCATGGGACTCAATGAGCATAACGAAAGTAGATTGTACTGTTGGGGTAAGACAGCAGCAACCACAAGTGTATCTACTGTGTGGAAGCCAGGTTTTTGTTTTTTCTGAAAACTGTAACTAGTGCAGGATGTGTACGTTAAACATCTTCAACAAAGTAATAATCTCTAGTTAATAATTGAATCCTGAGGAGCTTTTGTAATTTGATTATGTTGTAGTATTTAATCTCTTTACATGAGCTTTATTAATTTAATTGAGGTTTATTTTTTATTATTTTAAGTTTACTGAAGGGAATCCTAGTTTTTTTTAGAAAGACTTATTCAACACACTGCAGGTTTAACGTGCTTTTAGCACAAAAGAAAAGAAATAGCAATTCTGTTTAGAAATAACTAAATGTGATGCTGGATTTCTGTTTGTAGGTAAATTACTGATGTTATTGCTTGTCCACCTATTGTTCAGAGATGTATTAGCAGGAGTTGCAGGTGTTGAAGAGTCAAATTTCAGTTTGTAGCACTTTACTCATTTTAATCAGTACAGTATTTACTGCACTAATGCATACGTATTATCATATTAGTTGGATTATAGTTACATTAACTCAATACTAAATGGCAAGATTCATTACATGTGTCCATAAATTTTTAAATTAGACTGTGAGTACTGGCTGCTTCCTCCTTCTGCAGCCTCTTCAAAGTTTGTTGTAATTGTTTCTCTGCAAGAATTCACACCTATATCTAACAATTGATCAGTAATTTAAAAAGTTTTAAAAATAAAACGGAGGGGGTGTTGCCATCTTGCTCTTAGATATTCACAGCTATATGCTGAAAACTCCTGGGGTGCAAAACCTTAAGAAAATGAGTAGATGTCGGAAAATTGATGCTGTCTTTCCCAAAGTAGTGTTATTGTACCTTTTTTCAGGTGGAAAGACCATGTAGGGTGGTGTAACTTTCCATCACTGGTTTGGAGTGTCTGCTCTGAAATGCTTCAGTTTAGGTTTTTCAAATAGGCTGCTTGTGAAAGATCACTTCCTGTTTTGGAGAGTGGGGCTCTTACGTGTGGCTCTCCTCGGTATTCTCTTCAAAACAAAAAACCCTGAAGTTTGTAAACATTGGCAAGTTGCTAATGAACATCAAAATGACCTAGAGGTATTTGCTAGCACTAGCAATGCCCCCAGTGCTGATGCAGTGCTCTTTTACTCTTCATCTGCAGTGTCAGCACTTCATGGGAAGCCATCTGAAAGCCTCTGCCCATTTCAGTCTTTGGCAAGTTTAGTGATAGAAGGAGGTGTGAAAGTTCAGGGTATCGCAGTCTGGCTGTTCATTGTCCTGCTGATTGCTTTGCAGTTTGAGCCTTGCATAAATTTCCTGGTCAAGAAAGTTTTGAGGTGTTTCTCTGAAAATCTTGGAAGATTATTTTTGCCTTCAGGCTGCCCTGTTCAGTGCTTTTAATTGGGGGAGGGGGGGAAGTAAAATTAACCATTGTATGTATTGATGAGGCAAGAACAGGAGGGAATTAGGGAGAACAGGTGAAAGTAATACAAGGTAAAGAAGAAATAGTTACTATAAACCAGTATCTTTTGAAGTTGTTTCTACTGGATTTTCATTTCTTTGATCCTAGCTCTCTAGATACGAAGAAAGCCAAGAGGAGGCTAAAAAGCAAAGCTCTTTATAAAGGGAATGCTGACATTGTAACTGTTTAAACAAGGCTTTTATATTTTAGCACTTTTTATTGTTGCTGTTGTTTTTTTGAAATTCTGAGACTCAGGAGTGGGCATTTATATATATATGAAATGTTTTTAAATTTTCTATGATATTTTGTCTTGCATATGTAACGAACCACATAAAGAATTTTAGTAAATGGCATCTGTTTCTAAGAGTTGAGAATGCAATGGAAAATATAAGCTATAAAAGGGAGAATTGCTGTAGAAAATGTTTTTTCCCTTCAGAAAGATGGCAGTGGGAGACGGTTTACTGAGTTTAGGAAGTGAGTAGAAATGCAGCTTTCTGAACTTAAACTTAACAACATTAAGTAAAGACACTCAGTTTTAAGTTCAGTGCTAAACACTGTGTTGTTCTGCTCTTAAATACCAATTTCATTTTTAATCTTTATAGACATGCATTTGCTTTTCTTTCTTCTGATTCTAGGTCCTACCAGGACTTTCTTAATAAAACCAGTAGGGGATGATTTTAATTAATTATTAATCAGAAGCCAACACACAGTGACATTTCGTTAAAGATTATCTTCTTATTTTGGTTTCAAGACACTGAGTATACAGGTATTAGGTTAGGGTATTAATTTTCTTTTCCTTGATAGCATTAACCATATCTGTGAATTCCCAGATGAGTTTTGAACTGAAATAGCAGTTGCAAAGATAAATAGAAATCCAGAGAGAATTATGCAGGATTGTGGATTCCTTTATTAATACTGTAGGGGTTTTTTTTTGTGTGTGTGTTTTGTTTTAAATCAGCTTGACCTTTCAGTGTTATGTACTTAAAACTGCAGAATACTTCTGAACACTAGTGGTCAGAAGTAAACATAGTTCCAGTGTGTTTGGCCTCTTGATGCACTTGTCAAAACCTTCCTGATGTTATTGGGAGTAAAGCACATGTGGTAGTAGGCTGATTTCCACTTCAGACTTTGTGAACAGATGTAGACTGGAATCGTGACGCATTTGAGGGACAGCCTCACACTGACTTGGTGACTTAGGCTTGTGGCCAGCTCTTGTATTTAAAATGTGTGCAGTAGATAGGAAATCCGTGATCTATTTAAATGTACAAGACAGAATATTCTCCATATATTCTTTCTGGAATCTGGGCTGGTATGGTATCGAGCTGTCCCCTGTTGCTGGGGTGGCAGAGGGAAAGTATCTCTCTGCACAAAGGCTTGTGTAGGAAAAGGAGTGAGTGTTGCACTGAGTGCATACCATGGTGGTAATGTCAGTCACTGAGATGGTTGAGTTATGTCAGAGGCTTAAAAAAAAAAAAGCTTAGAGTGACATAGGCAGTGTATTTTAAAACACTGAATTAACACTTGTTGCTCATGAGTCACTGTGAGAGCGCAGAGCCTGCACTAAATAGTACAATGTAATGTGCCAAAATAAGTAGCTTAGCTTTATGTGGAGCTGCCCTCTGTGGACACTCAAAGTATTTATAGCTGCCCTTGGGCCCAGCAGAGTTGAATAGTTCAGGTTTGCTGTCAGGGTTCCCAGTGAAGCCATGTGTCTGCAGCTCTGTGTCTTTCTGCAGAGCAAGCATCACATCTCTACAGCTGGAGCATCTTGCAGTGTGTCCCTAACACAACTGTTATGTTGTACATGCACAGCTGTTAGGAGGCATGGTCTAAATCCTGGGGCTTGCTCTGTGTCTTCCAGCTCGGCCTTGTCTCTGTTCAGCAGTAGGCTGACGCTTGAATGCCTTCAGTTTTCTGGGGTTTTAAGGCCTGGTCTGTTGTGGAGATGATTGTTTAACTTCCTTGCATGAATTAATGTAGCTTTACCTTTGGCAACAGCAGAGGGAGCTGCCAAAGGTCTTGCATAGGAATTATAATGTCAGCTGCCTGTCATGAGTGTCTGCCAGCACCGCAACTCTTGGCAGGGTCAACGTTAGTACGGACGCAGCGTGAGTCAGACTGGGTAGGAACTTGTGTACAGAGTATCCCGAGCCTGGTAAAACACCTTTTGAAATTTTGCAACAAGTTATCTCCTGTGATGCTCGGGTCGTATGCAAGGAAACATTGCTGACTCTTGGCTGAACCAGAATCACAGGCTGTTTTGTATTCACACTTGAATGTAAGTATTGTGTCAGTGTGGGGTCTACCTTAATAAAGTAATGCTGTGAATCTTATAGTTTTTCTAAGTGGAAGGTTAAAGCAAAGTGTCAGGCAGTGAGTCTTAAGAATGTAGTTTCTAAAAACAATCTCTCTGAATCACGGAGTGTACAGTATTGGAGGGGACCTCAAAAGATCATTTAGTCTGGTCTCCTCAGCATAGCAAGAACTTCTAGGTTAGGTCATGCAGGAACATGTATTCATGTTTATCTTTAATGTTTTTATTGACCTTTTCTTTTAAATGCATAATATGTCTGCTGGGCTGACAGACAATGTGGGAAAACAATAAAAAAAAAGTTATCTACTGCCCCTGTTTATCATCACTGCCTTTGGAAGATGCTGACTTTAGAGAGCGGGTGTGTTTCTTACGGTGTTTGGATCAGAAGGTTGGGCTGCAGAACTGACTCTGAAATATGTAGATGTTTATGCTTATTCAGGTCTCTGCTTTGCTGATAGCACAGGATGTAAATTTCTTTCTGTACTATTACCTCTTTGCTGTGAATTGTGACAGTTGTTTTAAGTTAGATGCGTGCCCACTTGCATATCACCTCTAATTGGTACCAGGGTTGTTAATTAGCCCATATAGGTATGTGCCTAACAGATGTCCTGATGGAGCTAATCCGAACTTGGATTTTTCTCTAAACCCATTCACAGACCTGACTCTTCAGCAGAGGGTTCCTTTAAACAGCAGTGTTAGACAGATGACTGGAATTTTGTTTACCTGGTGAGTAATGAGGTGGGCATCTGCAGAATGCAGGGATGTGTGAGTTGGAAAGGTTTATGCCAGACTTACTGATGCAGTAGTTGCCACAGATTTTTCTCATGGAATGAATCTATGCCCTTCCAGACAGAGGAAATGTGCATATTTCATGCCCTGTTCCTTGGCATGTAGGCAGTTCTCCTACTCCTTTTAGCAGCTGAAGATTTACAGAGATGATCAAATGAGTTCTAAAACACTGAAAGATGTATAGAATTGCACTATTGATACTGCCAGTGACAGAAATACTGGAAATCAAATTTAAAATTTGCTGGTAATAGTGCTGTCTATCAACATGAGTGATTCAGAAGCATGCACGAACATATTGATGTCCTAGTTTTACTACCAGAGAAGACTTGCCTGTTCAGTAACGTCCAGATTCTGTTCTGCATCCAAGATCTGAGATGTATTGTTCTTGATTTTTCCAAAGAGAGGTTGAAACTGTAGTGACCTGTTTGTTTGCTTTTGTGATCTCTCTGTATTCCAATGTTATTTATGCTCATGTCAGAGTTTACTCAGGGTTGCATTATTATAGCTTTAATTACCTCATAAAGACATTCATGTTCCTGTCAGCCTTGAGATTATTGTTATTGCCTGCAATTGCAAACAAGTCAAAGAGCTGAAATATGATTAAACAAACTTTTGAGTTCCTTCTGTACATCACTCAGCAGTTACAGCAATTTTATAGTGCCTCTTTAGAAAGTTGAAATGACAGCTGTTAGTAAATAGTTTACCAACTTTTCCTCTGCTTAAATGAACAAAAGTGTTCATAAAAACATGTTTTGAAATTGTTTTAATGATTAAATATTTAGAAATAGGAAATTTGTAGCAAAAGAAAACTCTGCTAGCAGAGTTTCACTTCTATGGGTGCTTGGGCAAGGCTTTCCCTTAGGCGATTTTCAATGTCAAGCAGCATTGGAATTTGGGGAAATTTTAGACTAATTACAAGTCAGTTTTGGTGTGCCGGCAAATTCAAATATGTCATGTGATTGAGAACAGGTTCATTCACTGTGCTTGAATTGTCTAATGACTTTTTTGTAGGCACAGTTATATTGCTATGGAGTGGTTACATAAAATGTGTCAACCTCAGGATTAGCTTGGTGCCGGCATGCAGTACGAAAAGATCTTGTTAAAACCGTAATATCTGTGGGAAGTTGACAGGCAGAGCTAAAGAACTAGATATGAACAAAAAATCAAAAACCTAACAAACAAGGCAGTTATTTTTACATGGTGCTCACTGTATCTGTATAGCCAGGAGATGCAAGAAGTATGACTTCGAATGCATGGTCATTTTCTTTGTTGTGCTCTCTTCCTGACAATTTGATTGTTGATATTACATTCGCCTGTCACTGTTAAGTCCTTACTGTGATTAATGCGTCTGAGTTTTGCTGCAAACTTAAATCTCTTAAGTAGCTGAGAAGTACGATTTTCACCCATCCATTTTCATTCCGTTTTTTATCATGCCCTATCTTTTATTTAGGGTGGGGAAGGGAACGCTTTCACTTCTACGCTACTTTTTATTAACATTGCTTAGAGTTCCACAGCATTTTTTTTTTTTTAAGAAAACTGCAAGTAACTCAGGCAATCTTTTCTATAGCAAACAAGGTGCATCAGTGTGTTGAAAGAAGCTAGATGCTGAAATTCTGTAGTGACATGTTCTCACATCATTTTGCTTCTTTGAGCTCATAACATACTTTGTTCTTGTAAAAATAAGCAAAACATCGTGGTGATTTTCTTGAGAGCAGAATTAGACCTTCTTTTATCATGATCCGGAGAGGTTCAGTGTCAGTAGATTAACAGCTCTATGTGCAGAGAGGCTGCTTTTATTTTAATGGTGGCCTTTTAACATCATATTCACAAGGTTTTCTTGTTCATAGTGAACATTACCTGAAACATGATCTAAAAGCATATGGGAAGAATATGCAAATTTCAAGTATGAGAATGGCACGTCACAGCTTCCAGTGAATACTGGATTTACTGTGTGATGTGTTTCACCGTTTTTAAAACACTGCATTTTTTCATGTTAATTTCATGACTTCCCTCTTTACTAAGCTTTCCCAGTTCAACCAAGATGAAGTAAGTAAGCGTGCTTATTTTGTGTAAATTTGAAGCTTGAGTTGATAGAGAACCCTACAGAAAAGGGCATGGCAAAATACAGGGCAAGTCTGAAAAGGATGAGAGGTAAGGGAAGACAAGAAAAAAAAACTAACTCAGATTTAATTTCTATAAAATAAGAGAACCTGGATGCATGGGTAGATTAAATCCTCCAACCCATGGTGCTGACCACGAAGCAAACATCTTTAAAAGAACAAGCTTGCTACAGTCCAACTGATTTTTGTTTGCTTTTTTTAGTGGTTGCAAATAAATTACTGGAAGACATAAAACACTTATCCATGGGCCCTTGTAGGAAAGAAGAAGCAGTTATGGTACTTCCCAGTACTGAGGTAGATTATGTGATGGTTGAGCAAGCTTTTGATAAGAATATCATCTGTTACGTTACAAAAAATTCGAAGAAGTTAATGTTAAGATGAGATGAAGCCATTTCTGCTGCCTTTCTTCATGACAGCAATCTTTTGTTGCTCAGAAAACCAAGCATATTGTGCCGAATTGCATAGGCAGCCTTAGGTGTCAGATACCTTGCAGGCAAGAGGTTCTTGATTCTGCTGCAAGCTGTTTTGGTAGTAGAATCAGAGAGAGTTTCAAGAAGAACAGGAAATTGCATAAGGACGTTCGTGGTTGTTTACCAGTAGCCAAATGCCACTGGAAGAAACAGCTGTTCTGGCAATACAGAGTCTCTTTTGTCATCTAGTCCAGCAACACTGGAGATGAAAACTAACAACTTGGGGCTTTAATTCAGAGAGGGATGCCTAAGGGAAAAGGGAGCTCCTCATAAAATTGAAAATGGGAGCAATATGCAGTAGTTTTGATTACAGTTAAGAGTTTTCTAAATCCAGACTTAGAATCTGGTTTTCTTTGGATTTTGAATTCTTTTTTTGACAGTATCACTCTGTGATCAATACTTCAATAGACAAACCCTCAAAAAACCACCCCTCCCACTTCTCCCATGCTCTAGAAGTATTTTGTAGTTTTCCCAAATGTCTTTAAACAGGAATACCTGTGATGAAAACATGTCTAAGCGTAATATGACATCAACATGGTGAAGGGAAATTGTTCAGTGTTAGCATGAGTAATACATACAGAGCTTTTTCTGTTCTCTGACCTTTATTAGGTAGGGAAAAACTTGGCCGCTGTGCCTCCAAGTGTGGCTAGACCTCAGTTTTGCAGAACTAGAACAGGTGATAATATTACAGGAGTTATGGATACTAGTGATGGTTTTGCATTTCTTCAAGTCATTTGTAAACATTTGGATCTACTAAATGATATCTTCCCGTGGGTCTCATGTTTTCCCAGGTAAAAAGGAAAATCATTTTTTCACCAAGTCGTAGACAACTAATGGGTTAAATTATATTCAGACACTGTTTAATTTACCTCCTTTCTTTATGGTGAAAGGTGATTCAGATGGTGAATCCAGTGCCAGAAAACTGGAGAAAAAAAAACACACCAGGAAATTAATAACACTAAAAGATCTTTGTTGTTCCTTTGCTGAGTAAACTAAAAGCAATGTATTTACATGCTCTCACTGGAGGTTGTTAAGACTAACTTATTTCAGTACAGTAGAATGTAGTGAGTGGGTTGGAAAGAAATAAACTTGTACTGGGATTATTACAGCTTTAACAGAGATGAAGGATGCTTGATTTAACTCTTTGAGGTGTGTATTTTCTGCAGGCCTTCTGCACAATAATGTGCTCATATCTCTTCTTTCTGCATTGTCAGCTTGATAAGATGTGTTAGAAGAACACACCTTTTCTTCTGAGATGAGAACATTTTAATTAAGTTCTTAGCTGAAGAACCATTCCAGCAACTAAGTTTTAGTTGACGCTAAAGTTCTGCAACTAGAAAGAAAGGTCAAATGAGTAGGGAAGGATTTAGTCAACACTGAAAACTGATATGCTGTTTTTGTATGATGCTGTAGTAATTGTCCTTGGTTTTACGTCCTGTGTACATCTTGGTTATCTTTGAAGTTGGGGAATAACTTATTCTAGGTTATACTTAAACCCAATCTTTTGTTCTTTTCAAGGTCTATCTGTCGAGTCTGCATTTCTATGTAGCTAGAGTGTTTTGACTCCATTCCTGAGAATGAAGAATAAGACAAATGAAGTTGAGCTGAATTGAACTGTGTTGGATTTTGGTCAAACAAATTTAAAGGAGTTTAATCTTTTGATTTGAGAAGGTTATTACTATTTAAAAAAGAACAAGACCAAAAAACAAACAAACAAAAAAAAAAAAACCCGCAGTTTAATCCAAAGTTAACAAAGGCGTTAGGAAATTTTTCTACTTTACCTTCTTTTTGTGACATATTAGTTTCTTTCATTAAAAGAATTCACTTTTTTTTTTTAAATGCAGCTATTTAAATAAAATGCCTGTAATACTGTTACTTGAATGTTTTCTACGAAGTTCTGTTTTCTGTGAAGCTGTCTACAAACTTGAAACTCAGTATTTTACCCTAGGGAACGCTATCGTTCTTCATCTGGCAGTCAGCACCACCCATATTTTGTAATGTTTTTTTAATAAGTCCAGCAGAGCAGTGATAAGCTGCTCTTCCATTAACTTTGCTTTCCCTCTTTTCTGTGTTCTATTGAAATATTCAGGGTGCTTGACTTCTGCTGGTCTAAAGACCTTACCTTTCAGATAAGATGCTTGTGTTTCCTAGTGTCTGACTTGCTTCTAGTTCTGAAAGTGCTAAATAACCAAGGAAGGTTAAAGTATTAAAGTAAAATTTGTTCAATTTGTGAAATACAGTAACTTCAGAAAAGGAGCAACAAACAAGTTCCTTAGGTGTAGTTTTGTGATCTTGATCAGTCTGAGTGACTTTTCCATTCATAGCACTGACGCAAATAATCTGTTCCTTATCACTGATTTATGTGCCTATGCGTAGAATACTTGCGCTGTTGTAGGTACTGTGGCCAAAGTACATACTTCTGTAACAATCTCCTATTACCAACTTGTTAACTACTTTAAAGTAAATATATATATTTGTCTGAACAGATCTGTGGTAAATATTCTAATGTTTTAAATAGGGTAAGAACAGATGAAGTAGCAAGGCCACACTAAAAAGGGCTAACATCTTTCATAGACCACAGTTTAAGTGAGGCTTCTTAACAATTTAATCATAAATAGATTTGATGAAATAACTGATATCAGAAGCGTTCTTAATTAAACTGGTGAGGTGAAGATAATGCGGGGAAAAAGAGGTGTTGAAAGAATATAATTTTGAATTGAATTGTAATTCATTTTATAATGAATTTCATTAATAAAGTTACTACCAAAGTACAAAAAAGAAATGCTTTTCTATTTTGCATATAGCAGTATCTTCAGAGCAGAAGCTCTCTTTGTTCAGTTAGCACTTAACGTGTTTAGACGTTCTTGTAATAAGGTTAATAATGTTAAGGATTTACTTCTTGTGTTGCTTTTTCTTCTTTTTTTAAAATAAGTCTACTTAGCTGCTTTTCAGAGTCTTCATGCTCTAAGCTTGTGGAAAAGACTGTTTATTTATCCCTTCATCCTCGTAGGGGTATTTCAGTAATTTGGTACCATGCTGAAGGATGTAAACTCTGTTAATAATAGAAGAGCATCAATATAGCCTTTTCCACATGAAGTGTCTTTTTTTGTTTTCCCGTCTAATTCTGGTGCAATTGAGCCAGATGCAGGGACTGAACAAGATTATTACAAAGATATTTTCTTTGTCCATCTTTTTCCATACCCAGCATTCTAAATCACTACAAGATGCGGTGTGCTTTTATTTTTCAGTTCAGATCAAGAACGTAGTTTTGGAGTAAAACTCCTAGTTATTACTACTTACTCTTTGGATTACTATGTGAAGTAGTCTCTTAAATGCATATCGTCTGTGGGTTCCAAATTCCCAGTACCTACCAGTTTCTTCTACAGACCTCCTCTTGGATGGATGATATGATCTGCAGATTCCCTACTGTTGCAGAGAAACTCTGCTAGTAATATCCTACATTCTCCAAACTTTAAGTACTGCGTGTTTTCTTTTGCTTATATGCTAGGACCTTTCAGCAGTTTTTGACTCCTGAATGTTTCACTGTATATATTCATAATATTTACTTGCTGAGCCATAATATTTGGTGCGGCTAGGAATGCTAGCAAAAGAAGAAAGGAACAAAGAGGAAGTGGTTCAATATGTGGCATCAGCCTGAAGAGAGAAGAATAGATCAAATGAAAGGTGATTAGCTAGGAATCAATGTTGTTGAGCAGCCTAGCCATCAAAATGTAAATTGCATTTTTGTTTTTTAACATTTCATTGTACTTTCTTAGCCATTACTTTGGGGGAATGACAAGCTATGCTTTAAGTTATATAGATACTGTTAATTGCTGAGTAATATTATTGAAAAATGTATAAAAGCGTTCTCTTGCTGAAGCTTTATAATAAGAATTCTTCCATTTTCAGAAAATAATTTTACTTTCAGAGCGTGATTTTTCATTTTGCTAGTACTAGAATCCAGCTAGAATAAAAAACAGCTGGGTAGACTGAATTTTCCTCATGGATTAATAGGCTGCTGGTAGATGCTGGTGACTGCAAGCATGCTGAACCTTAGGCTCAACTCAGCTTGTAGACTCTTCTATTTGTCTTCACAACCAACAACCAAGTGTAACTGTAACTGCTTCAAAAAGGAGAAAAAAGACTCTGAGCGAGAAAGACGTAGAATTTTGTAACACTGTAAGTAACTTTGTCTTTTCATCCCCCTTTAGCTCCAAATAGAAATATATAGTTCCACTGCTCGCAAGGTAAAGAATTCTGATTTGAGAGTTCCTGACCCAGACCTTCTTGTGCAGCTATCCCAGTTTCTGGTATTACTTGGAGCAGAGTTAGGCAGTGCAGGGTGTAACAGCTGCGTGGGGCTTCTAGGAGGCTTTTTGTCAGGGCCATCAAAGAGGTGGAGGCTGCAAAGAGAATGGTAGGGAGTGGGAATAAAAACAATTATCCCTTTCTTCTTTTTAAGGGACTCTACTGATCCAACCATTTCTAAAGATAGGATTCTCTGTGGAGAGCTGATTGGTCTGCTCAAGTATGTGGGTTTGTGTAAGATAACAAAAATCTTATAAAAGATCTGCTTGTTCGTGTGGACATGGTGTCTGCAACCCATGGTTCTGATTATTTTTTAGTTTGTCCAAGAAAACAAGGTAAGCTCAGGTGTATAGAAGAGGCAAAATAAATTACAGCAAATTCCAAGGTGAGATGCACAGATAAATCAGATCAAAGACAAAAACTTTTACCTTCAGGGGGAAATTGTCAGTGCCGACAGACTGCTTTGTAAGAGAGGTACCACTGCTAAGTTGTCTTTTTTAAAGGCTCTTAAACTCCAAAAAAGTTAAAAATCTGAAGTTCTCAGATAACCAATATTGGGAAGCATAACAAGGTATTTTTTATTTTAATTTGTTAACATAGATATCCTCATGCATACATCAGCTCATCTCTATTCTCTCTCCATACCTGCTCTATTCCCAGGCTAGACACATTCATATTAAAAAGAACTATGATGGTGATGCAGAGCATTGGAACATCTGGAGGCTATTATCCATGGATCCAGAGAAATAGAGGGAGGAGCACTGTATGTTCTCATCTCCCACTAAATATGATTTTAAGGCAGTGGTTCAGACAGAATAAGTGAAAATGGGATTTTCAGACTGCGAACACTAGGTATATTGAGTTCACAAAATCAGGGGCATTGTTGTAGTGTACAGAATGCAGTGTGTTTTAAAGAGCGGCAAGCAGAATGTATCCGGACTGAGTACGCTTCTGAGTAATTGCTAAGAGCAGCCCTGGCTGTGAATTCAAACAGAATCTGATTCAGACAACAGAAATGTTGTCTAATTATGTACAGTTAGGTTTTCTGGTTTACAGTTTCCTAGCAGAGAGCTCCAGTTTGAGAAACGTAGCATAGGATTTTCCCTCCTCTGTCCATATTTTGGGATTAGGAAAGAAAGTAGGGAAGGTGTTCTTAGCTCTCGTGAAGTCTGATGGGGTTATGATACAAGCTAATGAATGACACATAGTCTTCAGCTAGTGCCAAAGTGTCTGCTGATTGAGGCTTTGTTGCCTTTCATTCTAAGGTATCAAAACATTTTAGTTTTGTGTAAAAAGCTGTGTTGCTTAAATATGCACAGCAAGTTTATTTTTTACTGTATTTCAAAGGGGAAAATGAAGATCCTGAGTTGCAAGATGGAATGCAAGAACGAATATAACGTTGTGATGATGTGGAAACCAGTGTTGCTTTGGCCAATAGCCAGTTATTTTAACTGGATGGGAAGAGTCTCGTTTTTGTAACACCTACTAGGAGTTACTTTATCTCCTTGTAATATAACAAATTTCTATAGAGGGAGAAAGGAGAGGTTATTGTCTGTGGCTACAAGTGTAAATCCAGATTGCATGGAGTTGTTTCTGCTATGAAGGTGTTTACAAAAAGGCATGGTTTTTGCAACCAGGAACAGCAAGCAATTTTTTTTCTAGCAACTCAGGAAATGTTTATACACGCTAACAGAATTAATCTTAAGAGATTTCTGGTATTTGCAGGTAGAAGCTGAGTATACATCCAGACTCTGTGGCATGTATTCATTATAACGCTATTAATTTTCATTTTAGAAACTGAAGTACTCCATTCACAAAAATGAAGTCAGAATTTTTTGGTCTTGTTAAAGCTATTCATTTATTTAGTTATTTTTTTGAAAGCAGATCCCTGCTGAGTATGTATAATGTTGGTTGAAGAGACCTTTCCAGCTGGAAAAATCATGATTAGAAAGCTTTACTCTGGGTGTAATAACAGTTAGCATTGCTTTAGTCTATGCTATTAAATTCAACCAATTGTAGATGTTCATTATTCTTTTCTTAAAATCTATGCGTGTTTATGAGTTGGAGGCAGATATAAATGATGTTAATACATAGCCTGACTTCCTGGTAAGAAAGAGCAAGTGAAAACATTGCTCTATATAGGATAGTCCCCATTTGGTTTGGTTCATGAAGACTTTAGATATCACTGAAAGGGCTGAATACTAGATTTTCATAATTATGCTTTGTTCCCTCAGCCTCCACTCAGTCCCACCATCCGCAGTGTGGAAGATGGATGTAAGTAGCTTTGAGAACTGTGATAAACATTAGATCATACCAAGTCGGTTGCACGATGAAAGGAAGTGGAGTTTGCTGACTTTTAACACAGCCGGCACAGTTCTTTTGCTCTCATTTGTACCTGAAATGGAAGTTCAATTAGTTTTGAAATTACTGCTACAATGTTGAATGTTCTTTTTTCTGAAGGCAGGGCTTATTTTTAAGAGTTCTTAGTGCTTGGACAGCAATGCTCATCTCTGCTTAGTGTGGTGGAAGGGCAAATGTCTTCTGGACTCAGGTTACTTTGCAATCCACATCGATGTTGATTCCTTGCCTTTGTATCTCAAATTCTGAATCACTTAGAATTAAAACTAAAATTTTGATTTTTAATCATCTCACAAGATGGCAGCATTGCTTCAGGAAATAAAATGGCATTTGGTGTTTAGGATGTCCAGAATCTTTTAGTTTCCATTTTATACTATGTGTAGTGAATTTACATCTCTCAAGACTGGAAGAGTTCCATTCACTTTCTGTTTGCAGGTTTTGGCATGAAACAAATTGGAGGACTGTAATGTGCTTTGTGGATTGTATTGGAGCTCTGATTGTTTTGGTTTTATTTGTCATTATTATAGTGACTCTAGTTAAGGCTGTAGCTTCATTTCTGAGAGTTTAGCTCTATGTAAAACTGGAATACTATTTCTTCAATTGCATTGAGCAGAGATACTTTATGGGAAATTCAATTTGAGGTTCATGTATAATTCCCTTCCTGTCCACTGAGTGCTTTTATTCTTTCAGGAATTGATTCTACACTCTGATGTCAATGATTGAATAGTTCTACAAAAGAAGTACAGACAACTAGTAAGAGGAGAAAATAAGTATTTTTTGATTCTTATTTTTTGTTCAAAGCACAAATAATCAGGAATGATGGAAGAGCTGCATTTTGAACCATTGGAAACATAACACTTAAGTAGTTCAGGGTAATCCCCTCACTTGATTTTGGGGCAGCACTGATTGACTTCTAAAGGAATTAGATTTATTTCTTATTGTTGAATCTGATCTACTGAATTGACCTTTCCTGTGTAGAGCACAAAGTTGGCACGTACAGGAATCCTCACTGTGTTATCTTGGATGCAGCTGAGCCTCCCAAGAGTATAGGTTTTCTTTAAACCCCTCTTTTTCTGTGATTTTGATTTCGCAGCACGAGTTGAAGCTGTGAAGGATAATATTTTCTAATTCATATGGCAGTTTTATACCTCTGTTCAGGTATTCCACTAGGTGAAAAAACTAATAAGACCATTTTCATTTTTAAATCAGGGAAGTATTTTCTATGATTGCCTCAAGAAATTTCTCTTTTATTTCCTTCAGTATTTTAAGTAGAGTAAAAGCTACTCAGTACTTGCTATCCTGAGTAGCAATGTTTATTATTTTAAGCATGCACTGGGCAGTGTGTTAGAACACTTTAATAATAAATATGTGAAATCTTGTATTTTCATTTTCTTGAAGACTATGCTGAAGACAAAAAGTAAGCTTACCTTTCTTCCCAGTTCTGAAATTCTAGTGTGTTGATGCTCAGAGGTGATCACATAGCTTGCACTTTCAGGAATAAGGTAAAGTTAATCTGCAAGTGTAATTCTTTATCAAGCCCAAGTTCTTCAACTTTATGCTTAGGGATATTAAAATGCATGCTTCTATGCTTTCCCAAACTGTCATGGATAAATTGCTTATGTGGTTTCTTCTTTATTGTTCAGAGAGGATTTTATTGGTGCCGTTCAGGCAGTTGCTAGTGATTCACAGTACTTCCAAATGCTAACTTACCATTAGCATCGCTTACTTTCATGGCTTTGAACACATTTTCTAATATTGCTGACAGGGGAAAGATGCAGATGTAAATGATATTAAGAGACTGAAGTCAGACCCTTGCATGATAAAGAATGCTGAATTCTGCTTTTTTCCTTCATGCCTCAGCATAAAGTCTAAATAAGTAGAAGAAATGCACATGATGGTGTCTTCATTTGTTGATGTTCTCTCCACTTTTACGACTTCCCAGAATATATGCCAGTAAAACTGAACTGGAGCATGTGGACAGTAATGTGTGAGAGCTTCTGAAAAGTAGTTCAAACACTGGAAGTTATTTTGGCTCCTTGTGGGTCATCACACCTCCATCATTCCATCTCTTTTTCTTCTAAGAGAGGCTTTATGTGACCTCCTGGTCACATAAAGCCTGTGTTATTCTCCTCCATAAGCACTCTGCTGCTTGCTCCCTCCCTCACCCTGGCGGTGGAACAAGTCTGGCTTTGACTTCTTTCAAAGGAAATTGAAAGGCATAGTGCTTTGAAGAGTTATATCATTCAGGGTCTGGTCTGCAGCGGAATATTGCCGATTTTTGTTTAAGGAAACTGAATAGTTGAGATTTTAGGTGATGCAATGTATTACTGATCACAAATTCAAATGTAATCCATGCAGTTAAAAGTCAGAAGTTACTCTTATTAAGGAGACTGCATGAAACTTAATTTCTCCGCTTTCAAGTGGATGAGAATTCTCATTATAAATGGGTCTCGTGCGTCTGATCAGAAGTCACCGTATGTGTGGTCCTTCATTTTATTATTAATGAATATGTTTTTCAGTTTATTTTTTAGAAAGCGTTTAAAAGGTGTTTAGCTTTTACCATGCATTTCGAAGCTATTAAAAGCACTCTAGAAATACATGGTGAACGAAGTACTCTTAACGTTTACAGTGACACTTGTGAAACAAAACCAAAACACTTAAGTGACATAGCTTTTATCGCTTGGGTTATCCTGTAAGCATTTGTATTTACGACCCACAAACAAATGGAAGACTTTACTTTTAAGGACTCAAAGGTCCTCACTTTTCACATGTGCTAATAAAAAAGAAAAAACACCGTGGAACAGAAGAGATCACAATCCTTCTAAGCCTTAGTAGAACATACAATATAAGTATGTTTAAGGGAAAAAAAGAAAGAAAAAAGCAAAAAAAAAACCAAGACAACATCTCAAGTGGATTGTGGAAGTGCTAGCATTATCTTTTTTAACGTGACCTGCTTATTTTCAGTCCTAGAATGAAGTTCATCCATTATTCAGAAATGAGTAAGTAAATATAATACTTTCCATGGAAGACGTAATTTAGGGGACTGTCTGTTGTTTTGTGCATACCAATATTTCTTCTAATGAAAGAAAGATTTTTTTTTTTTGTGGGTTTTTGGTCAAGATTTCACTTTCTGCTGCAATAGATGTGGAATACACTTGAAGAAAAGGAGTCAGGATAAACATATACGGTATTACTTGGAAAGATTTTTGCTGGCATGCTTGAGGTTAGCATCTGTTCCATTTGGTGTGCATAAATTTGTAAATCGTTTACATGGAGTAACTACAATGCATATTACCTCGTCCTAAGCATTACATTTTCTAGTAGATTACTTGGAAAGTAGCACAATAAGTCATTTTTATGCTTTGTGCAAACTGTTAAGAAAAAAAAAGGTCATCTTCCATCAATTAGAAGGTGGGCAAGTTAAATTAAACCTAAATGCAGTATTATTAAGATGAAACTTATATAAAGATAGGATGTTAATGTGGAACAATATCTAAGTTGATAATATACTAAAAAGAAAAAGTAACTTTGAAAAAGAGTTTAGATGAGGGCTGTCCTGATGAACAAGGTTTTGTGATGTACTCAACAAAGAGCTTGGCATTTTTCCCGTGATCTTAGAAAGCTTTTTTAAGATTGATTTGTTAGGAAAGAAGGCAAAGTGTCCTCAAGTAGTATTTTGGTTTGTTTTCTTGAGGTGAAAAAAAAAAACAAACCTAATTTGAAGTAACTTTTTTGATGAAGTCCTCATTGTTGGGCTGATCATTCAGGAATGATTCATAACAAATCTAAAGTAAAATTTGTAGGCTGTGGAAGAGCATTTCAGGAAATATGAGCTGGTATTTGACAAAATGACATTAAGCTTTCTTCATTTATTTGATATACATTTCTTTGTGTATCATAAAAAGAGATAATTTTAAGGCTATAAGTATATTCAAACTACTCATCCTAAGATTAACTGCAAATACTTACTTAATAATTAATGACACTTGACAAGTGAAAGATTGTAATTACATTCAATCGCGTAGTTGAAGATGTACAAAAGAAGGAAAAATATTGCCTGTGAATCTCAGTAGACTGAGAGATACTGAAGAAAAGCTGAAGGACCATAAGATATAAAGGAAGCAAAATGAAAAATCAAAGGAGTTTGCAGATGAAAGTTAAACCAGGGGAAGGATAGGCCAAAGGCCTTTTGGTATCTGAATGACTCATGAGTAATGGGAAGACTGAAGAGAATATTTAGGGATGGATATCTGATTGGAAAAAATGGTTCATAGAGAACATTAGTCTGTCAGGAAAGTGAGTTGAACAGTGAAATAGGACTGTGGAAGCTTTCAGTGTTCAGAATGTAAACCTAACTGAAAGAAGTCTTAACAGCCCAGAATTCATGAAGGCAGTCTGGGTCTGGCTCCACACAGTGCTAAGCAAGCAGTGGATTATTTTGCTCAGTTTGTGTGCTGAGCTATGTGAAAACAGTGTATTTAGCAATCACAGGAGCTTTTGCTGCAGATTTGGAGCAGAAATAGAAGTTAACACATTCGAATGCAAGGGTTTAATTGTTTATGGTTGGGCTGTTGCAGAAATTCTAAATTCCTATCACTGACAGATACATGCAAGGAGTTTTCTTGTCAGTGACAAAATTAAGATAAAGCATCTGACAGTATCCTAACTCTTCTGTTGAAGGAGGTGAAAAAAAGAACATCTTAAAATATTCTGGAGGTAGCTATTTATTTCTCTCCCAAACTTTATCCCTGTGCATCAATAAAAACTGTAAACCTGTAAATGAGTTGGAGTATTTGCACCAGAAGTGGTAAGCAGAAGATTCAGAGGAAGGAGCAGTTGAAAGAGAAAAGGGTATTTGTTTCCAGTGCTGAATGTGGAAGGCTCTATTCGTTTGTCTCCACTGTCTTAAGGGTCACCATTATGAGTGTAAGTGGACTGTTTTGTCAAGAATGGGGGGCAAAAGAATAACAAAGAGGGTGCTAGAAATGGAGGCTGGATGAAAATGAGTAGAACAGTTTGGAATAGAAGAAAGGGGAGCTAAGTGATATGTGAACTGTTAAGGAATGCTGAAATAGGAAATGGGTAAGAGGAGAGAGGGTGGAAAAGGGAATCAGAAAATTGGTGGGCATGAAAAAGAGAAAAAACAGAATGGTCATGGAACAGTGAATGTGAATGAAAAATAAATATAAGGGCTATCAGGCATGAAAGAGAGAATAGGAAAATCTCTTATGTAAGAATAAATGATGTTATACTGTTTGATCCACTTAAGTATGGTCGTAGAGCGTGGACTTAAATGTTGCAAGAAAAATCCTTGCTGCCTTCTCAAAGGAAAAGGGTGCTTAGCTAAAGTAGAAGAGACCAGAAAAATCCCAAGTACTCTTGGATTAAGAGAAGCACCTACAGTAATGCATTGTCAATTGCTTTTAAACAGTAATCTTTCCTGTATGTGTTTACTAGATAATACTTTTGTTTCAGGCATCCTCCTTTGCTGTGTTTTGTTTTCCAGGGAATCCATTCCTGCAGGGTATGTGTGAGATGGCCCCTGTTTTTCCCCAGAATAATTCTTGATTCAGTTATGTGTAGCTCCTCTGATCTGCTGTACCAGCTACTCTCTAAGCTGCTTTGGAACTGACCCCGGAGTCAGTGCCCCAGGTGCCCAATCACATGGGTGCAAATGAACTGAAGGGGTTGCATTTAATGCAGAGAAGTGTGGACTTGGCACGGGGATCACCAGCTGTGATGCAAGCTGAACATGTCTTGTTTCAGTTTTTCAACTCTTGGCATATTTAAGCTAACATTATTAAAACTAAAGCGGATGTAGTTTCTGAATTCTTCTTTGCCAGGTACGGGGAGAGTTTCTGAACTTCCAGTCTCAGAGGAGGAAGAAATGGAACTGTGTACAGCTCATGTATATTGATGCATGACCTTGATACTTGCATTGCCAACAGCAAAAGGAGAATATTTGAAGTAAGATTAGAAGAACAATCTACTGAGAAAGAGAAACCTTGGCAGTACGGTAATATAAACAAGCACTAACACCTGCTGTGAGACTAAAGCCTTTAATTGTGTTTTTCCAAGAGATAAAAACTTATCAGGCCATCCAATATCAAAATAAATTTTGGTGTAATAGTACAGAGTTGGCAAATGCTATGCTTTTTGTTTGTTTTTTTTGAGACATTGCTCAAAAATACTAGATGCATAATTCAATACAGGTTTGTAGTAGCCTAGATAAAAAGCTCATCCCTTGCCCAGGAATTAAGTGGCATAAGAAGACTGTAGTACCTTTTATGATCTCTTGGATGCGTAACGTGCAGTGCAAGTTGTTTGTGGGTCACATTAGTAGATAACTTCTTGTGGT
This sequence comes from Odontophorus gujanensis, assembly GCA_013399175.1. Taxonomy (NCBI): domain Eukaryota; kingdom Metazoa; phylum Chordata; class Aves; order Galliformes; family Odontophoridae; genus Odontophorus; species Odontophorus gujanensis. The sequence goes on from VXAB01011854.1 coordinate 348,445, forward strand.
GGGGTATGCCTTTGATAAACTGAATTTCTTTTTAGATACTGACATACAGAGTTCAGATTAATTATGAGAGTCCTGACATTAGACACCTGATATTTAAACTGAGCATGAAGTCGCTCTTCAAATCATTCAGTGTTTCTGGAGAAAGTTTCCATATGTTTTTGATGTTAGTCTGTGTGTTCAGCTCTGAAACATGCTACTTAATGGCATTTAAGTATGTATGTTTTAACATGCACTACAGGGTATTTACATATGTGGGAAGTATAATTTCTAATTGACCAACTAGTGCTGGAACCAAAGATTAAATGTTTTGTTTTCCAACTTGTCCTGAAGAATAAAGATTTTGCAAACTAAATTCTTCATGACAAAGCTTCTCTTCTAACTACAGTTGAATAGGGTGATATTCATTAAGCATTTGAAATAAATAGAGAGGGAAGCTCAGTGTGGACTGTGAAATGATTTTAGATCTGTATCTGTGAAAGTAGTAGTTTAACATAGATCATGTGAGCATTTTTGTTTTGGCTCAGACCAGCTGTATATGTAACGTCATCAAATATTACATTGTTTAAACAGGCTAGAACCAGAGCCTTGCTAATTCTGAGCTGTGATGATTCTGGTGGGCTTGCTGAAATACATTATTTTTGACAGGAAAGTAAGAAGATAGGACTTGAAGATTCACAGAGACTGTATTTTTCTCTTTGCTTCTGATTTCTTTTTCCTACACAATGTTGCAACTCATTTAAAAAAAAAAAGTTTTATCATAGTTTTCCATCTTTAGATTATTTGGCTTGGAAGAGGTTATAGGAGTAACTTGAAAATTTTTGATCGGATTGTTATCTGGAAAAGACAACCACTGAGCTCTTTGGGGGAAGTTCTATTTAGCTCTCCCATACTTTGTGAGGTCCCTTTTTAAAGGTGATCTCTATAGTCATGTCACCTTATTTTTGAAGTAGTGTGTGAATTCTTTGTAGTAATGAAATTTCTGTTTTTAATTTGAAATATAATCATAATTACATTTACAGATTTCAAACATTTGTGCTAATGGATGATGTTAAACCTATCCATTATGAAGCACGAAGTAAGTCATGCTTTGTGATTTTATATAAAGTTTTCACTTCTATTTCAGCATCAGTACTGAGTTGGTAACCAGTGGAGGTCTGAAGTTATGAAATCATTTTTAAAGTAGAGAAAAAGGCTAGGAAACTTAGCATTTGAATTAGATCTTTAAAGATTCAAGGAAAGAGTTGTATCACTGGATAGGGTAATTTTGAACTTTTTAAAATGGATTGTAAAGACTAGTTAAACGAAATGTCTTCTATTTCTGGTCAATTACTTGTGAGTAGAGGATTGCTGTTACCCATATGGAGAGTACAAGAAGTATTTTTAACTTGTCCTCTCATGCGTTCTTATCTTTGCACCACAATTGTTCTGTTTCATCTTTGCTGGGAGCTAACGATGGCAGACTGAACATGCTCTGCTGTAGTTTCTAGAGAATGTTTTCAGGATCCTGTTCATGTTTTTCCTCTGTGCTTGGCAATGCTGCTTGGCTTGCAGTTGTCAGAATTGAAGGGAGTGAAGAGTGTTTGTCATCTCTTCTCCTTGCTTAGACTGGCAGAGGTTGTTGGGTTTTTTATTTTTGCTGTGTTCTTCTGTTTTACAGAGTAAAGTTCATTTCCTGGGCTCAATTCACCTGTTTCACTGTAATTCCTTAACAGTGCATGACCTATAGTGTTAATAAATCATGGAATTGTAGGGCTCAGTAGGGACCTCTGGAGATCAGCAAGTCCAACCCCCCTGCTGAAGCAGGTTCCCTACAGTAGGTTGCAGAGGAAAGCATCCAGTTAGGAAGTTCCTTCTTGGCAGATATTCAAAACCTATGTTCCCCTTTGTGCCCATTTACCCTTTGTTCTCCCACTGGGCACAGCTGATAAGAACCTGACCTCCTTGACTCCTGTGCTTTAGGTATTTATATGCATGAGTAAGATCCCCTTGGTCTTTATTTTTGTTGATTGCTCAAAGGCTTTTTTCATCTTTTATACTGAAGATATACATTGTAAGCTCAGAGTGCTTTTTTCAGGTATTATAAATGCATGAACAGAATCTGTTACTGTTAAATATTTTGTGGGGTTTAATATCTACTATGTATTTTTTAGAACTCTAAGACTTCAGGGAAATATCACCTTAGGGATCAAGGAAGTCCCTCCCACCGTATGTGTTTGGTGCAAATGATTAATTTTCTGTTAAGAAATGTCTACTGCAGTCGTAAAAGCAACAATATCAGTACTGTGCTTTAATCCTCAGTGTTGTAAAAATTTAGCTTTGAAATTTAAGGTAATTTCTATGCTATTTGATAGTTCAGGCTATGAACTCTCAATCTGGTTTATATGATCACACCAGTATAGCACCATACTGTTTAAAGCCAGATTTCCCAGCAAAGGAACTAGAGTTCCTGGGGAGAAAATATTTGAGGATCTTGAAATTATTTCCCAAAAGGCTTTCAGAATCTGATAATCCTAACGTTTCTACTTTTCAGTCAGATCAAAGCACTCGTAGCATTTCAGATACCTTTCTGACTGATTTAGAAAATGAAGATTAATATGTATGAGTAAAGGATTTTAACTAGTTGAAAATGAATTACATTTGGAGTATGTTACTGTTAGACGTTAGAATGCTAAGGACATTGAACAATTACATAAGTGATTAAAAATTCTCATTAATTAAAACAAGAGATTGCATGATGATGAATGCAGGATATTTTCAGACAGAAAAGAATGCAACTCTTGAATCTGTTATATTGCTTTCATTTTTGATGATGTGGTATTAGAAAGATGTGGTATGATAGAAATGTTTTCCTTGTAATGAGTACTTTAAAACTACGCAAGATAAATCTGAAAAATAAGTATGGACTCAGTGCAAGAAGTCTCATTGGAGAAAATATGTAGCAGATGTTTAATGTGGGCTGTGATGTGACACAGATGTTTCTCTTAATTTTTCAAAATATGTGAATATAGTAACATATGTTGTATAAGGTGAGAATCAACTGCTAGTGCTGTACAGCTGTCCTTGCTGAAGGATAGCCTTTATCTCGCATGATTATATTTACAGTTGTATTACAATAGGGCTATATACTAATGGGATGATTTGGTTGTAAATCCAAAAGCCATATTGAGGCTATTGTACTGTTGAGGTTGTCTTGCGTATGTCTGCCCTGCTGCACTTCCTGCTCGCCTTCAGGAAAGAAGCCAGCTGGATGTGGTCCAGCTTTTGTGGGAGTAAGAGTATAATTTGCATAGGGGTCACATTCCATTATAAAATGTGTGAATATATCATTGGGAGTCACTACCAACATACCATATTTCTCGTGCATTCTTGTGTATAGTAGTTTAAGTGAAAAATCAAGTGACAGATTAATGCTATGCATCTGCAAAACCCCTTTGAGAGGAGCAGATGCTGTTGCCCATAAATCTAGGCCTTTAAGGAGGATAACAAGGGTGAAGGTGAAACAAATACTATGCTTATCAATGCTTTACCAGTCTGCAGGGGTTGATTCTCTTCTCTACAACCTACGTGCTATTTTCTAAGCATACTGCTGTAATCGATTTTGGAATTAAAACAGGACTAGGTTGGGGAGTATTGATATGTTTATTCCTGCAGAATAAATCAGCTAGTGGAGAGGAATGGGCTTTGATATCTGGCTTTAGTGCACTGTTACCATGGTATGTTTTGAACCATTCCTGTCTGGATTCTGGTGGTTTTGTGCACTTAAAAGCTGTTAATGAGTGACCTATTTGTCACACATTTCTTGTCTTTTAACTCATTTCATGCAAACTGAGAGTTAAATTGCAATAATTTTGGCAGAAGAGTTTTTTTTCGTAGAACACGTGATTTCTGCTAGAATTATTAAAGGTGCGCAGTGATTTCCTGCCTGTATGTAGGGATCTCCTGAATCAGCCCAAACTTGGGAAATGAAAGAGAGCTGCTGGTGTTCTATGAGACTTTTGAGGATTCCTGACAGATGGTTTACCAAGGCTCATTCACGATGAATCATCTGGGTTGTGTTCATGGGCTGTGACCCATATGAGAAAAAATAAATTATCAGTTTAAGACTTAAGCCCTCCGCTCATATTACTTAAAGAATTTTTGGAGGGGATTATGTTACAAACATTACTAAGCACTTTGTAGGGAGCTACCTGCTTCTGTTGGTTTACAGGTTGTGGTGGGACAGACCCACTTTCGAAGGTTTTAGCTTCTGCTGCTGAGAGAAACCAGGTTATGAGCTGAAGGGCATTAATACATTAAAGACACAAATGAAAAGGGAAAAACAAGCCCTCCATACGAGGAGGAAAACCAAAAGCAATGAGCTTTCTGTGTTAATGCTCAGGCCGTAGTGTCTAAGAAAAATCTGGGAAGTCAGTCCTGAAGCTGGCTATCCAGGCTGCTGGTAAACACAGCAGAGTTGCAGTTACTACTGAACTTCGTAGTGATGTATGTCTTTTATTTATTTTATTTTATTTTTTACAGAGCTTATGGAGGAAAGAACAATAAATATGTAGTCCCGTTTGTTATGCAGAACTTTGTGTCACCTGAACTTCCAGAAGTCCTGAATTAGAGGCAGACCTGTGGAAGGATGTTTTGTCTCATTGCTGTGCTCCCTTTGGTCCCACCCGCCTCTGTGAAAGCACGGAAAGGAGTTCTGTCTCTGTTGTTTTCATGGCAGTGGCTCAGTGACAAGTTGCACTACATGTATGGGCTTTTAGAGCTTCTAGAAAGTTATAGAAAACAAATGTTTGTCATCAAAATCCATAGCTTAATAGGATCTTAGTATGGTGAGACATCATAGTACATGATTATATATGATCTCTTTTCCATTATCTGTAAAGAATACTTTTACTGCATCTCTTACATTATTGTGTGCTAAGAAGACCTGAACTCAGGTTTCCAAATCTATTATTAAAGGAATGGTGCAGCCTTTTCTTTCTTTTTTTTTTCCCTAGGCAAAAGTGCATGTGTTCTCAGAGTAAAATAAGTTAAGATTTTACAAGTAACTTGTGAGTAATGCATAGTTGTTTGCATTAAAATGGAGCTTTGTGAATATTGTATGTCAGTGTGGAATAGCAGTCAGTATGATAATGAAATATCGTCCCATTAGATGCAAGTAATTGACAAACTGTTCTTTTCAATCACATGCCCTCCCTGACTAGTCTGAGGATAGCAGGAAGGATTTAAAACATATGTAAACTAATATGCGTGTTAAATAATGGATTAATTCCATGCTTAGTAGTAAATCCATACTAGTAGAGAGCTTCCAAGACTGCTTAGGTAACTTTCATTATGATCAAGTCTTTGTGCTCATTTTGTCATCCTTTTTCCAAGGTCACATTTATTGAAGTTTTCACTCTCCTGCCCTCGTTCTGTTCTTGGGAAATGAAGTAGGTCCCAGGTGGTTAAGTAGTGGTCAAATCATTCATTTTGCTTTAATTCTAATGATATATCAGTTTATCCATATGCTTAAGTTAGCCAAGTACATTCCCAATTAAATACAAGTAATTTGTATGGTAAATAATAGTACTGGGCAACTTCTAGATCACATTTGATGTTCTATGATTTTACAGAAGAGTGTGCATAAAACATATTTGAGGGAAGATTAATCCAGTATATCATTAGAGTTTAAGTAAATTAATAATTTTTACTTGAAGATATACAAGAATCAAAGCACATCACAGACTTCTGTGACCTAAGAGTACTTCTCATCTCTGTGTAATATTGGCTGCGTTCTGCCAGTGAGTCCAAACCAATGCTTTGTTGCCAATGAGTTTCTTCTGATGGAGAAATTGTTCAGGGTTCTATATTACTGTAGAACTTCTGATCTATTTCTTTGTTTCTAAATTAAAATCAGATCTTTATCTTTATTTATATACTTTTGAGAAAATGTTGCAGGGAACCTAGCTGGACTGAATGGGAGCTTGTAATACAGAAACTCATTGCAACCTTCTGTGGGCGTGAAAACTCAGAACAATGAAAATCTCTGCAGCTACAGTAAAGCAGAGTACCAAAGAGTAGCAAAGCCACCTTGACTGGAAGTTAGTAATCTGCAACTAGTTATAAATAGAACCTGATTTTTTTATTGTGCCAGCTGGGTCTAAAAAGTGTTCTATTTTCCAAATAGAAATGTGTTCTATGATGTTAATCAAGATAACCCCGCCCCTTCAAGAAGTTTTTCAGACAAGAAGTACTTAGCAGTTTAATTCAGTAGCTGTGGCTTTTGCAAAATTTTTGCCTTTAGTTTTTTCTCAAGTACAACATCATATTAACAGTAAAATAAGCGTTTGAATGAGAGAGCTACAAAACTGAGTGTATAATATGAGTTCCTTAAGTCATAAGTAAATTTGTCTTCCTGACAAAGTGTACCAGACTCCCCATATAGGCTTGTTGGCTTTGGCTTTTCATAGCCTCTTTATTTATAGAGTCACTTAAGCCTGCAAACAGTGTTTATAAAATGCTACTAAATCAGTACTGCTGTTGGGCCGCACCACTACTAATATGGTGTGAGTAACTTTACAGTTGTGACAATGGAGTGTTGGGCTGTAATCCTAATTTTAGTGTTTTAGGTTTTAGTTTATTATTTTAGTATTTTAGGTTTTATTTTAGTATTTTACAGGTTTATTAACATGTACAATGGGATTTTGTAACCAACTGAAAATACAATCCTTCAACTATCCTTGGGCTAGAAACATGGTTTCCTTCTGATGAAAATGTGTGCTGTGCCACTGACACTACTGTGCTTCATCATCACTTTCTGCAAAGAACTTGGGCTGTTTTTATTGGCTGTTGGTGTTCAGATATAAAGGTCCCACCTGGAACCTATGTGCTTAAGAAGCCACATGGTAAGATGAAACCATGTAAGGCAGAGCACGAGACAGCCACCTGCACTGCTTTGCATTGGCTTGCCTTGAAAAAGCATAGCGCTTCTTAAATCAAGCAATAGAAAAAAGGTCCTTTTAAAATAAGAAAAAATGTTAATTTTGAGCTTGCACTTTTTCAAAAAGAAAAGAAACAAAGAAATTTTAGTACTCTTATAATCTCATGCAAGACAGACTTTGGTTAGTACAATGGGGCATAAGAGTATTTAATTTAGCCTGTAGTGAGAGTGGATTGTATAGCTGTCAAGTTATGGCACGTATATGAAGTGCTGAGTAAAATCATTGCTGGGAGTGACAAAATTAGTATGCCAAAGGAGATGAAAGAATACAGATCCATCAAGTGAACCTGTTAAAATTGTGAAGCAAGTTTAAAACCTTACAGATGCCTTGACCATCTGCTGAGAAATGTGTGGACATAATTGCACAGAATAACTGTCATTTCTTTTTTTTATTTAATAAAACTCATTTTTCATGAACTGTACAGCCAAAGGAAGCAGCTTTCCCCTCTCTCCAAAGCCTGTATCCTTGAAATAGTTCTGTATTCTTTGTTCGCCACTCAGTTCCAAACAATCTGATTTATTCTTTGCTCTTTTGTGTGTAAGGATTTACATCTAGCCTGTCCTTTAGAAATTGGAGCCTCCTGTTGTTTAGGATGGCCCAACTATACATCAGTTTTTATCTCAAAAGTACTGAGATACTCTTATCTATAACGATGCTTTCAGGGCTTTGTTTCTGTGGTTTATATCACTAGAACCGTAGGCAGAATTATGTCTTTGCATTTTGCAGCTGCTTGTCCGTTATTTATTTATTTATTTTGACTGAGTGTGAAATGATGGGAGTATTGCTATCTCTTCCAATGCAGTCAGAGCTGGAGAAGCACCAGAGGTGTATTTGTAAATAGATAAGATTTAACTGAACGTAATGAAGGCAGCAGGCATTTTCTTATGCTCAAGCACACCTTAATTGATAATTTTTGGTAATAAATTCACAAGTGGCTACAGTAAATTTCAGCCTCCATTTTAAAGGAGAGATTTTTTTTCACTCTTAGCACAGCCACAGTTTTTGTTAGATGCCCAGTTTTATGTGGTAGAAACAAAGTAAATATCCCATGACTGGCCTCTATCAAATGATTAAATGCTGAAGTGAGGTTCATTTGCTGTGAATTATTCTCAGTTGCTTGGTCTTGAGGCTTTGCATATTTGTGATTGCATAATAAAAACACAGGAGATATGTGGATAAATAGGTATAACAGTATTGTCTCTCTCAGACATTTTTATGTTTGCGTTTTCACATTTCAGTTATGTGGGTGATGAGTTTTGATCTCTGTGTGTTTATCTTTTGGGGTCAAATGTATTTGCAGAGACTGATTGTTTTTTGGAAGCATGATCCGTTTAAGCATAGAAAATCAATTAAAAAAACCAACAACAATGCCATTTGGAGAAAAAATAATACAGCTGGAGAAATCCTCTGGGGTCACTGAGAGATGTTCAGGGTTTTTCTTCTTTTACTGTTTTAGCACTTCTTCTAGTGTTACTTTAGTTTTAAGTCATAACATTTTCAATTTGACTCTGGTGCACTGAAACAGATATATAGATAGGTGCATAAATTCTGAAGAATTTCTTTCTTCCAAGATTTGTAAGTGTATGTAGCTATGAAACAATGACATAAGGTTCTGGTTTTTTCCATTGATTTTTTTGTCTTTGTTATTTGTGCAGTCATTATCATCTTGGAATTGAAATCCAACTTTGACATGACAACTACTTCTGAAACATGAAGAAAGCTGCTTTAAATATTGCATGTAGGATATTAGTGGGTTATTTTGCTTGTTTTACTGAAGCGACACTTTCTGTAACGTGCTGAAGGAAGCAACAGTGAACAGAGGAAAGGTATACGGTCAGACCTATTTTCCACACAGTTGTCTCTTACTGCCAGTGACAAAGACTCTTGTATGTGCATTTATAATGACTTCAGGAGCTAATCTGAGTGCCTACTTCCAGGATTTGGGATTTCTACTAGGACATCATGTAAATGGTGGCCCTTTTTCAGGAGGGAAAGACATGCTCCTAGCTCTGCTGTGTTATCTAGTGCTATATTGCTAATGTAAACCAGCAGTGTCTCTTGCTGGACTGTGCTGGCATTTGTCCTCAGGTCTGTAGATAGCAACAGGTACACTTATAGGGTGGTAGCCAGGTTTTTTACTGTGTGAATGAGGCTTTTTGTTTCTCCAAAATCCCTTCCAGCTATGAAAACTTTCCGATAGGTGTACAGAAAATCAAAGTAAACGATTGTAGATCCTACTAAGGATATTATTGAATTCAGGAAAACACAAAAGAAAAATGGCGACTAACTGTCTGGTAAAGCTATATACACTGCTTCAACTTTTGAGTGGCTGGATGCCACTTTTTGCACCTTTGAACACAGGTTTGCAGACTTGGCACTGAGCATTGCTGAGCTATGTGGATATGTTTTCCTTTTGACTGTTCCCCAGACGCTTGAGGTATCACAGGTGCTGGTGTTCTCACCCATGAAATCTGCATTTCCTGCTTGGAGATATTTAACAGGTGGTTTCCAACTCTTCACCAGGAGCTGCTGGTAGCTGGTGCTGCAGATGTTAGTCCTGAGCAGCCTGCTGCTGTTTGTTTTGAGTGCCACAGGAAGATTCATGAAAAACTGCTCTTAAGCAGACTGAGTCTGTGAATTCTTAAGGAGAGTGGGCTGCTGAGAGCTGGAGCTTCGCTCCTTGGTATGATGCTGTGAGAACAGGTGCTTAGACTGGTATAAGCTTGGAGATAGCTCAACTGCCCCTCTTGAATTTTGGTAGAGCAACATTACTCTGCCTTTCCTCTTCCTATGGGTTAACTGTAGCGTAAGAAAGTGTCTTGAATACTGTATTTGTTCCATGAGTTTAAAAATTAGCTTCAGTGACTGCTACTGCTGGAGAAAGTAAAGAATGCTCACAACAGAAAATCCATTGTGATATTATGCACAGAATAGTCTGGAAGCCCTTAAAAGGTTTCTGTGGGATGACCCATGTCATGTTTCCTCTACAAATATTTTGCAGGAAATTAAATGAGTATCAAACCATTTGGGGGGTGGGGGAAAATAAATTGTAACATTCATCATCCTTATAGATCAATAAAATAGAAAACCTTGCCTGTATGGTCTCATGCATCATGATGAAGCACAGTAATGCACTAAATGTAGCTAGAAAAAAAAAATTCTAAAAACAGTATACCTGTGACAGGTACTTAATCTTATTCAGCATTAAGGAAAATCATAGAAGGAAGGCCTAAAATATTTAAGTATAAAGAGTCTTGAGGCAAATATGCCTGCATGTATAAGCAATCCCTGGGATCTTGGGGTAGAAATGGTCTGAATCATTCTTCTTTTGATTTTCTGCCTTATACATCTTCATTCATAGAATGGCTTGGGTTGAAAATAACTCCAAAGATTGTCTAGCTTCAACCCCCCTGCTGTGGGCAGGGTCATCAACCATTAGACCAGGCTGCCCAGAGCCACATCCAGCCTTGCCTTGATTGCCTCCAGGGATAGGGCATCCACAACTTGTCTGGGCAACATGTTCTAGTGCGTCACCACCGTCTGAGTGAAAACCTTTCTCCTAACATCTAACCTAAATCTCCCTTGTCTTAGTTTATAACCATTCTCCCTTGTTCTATTGCTATCAACCTGTGTAAACATTCTTCTATTTATCATCTCCTTCCTCAAAGATAAGTAGTATGCCATTTGTAACTAGTCATTTAAATGCAGGTCCTTTGCTGTAGTAAGTGATGTTTGGAGTTCATACTAAGCATTGAAATAGACTCGATAAGAATCGTGTCTTATCAATTATGTTGTCGATCGTTTGTGAAAATGAGCTATTTTCAACAGATTTTTACTAAAAATGATTTTCCTGGCTTTTGAACAGCTGTAAATACCACACTTGTAGTTCATGGCTTACCTAAGGTTATCAGAAAGTGCATTTCATGCTTGAAGTCCTGTGTCACTGCATGCAGAGCCAAGATGGAGCCCCGGTCTAAATGGAAAAATGCATGCCCGCATCTGTACCTAATGCTGTGGGCACAGGCTATGCTTCTCGATGAAAAGGAAGAGATTACAAGTGTGCTTCTTACACTCCCTGGTCAGTTCCTGCCTGATTTTATTAGTCATGAACCAGGCTGGGGGTAGAGCTTCATTTCTGATTTCAAGATTGCCTCTTGTTTTCTTTTAAGTTGTTAGGCACATATTTATGTTGTGCTATTATATAGTTCTTTGTTTTTAATAGAATCATAGAATAGTTTCAGTTGGAAGGGACCCTTATGATCACCTAGTTCCAACCCCCCGCTATAGGCAGGGATACCTCCCTCTAGACCAGGTTGCCCAAAGCCCCATGCAGCTTGCCTTTGAGTGCTTCCAGTGAGGAGGCATCCACAACGTCTCTGGGCAACCTGTTCCAGTGTCTCACCTCTCTCACAGTGAAGAATTTTGTCCTAATATCTAGTCTAAATCCACCCTCTTCCAGTTTAAAGATGTTTCCTCTCGTCCTGTCATGTCCTTCTCTTATAAAAAGTTCCTCCTCAGCTTTCCTCTAAGCCCCCTTGAAGTACTGGAAGGCCACTGAGGTCCCCCTGAAGCCTTCTCTTCTCCATTATGAGAAACCCCAGCTCTCTCAGCCTGTCCCTGCAGAGGAGGTGCTTCAGCCCTCTGATCATCTTTGTGGCCCATCTCTGGACCCCCTCCAAAAGCATCATGTTCTTCTTGTATTGGGAGCATCAGAACTGGATGGAATAGTCTGGATGGGGTCTCAAGAGAGCGGAGTAGAGGAGCAGAGTCACCTCTCTCAACCTGCTAGTGACATTTCTCTTGATGCAACCCAGGATATGGTGGGCCACGTGGAATGCAAGTGTGCATTACCAGCTCATGTTGAGTCTTTCATGAGCCAGCACCCTGAAATCCTTCTCCTCGGGACTGCTTTCAATCCATTGTCTGCCCGACTTGTGTATGTTTGGAATTGCCCTGACCCAGGTGCAGGAACTTGCTCTTGGCCTTGTTGAACCTAATGAAATAGGCATGGGCCCACTTCTCAAGCCTGTCCAGGTCTGTCTAGATGGCATTCCTTCCCTCTGGAGTGTCAACTGCACCACTGAACTTGGTGTTGTCTGAAAACTTACTGACAGTGCGCTCAACCCCACTGTCCATTTCTCCTGTGAAGATGTTAAGTATCACCAGTCCCAGCACTGATCCCTTATGAATGCCACATGCTGTGAATCTCCTCTCACGCACTGAGCCATTGACTGCAGATCTCTGAGTGCAACCGTCCAGCCAATTCCTTATCCAGAGAGTGGCCCATCCATCAAATTCATTTTTCTCCGGTTTGGTGACCAGGGTGTCCTGAAGGACTGTGTCATCTTCTTTTTTTCTTTATTTTTTTCCCCAGAAACCATCTCCAGTGCAAAAATACTCTCACTAACGCTTTCAGTCCTCATTATTTAGATTCCTGGAGTACAACTTTAATTAAAGTTAGAAAGTATGCTCCAGAAATGATTCTTGGCTGCAAAGATCTCTTGCAGATTGTATGCCAACTGCTTAACAAGTGCTTTTCATACAATCTCAAGGACGTTACTTGCTGGTTACCCTTGGAGATATTGCACCAAGTGGGCTGTGGTTCTGATCTCATACTTGAATTGCGGTTTTGGTTCTAAAATGCATCTTTCTAATTCTCCCATTCCTGGTACAGAAGCTAAGCTTAAGGGAAGCTTTGAATTTGGTACAACGTTATCAACAGTTTTTTGACTAGTCACTGTCTAGAATTATTTCAGTTGTCTTTGTACTAATCATTATGACCAAAATCGGTGCGAAGATTTGGCTTTTTGTTTCATTCTGGTTGATTTTTTTTTAACCTTGTCTTTAAAATCAGTATACTTTAAAGCTATTAACTATGGTGTCATTTCAAGTTACATGTTATGAAGCCTTTTGTGTGGTTTATGATGCTCTTCTTCCAGTGTGATGAGATCTTCAGTTTCTCTGCCAGTATTTTGAGTGTTACTGTAGGCTTCTTCCTAAAATTCAGGTTTGGTTTCATCATTTGATGTTTATCTGTTATCTGACATGATTGGAAGACTATATCTGTTAATATTTAGAAGCTACTCTTCAGGAATTTTCTGTAACTAAACCTTTCTCTTTTCACATTGATTTCTTCAGTATTATTGCCTTTCTTCTCCCATTGTTTCTAGTATTTTGGTATTTCACTGGAAGGCTTGCTTTTCCTCCTTCTTATCTCTGATTTCCCAGGGGGGTAAGATGGCATATTTTAATCTGAATGATTTACCAGAAATTTGCTGATGATACTGTGGTATTTGCATTTGTGCCTTCCCACAGGGATTATTTTTGAGTTAGAGGTTTCCAGATCAAGTTTCAGAATAGGCACCAGATGGTCTGGAATTATTTTTTAACAATCTATAGATAATTAAACATTCAGCAAAAACTATTCTATTTTGAAAACGGAGCAGTCTTTCATAAAAGCAGAACATTCAGTCTTAGCTTACTTTCCATAATTTATTTCTTCACTTTTGCTTCTAAACTATTTTTCTTTAGTATCCTGTTTTCTCCTGTAGTACAGAGGCTGGCAGCTGCTTTGTACACCACTTTCTCACCAAAGAGAAATGAATATCATCATTGTGGGCTATAGCTGCTGTTGGTTTCTGTTTGTATTTTAAATTGAGTATGAAGCGAAGAATAGCGAAGTAGTGATGTGACCTGCACCTTCAGCAAGCTCTATTGCCTATTGATGTAGTGGGATGTAGAGGGAGGTGGGTGTGTTCCCTAGCACCATGTTCTGGAAGGTGAAGTAGATTGTGAGAATTGCATTAATTTACTGTTATAGGCCCGATTTCAGACTAATATATAATTCAGTTATATTCTGGTTTAGACTAATTACTATCTTGAAAATGTTATTTTCCAGTTTAGGTATCTGAATGTGAACTTTAGTAATTTGCTACCTTTGTTGAGTAAAGCTTCATAATCGCTTGTGTTTGGGAAAGTAATTCAGGCTGACAGTACAGATAGTCCTTCTGACTACCTGCAGTCAAAAGATGCATATCAAATATGATAACATTTTTCAGTCTTCTGTGGGGGGAACAGATTCTGGTTTTTAACAAAGGGATCGAATTAGAGTTCTCAATGACACTTTTCTGTGGCTTAGCTAAGTTAGTATTAAGTAATATCCATTATTTATTAGACAGTGGATATTATTAAAGATACTACTGGTTCCATTCTGGAAGCATTGTTATATAACTTTCTCCACTCTAGAACTGAAGGGTCGCAGTGCATTAGATATGTTTTTATAATGCAAAGATTAGCAAATAATAGCAAAAAAAAAAAAAAAGAAAACATTTTTCCTATTTTTTTTTAGATGTATCTAAAGATTGTTCAAAATATTGTAGTTACTGTAATTCCTTGAACAAAGTTTGACCCAGATTGTCAGCTTGTGATCGGATTCAATAAAACATTAGGTTTCTGTGGCAGTTATGGTTATGCTTCTTACACATTTTGCTGATTAGGAACCAGAGTATTCTTAGCTGTTAGGGTTAAGCTCCAGAAGCAGACACTGGATCCATGGTATCCTGCAGTTTTTCTATGGAAACGGAGAGATGAATTAAGAAAACATCTACAGAACCCCTTAACAATGAGTTATTAACATCTGGCACTCTGCTTTTAAATATTTAGGTCTCTTTGTGGTATTTTGCTGAACTTTGAAACACGGTATGCTCTGGGATTAACTCCATAGTTTTGGAACTTTGATGTATGATCATTCCTCAAAAATTACCTTAAGGCATTTGGCATTCAGAATTTTTTCATAATGCTAAGATTTGGATTTTAATTTACGCCTTATCTTTTGCTGAGTAAGTGTCTTTTATTAGTATGAACTATTTTTTGCTGAACCTGCATCAGCTGTTTTTACTGTTAAAGAATGATACAGAAGGGTTCTACCAGAAGATCTTTAAACAAAGACTATTTTGCATGACTGCCACTGCTGTTTGTGGTGGCGTCAGCAAAGATGCAGCCTTAAAGGAAAATAAAGAGGGAGGAGAATTGGTGTTGAACTCTTTTAGATCACAACTTTGCAGGGACATCCAAGTAACTTCTCCAAATATGAGCAGGGTACTGCTGAACCTGTCTTTTTGGAAAAGTGCTTGAATACGTATCGTATTCTGAATGAAATGTTACCACTGAATTCCGTTAGACTTCGTGCCTTTCTGAAGTTGGACATATGTCTCTGTTTTAAAGAAATGATGCTTAAAGAATTCCTTTGTAAGTCTCTGGGAAAAGTTACCTTTCAACGGTCTTTTATAAGGTATGGTTTAAAGCGTATTCGAGGTGCTGGCAGACCTCCTGCTGGCTTGGACGTCCAGAGGCTACATGCTGTACGGGGAGTTCTGTCAGGTTTGGCTGTGTGAATGTATTTAACTAGAAGAAAAGTGAAGCTTGACAGTAACTGGAGGCAAATTCAGACACACAGAAATATGCAATGCGTTGTTTTCAGTGTAACTCAACAGGATCTTTTTGTATTGTTCAAACTATGCTTTGTTCAAGTTGCTTTTTAATAAAATTTTGTACACATAACACCTTGAAAATGCTAGTTGGGAGTGATCTGAAAATTTATGCTTCTTTGGCCTACAGCAAATTTTAATCACTGATCTTTGGAACAAATTCCGTTATAAATAAAACATCGCAGTGGTATATTATGAATACAGAAAAACTTTCAGTAGTATAGTGCCAAAGCAAAAAGTTAAGCAAGGTTTTGTTTTTAGCAACAGATTTTCTCCCCAGCAAATGTGTGAAGACCTTTCTGTTGGATCACTAAGTACGGTCAGTAAATAGCACTGTAAAAGCATTTGGGGTACAGTCCAACAGGGCAGGATTTTCAGGTGATCTGTGGATGTTAGGAGTCAGTGCTCAGGATTTACTGTATCAAATATACAGTAAGTATTAAGGAAGAACAAAATAGAAGAACAAAATAGAGAAGAACAGTGTACTGAGTTTGATTATAACTGTCCAACTGTTTGCCAGAATGGGAAATTAGGAAAATATGGGCAGGCAGATAAGAGGAATATCACTTTTTAATCTACCCATTTCCTATCATGACTGCACATGCCAAGAAAAGACATGAGGGAAAGGAGAAAATATCTCTCAGTCTCCAGGTCCAGAATAGTTCAGAGAAAAATCTAGGAAAGCTAGAACANGAGGTGTGAAGAAAAAAAACAGGAAAGGCAAAAACGGGGGTGGGGGGGGGGGGGGGGGGAGGTGTGGAGTTGGAGGAGGTAGGGGTAGAAAGCCATTGAGGAGTCCAGTTCCATATACCGGATCACTTACCTAGTCCAGACATAATTTATTTGTATTGATTGTAAAAGGAAATATCCATCCATAGCCGATGTGTGTATATATAGTAACTGATTTTCAAATAACGGGTTGATCTTTTCTGTCTACAAATGTTCCATTTTACAAGTAGGCTGTTTCTAGTATTTGGTTTTAACCTTTATTCTCACTTTTAAGAGCCACAGCGTTACTTGAAAGTAGATGATTGCAGGAAAAGTTGATTGGCAGTGCCTGTGGTGTAAATGCTTAGCTGTAAGGTTAAGGTTTGTAAGAACTATGCCTTAAATATTATTAACCTGTAAGTGCTGAGTATGGGAGAAGTATGGTGTGAACAAAACGTATTTCTTAAAAATACAATAAACTTAATACAGAGATATCTATAGCTGTATCTCAGGTGAGTTTTCATAATGCAGGTGCATTCAAAAGGGAAGAAATTATTGGATAAGTGCTTAAATTAGTCCAATTATTAATGGTGCTGTACATTAGTATCAGGCAGTTCACATTTGATTCATGTTTGTATTTGTACTAGGTGTACAAATGAAAATGCCTTAGTATTAGATTTGCAGTGTGTAATTCTAATGAGTCTTATAATTAAAAACACTGCAGGTTTACTTCATGTATGTCAACCTAATTTAAATGGTAGAAAAAGATCTTGGGAATTGTTAGTAAAAAATAATAATAATAATGCAGCAGAGGATGTTTTTGGAATTTCACTTCTTGTGTGTGTTAAAATTATTACTGTACTGGCTGGGACATTTCAGTAAATCTTGGTGAGTCTGCAAGTCAGAAGCTTACTGTTGTGAGATGCACTTGCAGTGAATCTTGTCATCTGTAAACCCTGGTTCTTTCTTTCAAAGGTCAAAACTGACAGGAGTCACTGATAAACATGATGTTAACTTTCATTATTTCCATTGGTATTGAAAGAAGAGATAGGAATCATCAAGCACTGCCAAAATTATACACACTATTGCTATATCCTACATACTGGAGCTTCTCCTACTGCTCATTTCTAAGTATTTGTGTGCATCTGTTCACATTAGTACAAATAGAGCCCGTACTCACATTCCATTGCTGATGAAATTCAGGATTAATTCAATTCTGCTTAATCTCAAGCAGAAAGGGTGTTCTAGATGAGCTTAAGCAAGCTGCTTCAATAGTTAATTATCCTTTCCAAAAATTTGGCATTCTGTCTATAAGCACCGTTTGCTTTGTCTCTGAGCATACATCTTGGCACTTGACATGCCCTTTTTAAACTACATATGCAGGCTTGGTCTGTGTATGTGTTTGTATTATTAAGACCAAATAACCTCTTCACTTGGCATCTGCCAAAACAAGCAGACTCAACAACTTCAGCTGTTGTTTTCTAGGCCTTGAATAACTCTTGGTTGTTAACATCCTGAGGTTGATGGAGCACTATCGTAGATCTCCCAGTAGGAAATAATGCATTCATTACATTCGATCCTTTTGTAGGGTATGAAGTTCACAGTAAGTGACAACTTTTTAAAAACTGCATTCTAGCACAGTATCTCGACAATCCAAAACCTTGACCATGTGAAACACTGTTACAGCATTTCCTGTTTCAAAAGCAGAATTAAATTTCTCTTTGTTGCAGTTACAGTATATAAATCAACCCCTGGCACTGTAAAATCGTATGGTGGAAGGAGGTTTTTTAAAATGCCTCCAATCTTACATAGCTAAACAAAGTAGATTAAAGTTGTAATGAAAAAAAATTATCCTTTAGCTGACATCTTTCTATACTAAGCCTTAGCCTAGAGCACATTCTTATAGCCGAGTTTTAAACCTGTAAAATGATGCTTCTGGTAAAGCAAAGTCAATGATCTACAATAGCTGAAAGCAGACTTCATGGTGTGGGATTGGTGTGAATTTGTTAATACATAATTTCAGCATATTCATTTTAGAGTTATATCAAATTTCCTTGGCTGCTTGATTCTCTGGGAGGAAAGTATTTTGAGTGACTGATGACTTCGTTGAATTCAGCAGAAATTAATTCAACTCATAAACAAATTTCAGGTGAGGGTTTCTGGAATCATCTTTAGGAAGCGTTATTCTTCAGACAAAAAAAGAGTCCATTTTACTTAAAATACTTTCTAGGCTCATAAGCCACAATCTTAATATCACATGACAGAAGCTGTAGTTACGGAGGGGACCTTTTTTTTTTCATGTGCTGCTTATAATTCTTCCTCATTCAGCTGTTTTCTCTATTAGTGCACTGCTAACATGACTGTTTTTTATTTACTTTTCTGATATTTAAACAGTCCTAATTTATGAAAAGATAGCTTCTAATAAATAGGATGTATAAAATGAGGGCTCGTTCAGTTTCAACTTAGACAGCACGGTTCACTCAGGCAGAACTCCACCAAAATTTGTTTTGGTTAGCAATGTTTAGCTCAGAAAACAAGTGAACTTAAGTTGTGAGTGCAAATCCTGTCTTGCCCTGGCTAAGTTCCTTTGCTGCGCTATACTAATTACACTGACTGCAGAGATAATGAAGTCAGAATTCCATTTCTGTTTCATCTGGAAAAAAAAATCCAGAAGGGGCAGAGAACCTTTCCTGCTCTTTTCCTTCTCAAGACAGGAAGGAGTATCAAGAGATGTTTCTTCCCATTGAATTCCTTAACCTTTGCTTGTTTTTGCATTTCAAGTCTGTGGGGATGAGAAGAAATATATGAGTGGGCATGAGAGGAAATGTTTGATTGATATGGGTCAGACCCATATCAAAATCCATCTGGGCAATTGTCTGGGTGCCTGGGGAACATGAATTGTTGGGTCATGTGATGTGAGCAGCCTGGAGCAGTTGGACAGTGGCCACAGAACAGATTTGTGCGTAACCTCCTGCTGTGGCTCCTTGCTGGAACTTAGTCAAGAGGGGCATGAATAGGTCGTTTCTTTCTTCTGAAAAAAAAGAAAATAAATTAAAAAAGTCATCCCAAGCTGGATGATTTCAGTCTGTTTGGAACAGACGGAGACTCAGGCTAAGATGATGACAAAGAAGAGAGTGATCTTGTCAGTTACTTTTAATAAAACTTTACTGCAGTGATGGGATATAGATATGAAACCACAAATGAGACTGTCATCTGACAAGGCTTTGCCTGCAAATGCAATATTATGAAGATAAGCTTTCAGTGACATTCTTTACCTCAGGCTACTGGCAGATTAAACAAGTCATTTCTATTGCTATTGACACTGATGCAATATTGCCTCTTTCTCATATCTTCTGTATACCTTGTCAGTAAAAACATGATAATTCCCTTTGCGATTGCCCAGGGTGGTTCTCCGAGGCAGCAACAGGATGGTGAGTCACCTGGCTCGCTTGGAGCAGCAGCCACTTGAGACTGGAGCAGCAGGCATCCAGGATATTGCTGATGTTCTGCACTGATGGCATGAAGTTGTCTGCTTCAGGTGTGTACAGCTCAAACTGTCAGGAACAGCAGACAAAAATAATCTTCCTATCTAGATTCTTTATGTTCAATATATTAGTTTAATTGCCATAAACTTCTGTGACTTGATTTTTCATAATGTTTTCCACTTTGATATATCAAGAGAAGCTTAAGTGGGGAGGTTTTCTAAGCACTTTTACAGAAGTTTTAGCAATCAGTAGGGAGAAATAGCATGTGTATATAATCAATGCCAAGGAACATTCTCTAAAAAATCAAATAAGACTAATTTGTATGCAAATTACCAGATCTGATGTAAACAGCACCTAAAGGCAAAGTGGAAATAGCTTAAGAGATATCCTTGGCTGTGGCTATTTTTCAAAGACTGGAGATGATAAATAACACCCACCCTACTTGCAGCCCTGACATGATGATCATAAGGTAGTGTAAGCAAAAAAACCAACAGGGTAAGATGGGGCTGTAGCTCAAGTATGCTGTGCCATAGCTGTTCCTCAGCACTGTGAAGGGATTCTGAGAAACAAAGTGTTAAGCTAGTGCTAATGAAGCCTGTATTAGGATCTAGGAGAAAACCTCAGCTGGAGTCCATGGAACACAAAGCAGGGTTCAGAAATTGTCTCCTGCTTCATTTTTGTCCTGAGCATCTCATTTGGAATAAAAATAATTTCTTCCTACTCAAACTGCAAAACAAATTGTTCGAAGGATGTCAGTATGTGGGGAGGATCTGTAGGCTTTAGCAGACAGATAAAAACTAACGTGGCTCATTGCTATGGAAAGAAGGCAGAAAATTTTCAGAACAGATGAAATGTTAGTTAGTTTGTTTTTAAATTTCTAGTTTTCTCCATTTGACAGTGCTGCAGTCATTACATTCAGACAAAACCTGAGGGAAATGAGTCCGTCGTAACATGGCGTGACAGACCTGTGACATATGTTTGAATGTTATTCTCCAACAATGAGAAGCAGAGCATTAAAGTTGCTGTGTTCATGTTCTGTACCAGTCACTCCCTGAGAGCATCCCTTTTTGTTCATACAGAGGCTGCAAGGGATGATGATGTTGAACCATGCTACTCCATTTACTAGCATAACAGGAATTATTAACTATAATAAATGTATTATTATATAGCCATTAGATATCAGTTATGAAACTACTTGATGTCTGCATGCTGACTTATAATGGATTTGGAAAGGAACTAAATTGGTTATTATTGACCATAAAGAACAACATTATTTATTGACTTGGGTCAGTAAGTTTGATTTTTTTTTCAAGCTGAAACGAAATCCTAAGTTTTTAATGGTCTAACCAGTGTGTAATTTGATTCAAGAAAAATGACAATTTCCTGAAAATCTGCTAAATGTACAGTAAATTCATTCTAGGCTAAATTTCTCTTTCTTTCAGGTTCACTAATTACTTTTAATCATGCTTCTGAGACAAAAGCACGAGAAACTAGAGAAATTGGTGCCAGCTACGTTGTAATACTGCATCCAAGTAGTATGTGGGTTGTGAGTCAGCAATAGACAAGGCCATCAGCCATATGCAGACTGCATCACTGCAAAGGCATGTGTTCCTTTTGTTTGGTAGCTCTGCTTGGTAGAACATTTGCTGTCTCAGGTAGCAACAATAATTAAAAAGTCTGAAGAATGTCAACAAGTTTAATTTCATGGGATATAGTCTTCTCATTTAAGTTGTTCATGTTTACCTTCAGTGTATAACAATGAATTTTGCTGTGTTTACTAGAAAAGAAAGGCTGAGGGTACACCCTGCTGATTTAATTATAGCAGAGAAGGAAAGACAAGGGAAATAGAGAAGGTGTACGATTTCAGTTGTTTTCTTCTTCACTAACATTCAATGCATATTAAACATTTGCATCATTAAACAGTGCATTTAATCCGATAGACATTGAACATGCATATGTTCCTAGAGTTACAGAAGTCAAAGCATTTCCATGTCAGCGACCCTTAGCACTCATAGCCATCTTAGTATATGGATTTTCAATACAAGAGACTGCTGACTTTGATGAAGACAGTCTTTGGCAAGCTCTTGAATTTTGAAGACTTAGTGATTTTGTTTGGCAGTAGAATGAAGTTCTTCTGAGGCAGATCAGTATTACTTGCCTTCTCTCTTTCTGAAATCACAGCTCTTGAGGAAGGATTTGAAGGCCTACAGAGTGTTTGCTGGTGACTGAGATACAGCACGATCTCAGTGAGCATTTGGCCTTTACATTGCTACTGTAGTGAGCATTAAGCAAAGGATGAAATGCAGATCCAGTGTTCCGGTTGTGCAAGACCTAGAAGTAGTTGAACATTTTTCACCTAAGTGTTTTTTCATTTTAAATAAAGGCTTAACTTTTTAGATAATAATGAATAAATTGATATCAGAAAAAAAGTATGATTTTTTTAAGTTTTTTTTTGTTTGTTTTGGTGTTGGTACACCCCTTGCCCACATTTCAGTGACAATTGACTATAATTTTTAATGAAAAATGTATTTGCTTCAATGCTGAAGCAAAACTAGAACTACAGCAACAAAAAATGCATCAAATACAAGCCAAATATTTCCAGGTAACCGAACATTGTACGGATCTAAACTGAAACTCTTCTGTCTTTAGGATGCCTGGAGATATCCATTTCTAATAACTCTTAAAAATGAATTCTCAGATACTTACGTAGTAGATGAAGTATTGAGATTTTACTGAGATACCTATTTTACAAAAATATAATTATTCAATTCAAAAACAATTTATCCCTTGAAAATCTTTATTTATCTCATAGATATATGCAGGTTCAAGTCTTCATGTGGTTGGCAATTGTCTGCTGCAGGCTGTCTGATAACATCTATACTTTTCCAATGCAGCTTTCTTTCTGTATTTCACAGCACAGAGGAATCAACTAGCGATGTCCTGTTAAATTTGCAAAGATAGGAAGATTGAAGGAGAATGTCTAGACAGAAATGGCATGATGTGCCAAAAACAGAGCCTTGTGAAGAAGGGAAAAAAAAGCAAGTTGTGTAACAATGATTTATGTAGAAGGAGGGAGGAAAGTGCTTAAAGAATCTTCTGGGAAATGTAACACAATTAAATATATTGACAGCACTTTATGTCTTGTTCAGACACTTATAGACATTGGTAGCTTTCTGAATTCCAGTAAATATAGAAGCACCAAGTAATTATCCATCAGGGTCTCCTGGCCATGCGAAGAATTTCATTTTAGTTATATGGCTAAAATGATTTTTCTGAATTCTTCTAATGAATTGCAACTCTGTTTTTATCTTCTCTGTACTGCCTTCTTTCAGTTTAAAACTAGACAAAATGTAACAAAATCTACCTGGGTGTTCCCTACGGGCAAAAGCAAGGGCACCGGGTGTTAATGTTTCAAGGCTTCATCACCAGAGTTGAAGAACTGCATTTTGTAGCTGAAAATCATAGTGGTCAGGTTCTCAGTGGGCAGCTGACAGGACAGAAAATGTAACACATGCTGTATTTCACAAGCACTTACATTTTCAATTCTGCATCAGAGCTTGTTGTCTATTATTTGCTTGCAGTTCACTGTTACGGGTTGGGGAATGTTATTCTCCATGTACAGCTCATTAAACTGATAAATCAATCACTTGTGTGAGGGAAGGCAGTTTGTTGGCACTTGCTATGCCCACGACCGTTTTTGTTTTGATCCTTGAGGATATGGTAAAAGGCAGGAAGCTTTCCCTGTAACTTAATTTTTAACAAATAAAAGCTGATTCTGTTGCTGTGAGCAACTTCAATATTTTTGAGGAGCTTCCATCTGCAAATCTAATATTAAATTTGCCTTGTTTTTACACTGCTGTTCGACCTAATAGCTGCACAGTAGTCTGAGTTAAACATTTTTAATGAAAAGTCCATGCTATGCTTTTAAAATTATAGTTTCACAAACTGCCAAAAGCAATGCAAATGTTTTTAGTTCTTAATGTTTTAAATGTTCTTAACCTAGAATACTTTTACCATAGCAGAAAGGTTGCCTTACCACTGTACCTTGAGGATTTTCATGTCTGTTCCTTGATTGTATGCTTACCTCTGGAACAAATATTTCCATTAAAAAAAAAAAAAAAACACAACAAGACAGCACTTTTTAACAAGAGTCCTGAGTTTTTGCCTGTTGTGATGCTTAAATTGCTCTGGTATACAATCATCAATTTAAGTAGTGACTATTAACTTTTTTTTTTTATTAAATTGAAAAATAATCAACAACGGTGAGGTAATCTGAATGAAGTGACCATACTGCGCAAACTTACGAGCTGCAGAGAATAGTATTAGGGTCTGAAGTCGAGCAGAGGGGTGGCAGTGGGAAAACAAAGCTCTTGTTGGAGCTTGCCTTCTAGCAGTGGACAGTGCAGAAAAGGAGAGGCTCTTTCACATTAACTTAAGCTAAATAAACAACTAGATTCCTTCTGTTCACAAAAGTAAATTCGCGTAGTTAAGCGAAAATAATCATATATATCATGCTATCTGTTCTAGTGCTAGTAATTTTTTTTCTTAGACAGTATAGAGAACTTCAATGGCACTAGTTTTTATTTATTTATTTTTTTGTTTGTTCTACTAGTTTTGTCAACATCAGCTTACTATTGCATATTACATCTTAGTTAGAATGATGGATTTGCACAGGCTTTATTGAAGTTATTCTTTTGCATGGATGAATTGATGGGAGACCTGGCTGAGCATTTTAGAAAGAGAATGCAAAGCCATTATGTAGAGAAGAAACATGTAATCAGTCAGCAGGGTTTCACATATATAAATAAGTTAACCTTATGTTTCATCATTTATCATAAGGTCTGGATTAGCACTTCTGTGCCAACGTAGGATTTAAAAAAAAAGTGAGAAATTCTGTGTAACTTTTGCGGTAACACTGTGAAGTGAACAAATGAGTATAAATGGCATAATTATTTTCCTTTCTTATCGGTCCTTTCCTTTCACTTGACCTAATTCACTTCTCTAATACTTGCCACTGCATTTGCCTCCACTGTTTTGCCAGACAAACGTATCTTCAGTTAAGTGACATTTTCACCAGCAGCAAAGAGCAAGCAGGAGTATCTCTTGGTCTCCTTGTAGACTGTGTTGCACCAGTATTGTAGGCTATGAATCACAGAATATCACTTGGAGCCAGTGAGCTTAGCGACTACAGTTTCCTTATCTAGGCAGCCATTGAAAACACTGGGATAGAGTCTGTTGTATAACGTGATAGTAGAATCAAGGAAAAAACTAAGCGATCCAAAATGGGTTCTGGATCTACATTGAATGATGTGAGATGGAAGAGGGAAAAAAAAAAAAAAAAACACTCCTCAAAAAGGTTAATTCTTAATGCTGAGTGCAATAAATTAATGTTTCATACTGCCTGTACATACTGACAAACCTCACTGGATTTCCATATCCAATTCAGTCTTCTAGTCCTTATTTAGAGAAAAACTTTCACATACAGCAGTGAGATTCTCTGTGCTTTTGACAAACTATGCTCCTGTTTTTCAAATTTTCAGTAGTCAGCTCTGAATAATTTGTACTCTGAGGTAATATTCTAAATTATTTTGAATTTGGGGTGTTTCATCTCAAACATCGAAATGTTTCTTTAGAGAGCTTTGTTTTGAAACTCTTTTTTGTTTTTCGCTTGGCTGTTGTCTTACTGACAGTCCTATGCTGGCTCTCTTCACATCTTGCAGTGAATGACATACCTGTTCCTTTTCAGTGCAGATCAAACATTCTGTTGTCATGAATGGTTTCAGGACAAACAGCATGCAGGCTTTGAGGGATGTATGTGACTGCTAAGCCTGGTAGGAAAGACTTAATTTTGAGAGTCAGAGTTGTTTATTCTGATTACAATGGATATTGCTGGACTGAAAACTTCCTTGAAACTTTCAACTCACGAAGCTCCTCAAGGCATTGGTTTCATTCTTTGAATCAACGTGAATATATTCAGTTAAATCATTCCCTTAGGAATGTGGGTTATGATGCTGGCCATACATGTGGTGTTTACCAAGGTACTTCATTCCATTAAATATGGTGATTGAGGGTAGGGGGCACAGATGATGATTTTAATTAAATGGATGCAGACTTGCTTTCAAAGTTATATCATAGTTCAAGTTGTCATGAAACTTGTGAAGTAGTCCTGCAACTAGTAATGTGCTTGTCTCACCAGAAAGTGCAATTAGGGTTTTATTTACCCTTTTCTCATTCAGATTCTTAGCTGGTAGATTTGCCTTGCCCACAAGTGATGCAGGCTTTAAGGCATTTCGCTGCTTTCGCTGTCTTTCAGAACTCTTTCTACAGGTTTGGTTTCTCATGCTTGTTTTCACTGATCTGACTGCTATGAAAATCCTTTTCTTTTCTTTTTTTTTTTTTTTAATGTTACAACAGATAGTGCAAACCACAAACTGTGTAAATCTGAAATTTGAGTTTACTCATTCCTAGTGTTCATCCATACGCTAAATAGTGAGTCCTCTGTCTGCTTCAAGTGACTGGAATTTCAGAAACTGGGGTCCAAATGATAACACAGCTCTGCAGCTGGTAAAATATATCTGTTCTTGTCTTAAGGAACCATTTCTGGGATGCTCATTTTTATGTTACCTGGATTGCACCTTCTACACATGTGCTGGAGTACATTTGCTTAAGAGCCATAAATTTGTTCTTTTGATTGGTATTTATCTAAATTTTGCCTTGAATTTCTGCCTTACATACATTCTTCTCTGAATCATTGTCTGCATTAGCTTGTCCCAAATGAGCCTTCATGGGACTAATTACAATCCTTTTTCCCTATTGGAATATTTTCCTAGGCATAATGGAAATAAAGGTAGAGTTATATGAGAACAGCTTCTATTGCAGCATTGATGCTATTACTGCTTGTAGATAGACAGATTGGATACTTGCATTGCCTGGCAGCTGCCTATTCAAATTTTATGACACGTTATTAACACCCAGAATTTCTGGGCTATGGTAGCAGCCAGGTCTGCTTTTAAGGTTCTTTTGAAGCTACTGATCAATTGTTATTCATGATTGGAAAGTAATGCAAAGTTCAGAAATTATTTTGTTTAGGTATTAGGAAAAGAGATACACGTGCTAGGAACTAGGAAATGTTTCAGCAGAAGAGGAACAGGGAGGAAGGTCTGAAACTTTGATTAGAAAGAAGCAGGCTGCTGGCCCTGAAAACTTGAAAAATGCTAAAAAACAGAGGAAGATGATGTGTAGAGGAGCACCAAGGTTGGACTGCAGCCATCTTTGAAACAGATGTGGCTGGTGGTCATAGCACTGCAGAAAAAGCTAGGAAGAAAACAGTATAACAGCAATAAGCAGCAAAGCAAGTCAGACTCTTGTTGTCATTTGACAATGTGTCCAATCTACTTGGCAACAGACCGGAGGTGAAACTTACAGTGCTTCTCTGCCAGTACTAGCAGCCTGAGAAATGAGATGGGAGAACTGCAATGATGGCTTCATACAAGTATGACTGACAGGCAGCTGAGGTATTTTGCAGACAGAAGGTAGTTGGTGGATATGATGTTGTCAGACTATCAACTTTACATAAATTTTCCAGGTGAGATGTGCAGGAGGTGAAGTGCCATTGTTTGTGGAGTCTGAAGTGAAAAGAACAGAAAAGAACCAGAATAAAGTTATTGCTGTAAAAAGAGAAAACAACATGAAAACCCTGTAGGTGGAAGTATCACACTGATAATAGAAATGAAGTCTTAGGATTGTCTTATTAACCTAACTCCAATCAGGTTATAGATACAGGGTCAGTGATGCTAAGTAAACATAGAGTCCTGCAAATTGAGGACAGGTAGTAATAGTGAGTGTTTCAGCTACCCACAGAATGATTGCCTTATCTATGACAGTCATAGAAGTAAATTTCACGAGGTAGTAAATAACAGCTTCCCACAGCAACTACTTCGCAGTTCCAGAAGAAAAGATGCTTCTGTGGCTTCGGTCACAGGACCAGCTGTGACCAAGTGTTTGGGAGAGCTGATCTGTAATATCAATTAAAATATAATTAGTTTTAACACTGTAATAGGAGTGTCTAAACAAAATAAATCCAGAACTTAAGAATTTAATTTAAAAGAATGGATCAACATACTAATGAGGCAACAGGTCAAAGGGGAAAAAAAGCATTTAAAGAGAAACTAAAAGCAAGAAGCCTAGAGGCAGCCTAGATACTTCTCAAAAAATTATATTAGAAATCAAGACAAACTCTCTGGAGCAAATGGCAGGTGGTGAGGGAAGGATGGTGTGTAGACCAGATGGCAAATGCATTGTGGAAGTCTTCCATACATGGGAGGTAGCAAAGCAGCTGGAAAAAAGATGAATGGAGGTAGAGTGCATACATGTATGAGATGTCTGTGTCTTATGCAGGAGCAAGATGTGTGTGTAACATCTTGAAGGAAAGCAAATCCTTAGTTGGCTATTTTCATGTGTGGGGATGTCGTGGCTGCTCTTCCTACACTCAGCTGATCATCTGGCCTGCTAAGCTGTTAGTTGCTGATTCTACGCCTTTTTCTTTCCCAGTTGGTCTGAGTCTACATATGTGCTTATTGTTATTGCATGAATAAGGGGGGCATAGGTGATGGGCGAAAAGGTTAGTGAACATAAAGCAGAGATCGTAGCTTCATATATATGGATGATAAAGGCCCTTGTGTTCTTGGATCTTGTGTTCTGTCTGTTTTGGACTTATATTCAAGCTCACACAACTCTGAGCAGAGACTGTGTTTGCCTTTCTAAGTGCAGAGGCTGCTTCGGTAACTAAATAAACAATGAAGTCAAAAGATCTAAATAGAGCTCAGGATCTTAGTAAAGTCAATACATTTAAAGGAGGCATATTTGTAAAATGTTTGAATAAAACCATGGACAAAAACGAATATGTGCTCAGTTATTGCTAAGGTGGCATCTTTGAAATGATAAAATGTGCTCTTCAGACACCGCAAGAGGGGGTTAAACATTAGATTCACTTTTTTCTAATACATAGACCTATCAAGGAAACGCATACTTTTTTTCATTTTTCTGAATTATCATTCTCATCTCAGCTGATCTGTTGATCGTTAATGATCTAGAAACCCTTAGAGCATGACAGATGAGTGAGAGAAATCTAATAAGCTCTCCACCATTGCAGAATACCAAGAAGCTAAAAAGCTACTGCTGTCCTTATAGCATGCCTGTGAAACACTGTACGAATTAGTAAACAGAATCTTCTGGATGCTATGGGCTGACCTTTAGTTCTTTTAGCATATACAGAATACAACCTTTCATTCACAGTACCTGTTTTCAGACTATATTATACTTGTAAATTAAGATATTCATGATACTAATTGAGAAATCCATGCAAATATACTGATTGCTACTTAGGATCTTGTTAATATATTAATCAATTAGCACATATTATTACAAACTAATGATTAAAAAAGGAACAAAACATGTACGCATCATTCCACAAACTCAAGCGCTTCTAGTAACCGAGTATGTGAAATACAAGTATCACCAATACAGACGTGACAGAATGTAGCCATTACTTTGTGCCTGATTGAGTAAAACTCCCAGTGTGTGGCCGTACTATTCAATGCTGTGAAAAAGGCTAATTTGTTTCTTCTGTTGGATGTCAACAGATATTGTAATTCAGACATTTAAGCAAAAAGTTTCATGTTATTGTCTAAAATGTTTTGCTTTGAGGTGTCAGTGGTATCAAAATTGGGACATGGCCATAGAGCCTGAGGCATGATGTTTTCTGTACATCTCATCCTTCCCATAATAATGAGACTCAAAACGAAGCACCCATTAACCTCCATATCAGAGCAGCACAGTGGAGAGATCTCAGCTATGTTCGGCACTGCAAGCAGGAAGATGTGTCAGCTCTGATTAGCTTTAGGGTTTAATAGTGCTGTAGGGGTGTCTGCACTTACTTTATCCTCTCGTATGGGCAGCATGGGTTTTATCTGTGGTCAAGTCACTGGAATGGTGGAGTTAATTGCTTTGGTCTGCCGTATGGGACAGACATGCCCTATCTTTGTTCAGAAGTCATCTGCATGTAAGAGAAGAAGGAAGAAGATTTATACCCACTGATGTCCTATACTTCTGTAAAGCGATCCTGGAATAGTGTGTGCTGAGTACAGTACTGGCTTTTGTCCAGTGAGCAAATAAGAACAAAATCAAATACCGGATAGCAGCTCCGTAAGAGGGCAATCCATCTGAAACCCGAGTAAGAATGGATAATGTAGAAGAAATAGAGTATGTGCATGTAATAAAGATGTACATCACAATGAATATGCAACACGCTTAGTCCTGGTATTTTCTAATTCATTATTGGCTACATTTTCATATTTGTATATTATTTTCTAGTAATAGCTAAACATATATTTTTAAAAATAATCTTAGTTTATTGATACTGTGTTCTTTCAACTTGATAATGTTTTACTAATTCTCTTTGTTATGGAGTTATGATGTGCCTATTTTTTCTTTTACTTAGATGCATATGAATGTATATATAATATACAGAATAGCAGATGAAACTAAGCTTCCCATAAGTATTTTGCACACATCTATGTCTGCTCTATGCAGTTACTTAACTACTTCATCCAGCAAAAAGAGTGTTTTTGGGATGAGATTGTGTGGAAAAATACAAATCACAAACTGAAGAGGCAACTAGCATGTGAGAAAGGGCTATGAGCTTGGGAATGCAAGTAAACTGGCTCTGTTTCCCTGCACGTAGCTAGAAGGAACTCATTTGTGAGAAACTGCTCTGTAGCCGTAAACATTTCTTCTTGCTTTCTGCAATGACCTTGCTGATACATGATGCTTTATAGTCTCCTGCTGTTGTGTATATGGCCACAGTACTAAGGAGGATTAGCAGACATCTTGCTGGTATCTGCTGGGAGTAATCCCAGGTCAGGCACTGTACTGGTGGGCAACCACTCGTATTGAGAACTTGGCAGCCTGACCAGCCAGCTGACCCCAGTACTGTGCATGCCTTTCTGTTAAGCTGATGAATGTGGACCGTCTTCATGATTGGTATACCTTACACAGAAATACTGGTGCTTTTGCTTTGCAAAGATGACCTAAGTGAGCCTGCTTGATACCTTTTAAAAAACACTCTAAGAAAGAAAATTTGACCCTGTGAAAACAAAACAATTGTGTTTTATTAATATAGCTCCATATTAAAATGTTTAAAAAACTGCTGCATACAGAACGAAACAAATAGGGAAAAAACAGGTGATATGGTACAAGAAGCCACAAACAGGGCTTGATGCCAAGATGTACATGAAAGAATTCGTGACTGGAGAAGGGAAGTGGGCTCTTCATTGTGACTGGGAATGTCCAAGGTGTGAACAGTGAGGAGAGGGTGGGATGGAATGTGGGAGGAAAAATAGGAAGAACCAGGAAACAGCATCAGAACTCAGTGTGCCCTGCATACTTGTAGTAGCTGTTAAATAAACCTGGTGTATTTTGGACTTTGAATGATTTTGTCATGCAATAAGTGATGAAGTCTTATTCATTTTGTGCTTCAGGACCCCAGATTACCCAGGTCTATGATTCACTCTGGCGATGAGAACTTGGATGCACGTCATTTCCAAGACCCAGGCAGTGACTGGACCAAAAATGTTCATTGCCTCAGCTGGCCAGACTTGTCAGTGCTTATGCTAATGAGTGGTCTTGCATTACATGTCTAAGAAAGTCTTTCACTTGATTTTGGTTAATATCAAAACATTATTTTTGATTAATGTAGATGAATAATTCATTGATTCATATTAACTATACTATTTTAATATGTTACATAGACATATCTACTATGTGAAAAAACAATTTTCTTTATTACTTCCTTATAAATTAATATCAAAAGTATTTTGCTATCTCTTTGTTGTTGCTGCAGTCACTTCCCCTGTGCTGCTTTTACTCAGACTGCTGTACTTCAGATCAGTTTATTTTGTACTGTTTGATTCTGATACAGTGCAAATACTTTCCTTTTTACTTCTCTGGTAAATTATTATTGCCTTATGATTTTTTTCCTGCTTACATGCTATGTTAGGATAGACATGCTGCATTTGGCAAAATCTTTCTGTGAGTGTCTCTCCCTGTAGTGTTGTAATACATTATTAATTCTGTGCTCAGAAACTTGAGAATAATCATACATTGGGTAATGTAATGAAGCTTTGGGATTTAAGATGGATAGCTTAATAGGAAGGGGAAATATGTGTTTTAAGTGGAATTACCAGGGTAGAGGGAGTTTGCCACTAGAGATGGTGAAAAGGGATTTTCTTCAGGCCAGGGGTATGTGATATTTTCACTAATGACATTTGTGTAATAATGAAGAATTTGGAAATTAAACTTGCTATTGACATTACAGTTGGGAAGTATTGTTACCATGCAAGATAATTGTGTAATAAAGAGGAATGAATTAATCTTGAGGACAGGCAAAAGATAGGGGATTACACTGAGTATCTGAGAGAACAGTTTCAAGCACTTAGAGACTCTTGGTAAGAACATTTCCTGTGTGACAGTAGCTGTAGTTACCACTTAACTTGGTGAAGGTCAGGATTCACTACATTTCGGACACTGTTTACGTGAAAAACTGCTTGTGGCTTGAACATCATAGCACTTTAAGCAAAATAAAGCTTTCCCACCTTTTACTAATTATGTATTTTCTATCTCATTGCACAGCCCTCTTGAAAATACAAGTGAGGTGGTAACACCCAGTATGTACTCATTAGCAGAAGTTTGTTTCACCTGCTTACCACCAGAAGGAATGAGAGACTCCCTTCAATCACCTGCTGCATTTGGAGACAGAATCTGAGTCTCTCAGGTGAGTATATTAGAAAGTCAGGTCAAGAATATTCTTTTGTAAATTTTATGTAGTCTCTGGTTGAAATAATTTCACTGTTTACAAAGTAACAGTACTAATTGCAAAAGAAACTGCACTTGGAGTCTTACATAAAGATCCTCCAGCTACTAAGCTGTGAGGTCATTTTCACTTTGTGGCCCGAAGGTTCATAATCATTTTTTGTTTGGCTAACAGGCAACTGCATTTCTCAGCGTTGCGCAGACCATCTCTGACAGAGCCGTTCCTCAGCAGAGAAGTTTCTCAAAGATTGGCCTGGGTGCTTGAAACTGCTAGTTTTATTCCCAGCCACATTAAGTAGTCTAAGGAGAGGCATTAGCTGCCTTAACAAATTCTTTCCTACTTTTCAAGAATGGGAAAATGCAGTTTCACAACCAACTTCTGTGCTACTGCTAAAATATGGATTGTAGATCCTACTTGTCTTCCGTATGATTTCTCTATCATTTATATCGCGTTGTGTTGAAACTCAACCACCTCCCTCCCAAACCAAATAAACAAACAAATAAATAAATGTCAGGTTAATGGGCAAATGTGCTGACACTAGGAATGCAGGAGTTGTAGGTAGGTTGGGACTGACTCTGAGGCTACTGTTGGCCTCCAGAACACGGTGAAGTTCTCAGCCCAAAGGGTCCTCGTTCACAACTAATGCGTCGGAGAAAAACAGCGCTGCAGTGCTTAAGTCCCTGCTTCCAACTCAGACCGCAGTCTTTGCAGACCATTTTAATTTAAAAGGAAAGATCAAAACACGGTATTGAGGATATCCATTGTAGCATCAGCAGCACTAAGTCACAGCCTGTGCTGACAATAAGCACTGTATCGACCCGCTCCGATGGAGCCCTGGGAGTGAAATGCTGCCCACAAGCCGGCTTCTTCCATTTTCTCATTCTTCCTTAAATTTCTTTCAGCGGTGGTCACAGTGGCATCTCTCTCTGTCATTACTTTTCACAACTGAAAGCCTTTCTCCCCTTCTCATGAGATCTTTTGTGCTGTGCAATAGGTCTTAGGTTTACTGTTGTTTCAAGTTCCCTGGTGGATCTTTTTCTGTTTCAGAGCGTTTAAAAGCGATCTTTCACGATTGTTAAAACATTGCAAGAATACGCAGACTGCGATAGAAAGCACAAGCGGTACAGCAGTTTGCAGCTGAGGGTGATAAGGGCCGTGTACCCATCACCTGTGTCCGGGCGCGAGCAAACAAAAGCCGCTCGTTAAGGTCACGCGGT
Source organism: Odontophorus gujanensis (assembly GCA_013399175.1). NCBI lineage: Eukaryota > Metazoa > Chordata > Aves > Galliformes > Odontophoridae > Odontophorus > Odontophorus gujanensis. The sequence continues at coordinate 382,186 of VXAB01011854.1, forward strand.
TGTGCCCGTGTGTTACCGTAGGCGCCGGATTCAAAAGCTTGAGGGCAGAGCGCGTGCACCTGCGTGTGAGGAGCGCAGCTGGGTCGCACGCACCTGGAACCGCGCTCAGAGAACGTTCCAGATCGCCCCGGTGCCTCCACGGGGCAGCTCGTGAGGAGAGTCTCCCTTGTTTTATGTTTTTCTTTTTCTTTTTTTTTTTTTTTTTGCTTCCCAAAAGATTTGCAGTTGTGGTGGGGAGGTATCGGAGGTATCCTTGCATCCGGAGCTCCAGAACAAGTTTGTGAACCGCGGGAGAAAAAGCAGCTGCGCAACCTGTAATTGCGGCCGGTAGGTGATGAGGCTGAGAGCCACTTAACGCTGCTCGTACTTATTGGGGTGGGGGAAGAAGCGAGTTTAACCCTCTTTGAATTCTGAGAGCGGAGTGTTTTGCTTTAAAATGTTGATGGCGCTTCTGCGGTGCGGGCTTCTCTGTGATGGACGCGGGGGAGAGGCTTTATTTCTATATGTGGGAGCGCCCAGGGAAGCGGGAGCTGCCCGTAGCTATTGCACCTTACTGGGCCCTGAGTCTGCAGGCTGTCTCGGAGGTTGGGAGCCTTTTGCGGGCTGTGGGCGCTGGGTCCGGAGCCGTGTGGGACGGCTGCACGCGGCGACGCTCCGAGCGTCCGTGCGGTGGGAGCCCGCACTGGGACCGCGGGGAAACGCTTGCGGCAGCTGAGCGCTGCCTTTCCAACTTCGTTCGTCTCCGGATGCTGAAAGCAGTGTTTTTGCAACGTGAGGGATCATAGTCTCTGTTAAAATCAAGACGGGGCGTGCTATTTTTTAGTTCGGGACTTTGGGTTGGGTTTCCATTCGGAATTCCGCTTCACCTGGAGGATACGAGCAAAAGACCCGTGTAAGCGAGGCTCTTTTGGCTTTAGTACTTCGATTTCGATTAACAATGAAAAGCGTTTGGTCACAAATTTAAAGTGAAGTTGTAATGTGTTGTCTTTGTCCCTATACAAAAACGTGATGATAATATTAGCCTTTCTACATTGGTTTTTGGAGTGTCTTGAGTTTATCTGAAATTAGTCTGTGTGAAAAAGTGTTTGCAAGGGAGAAAGGAATTATCTTGCTTACTTAAATTTCACTAACGGGCTTGAGTGAGGAGATACGAGGGTATGGAAGGCTATTATTCTCTTCCCCCTCCCCCCTCCCCCCGCAAAGGAAAAAAACGTATCATGATAAAGACAAGAAAATCATAGTGAACAGTTGAAAAAAGCGGCTCCTCCTAAGCAGGAAACCTACAAGGGATTGACTGAATTTAGCCTCTGTCAAGAGTACTAAAAATAAGGTAGCTGTACTAGTTTTATTCCTTTCCTTATTCTCTTTTTGTTAAAGTAGATGTGGTTTAAAATGTGAACTAAGATTCTGCGTTAGATCTTTACAAGGGATCTTGTTTTCAAATGTAGGGACAAACAGCTCTATGGAAATGAGATTAGGAATTTATGATGCCTGAAATGAAACCAAATTCTGAACTGGGTAATTGTGCTGGAGAGGAGGGGTGACTTGTAGAGTTTTTTCCTGCCTAGCAGGAGAAACTGGTATATACTGAGAACGTAGTTATGGCTATTGGAGGAATACAGAAAGCAGGCTTCTGAAGTGAGGATGAAGCCAAAAAAAAAAGTAAGTGCAACTAATGGTGCACAGTCAATTTTTGGAAGTGATCTGGATGGCTGTGTTTGAAACAAGCTTCTTGTCTGCTGTACAGAAACTATTCCAACTCTGTAAGTTTAAAAATTAACTCAACCTTATTAAAACAAGCTGTTGGATTTTCAACAGTGCCATGATTGACCATATGCTGTTTCTCTAATTTTAGCTTACATTTGAATAAATCTGGCTCACATTAAAAGGAGTATGTTTTAGGACTCATATATTCTGTTACTTTATAAGCTTGTTGGTCTTATTCATAGATTGTGTGGGAACTTGGAGGTGGAGTTTCAGAACGAAAAAGGCTTTAGAGATCTGTTCTTAGCCTTTTTTCAAATGTAAGAAACGGTTCTAGATAAGGTGCTTTATTATTCAGAGAGGGAAGGGAGAGGAGGATCAGTCACGGCTATCTCTTCTCTATTCTGTGTAGCTTTCGGTCATTTGGCTTGTAGGGAGAGTACTTTGCTATCATAAGCACACTGTTTTAAATGAAAGTATATACTTAGTGTTTTCTTTATCTCTTTAACTGTTACTGCTGTTATGAAATCAGGAACTGCATAATTGGTGGGGCAGATTTCCAAGTAGCATGATTCCTTAGCAAAGCTCACATTCTAGAGGCTTAACAATATGGAGCACATCTTGATTTTGGTTAACTCAGCAGTTATCAAGGACTGGATCTTCTCAGATCTTTTCAGTGTTTTAAGTTACTTTAATCTTTTCCTATACTGAGTCAATCATAATACTGCTTACATTTAACTGAGGGATTGCTTACTGAAATGGTGCAGGAAGGACATGCTTTGACTGTTAACGGCACAAGATCTAATCTTGTTTCTAGTCATAGCAGCTGAGGTACTCTTGGCTGCCCGAGAACAGAATCAAACCAATAAGAGAGACAGAGAAGGGTCTGTGTTTGAACTGTTGTACTGGTTAAGCACCAGGTAAATTGTATGAATGGTATTAACACTGAAAAAGCAGTTTAACACTGGACTTGATTTTATGATTAAGTAAAACAGAAGTGTTTTCTTCCCACAAATCTAAAGCTAGCTAGCTGGTGACTTAAAAAATGAACTCTTAGTAATGGGTTCCTTGAAGGAAAACCAAATGTAGCACAACTAATAGAGTTTAAATAAAGTTGGGAAGTTATTGTCTGTTTCTGAGCACAGTAAGCTGTAGTATTTACCTTGTAAAAGAGCACTGAAAAATGGACAATTGTTATGTGCTTGTGATAAATCTTTTACATCACATCTACAATTTGGGTCTTGCTGTAAACCTGTTGCTGAGATGGTACTTGTAAAAACAGCCTGTTTGACACCCAGAAAGATCAACTATTCTATGAAATTCTATTTCTTAGAATTATATAATGGCTTGGGATAGAAAGGACCTTAAACACCATCTGGTTCCAACCCTCTGCCATAGGCAAGATTTCCACCCTTGGAAGGCTGCCTAGGGTCCAATCCAACCTGGACTTGCATGTCTCCAGGGCTAGGCTGTACACAGCTGCCCTGAGCAATGTACTGTGGTGTCCCGGCCTCTGAGTAGTAAAAATTCCTGCAATATCTAATATGAATCTCTCCTCCTTTAGTGCAAAAACCATTCTCCTTTGTCCTAGCACTTTCTGCCCACGTGAAAAGTTGATTTTTCTCCTGTTTATAAGCTCCTTTCAAGTACTGGAAGGCTGCTTCCCTGAGCCTTCTTTGGGTTGAACGAGCCCAATTCACACAGCTCATCTTCACAGGAGAAATGCTCCAGCCCTCCAGTTATCTTGGTGGTCCTTGTATGCTCTTGTACATTGCAGTTAACCCCTGCTGTGTTTTAATCCTGAATGCTCTTTATCGAGGGATAAAGTACTCTCTGTACTTTGAGCATCTCAAATAAGATGTCAGCAGTTGCTACCAAGTATGCAAACTTTGGCTGGAAGAAGGAAATGGATTCAGCCTTAGTTTTCTATTTCCCAACACTATATTGCCATTTCCTGAGGTTTTCAAAGTGCTCTAGGTCATATGTAGCCCAATGTATGTGCTTTATATATGGATGTGCATATAGGCTTGTGTGTGAACTGTGTGGGTGGTGAGATGCAAAGTAAAATAATAAGTAAGTGATTTTTGAGATGTACTTCTCAATGGTATCTAGCATCTGATGGGAATAGTGACCAAAATACGAAAGCTGAAAACTTTGGGAGGTAAGTGGAGATCAGAATATGAAACAAAAGCAGCTTGCCAAATGCTGCAAAACTGTTCTTTCGGACTTGGTGATTTCTGTGGGTGTTGACCTTTTGGAAGCTATTTGGAAAGAAGCCTTTTGCTTAGCAAAAGCAAAAAGCGCACTAGTACTTGCAGTTGTCAGAAGGCTTTCCTTGTCAGGCTACTGTAGAGAGCAACAAAGAATCCATTACTACTAATACTTGTCTCAACTGTGAATTTTCAAGTGTTTTGCATCATTGAAGTCCAAGTATTGCCAGATGTTTGCTGTTTTCAACTGCCACTGAATTCAGTAGGATATGAGATGTATTAGAACATAATGATGGGCTGCGCAGATCGTAAGGTCAGCCCTATCCTGACACTTTGGGAAGAGATTTTGCTGAGATGTTTTATTTTGCTTCTCTTCATCTCCTGTGTTTTTTAAGAAAAGAGATGGTATCTATGCAGGGAAAATCTATACAGGTAAGTTTTAAGCAAGGAGAAATGGTTATTCAAGATGTTTTTTTATTTTTTATTTTTTTTGTGTTGTTATGGACAACCCTGTGGTCTGGACTAACATAGTCATGTTGTGGTTAATGGTTGTACTGAAACTTAGAAATGTTAGAAAACTTAGAGCAATGTGATGTCCACGACCATAACAGAACCTAATAATGAGGCATAGCATGAACTGATCTTTGATGTCGTTAATGAAACTGTTGTGGGCTGCAGAAAAATGCTTGCAACTGCATCAGTCTTCGGAAAAAATTGGATGAGACAACTATGGTGATAGATTATAAATTAACAAAAATTTAACATATATTTGGCATCTTTTTAGCAGCAGGCAAAGGGCTGCTTTGCTTAATGAGAAGAAACAGTGGTTCGAAAGCATGGGTTAGAAAATTAGGGTTAGAAATCCAAACTCTTAAATCAAGTTTTTTTGTTTTTTTTTTTAAGGACCTTTTCTATGTTGTACTGCTTTTTTTAATACCTCTATCCCTGCTTATTAAATACCTGTATGTACTGTATCATGATATTTACACATCCTTTTAGATTTCGCTAGGAACTTTAACTGAGAATACAAATTGCTTTGCTTTATCCTACTTTTGATAACAGTAGCTATGCTCAAAAACTGTGTCTTAGATAACAGTAAAATACTTACTATAACTGCTTTAAAGAAGCATCATATGCACATTGGTAAATGCAAGTTTAAACCCAGCGCCTCTGGAGAAGGGTTGGGAATCTGGAACCCACGTACATTGGGGCAGGGAAGCTGGCTTCCTGTGTTGCAGATGCTTTTCATTGGTTCCCTTTATATCCTCTTGAGAAATTCAGGGACGTGTAAGTGTAAACAGCATAACAGAAGGAGGAGTGTTTGGAGAAATATTTTCTTTTCTCCCTCACTGCTTCAGTAATAGTTATTTGGGCTGTCGGTGGCATCAAAGGAAGTGTTAATTGATAATGTCCAAACAGTGGATTTGTATTAGTTTATTTTGGTTATTTTGCATAAAAACAGCAGTGAAAGGTTTTGCATTTATTGCTGCAGTTTTTGAGTTCAAACTCAAATAAAAACATGATGTAACTTGACGCAAGTTCTAGCTTTGTTATGGTCAAAGATCTTTCCTGTCATACTCATTTTTAAAGAGTGATAATTGCTTGAATGAGTCTCTGAGGTTTTTCTGTTGTGCTTTGTTCTTCTTGTAGCTCTATGGCAGACCTTTGAAGCAAGTAGTAACAATAAAAACGTAGCAATATCTGGAGTTCCCAGGAATGTAAAATGCAGCAAACTGATTAATGGAGCACTTGTGACTTGTCACTTTATGGATTGGCTAAGAGGAGACTTATAGCTGAAGTCACTTTCTTTCCCTTTGTTTTGACTGATCTGGAAGGTCTAATAAGCCCGTCTGTACCGTGGTTTTCCTAGCTCGAAGTTGGTAATGAAAACAAGGGTGGGTGTGACTTCAATGTGTAATACTTGGGGAGAAGAACCTATTTAGTGTTCTGACTGGAAGGAGGAAGCTGTGAAGTGTGCTCAGATGAAGAGTGAGGATTTTTAGAGTAATTTATGTTATTGCAGAAGCAAGCATGTTAATTGTGTATGATCAAGTGCTGTTAGCTTGTTTTTTAAATGGATTACTGTTCAGGCCTCTACATTATATACCTGCTGCTTTATGAGCTTCTGCTGTGACCTACAGCACTTCCAAAACAGTGAACAATACTGTAAGTTAGGCTTCTCTCCTCTTGTAATTAAGATCCTAAAATAAAAATGCAGCTGTTTTACTGCTGGAGAGAGCATCTGGTAGTCTAAGGTAAGATTTGCTTCGAGTAATTTCACTTTGTAAGTGAAACTTAAACAGTGCACAGGATGGTGTAATATACAGTATAGCTTCTTCTTGATGGTTTGAGGGAGAATTCTTCAGTCTACTATGCTTCATTTCTGAGGTATTTTATTTCTTATGAGTGCTCCTACCAGTAAGAAAAGTAATGACACTCTTGACTGCATTAGACAAAAGTGTTGCCAGCAGATTTGGAGAGGTGATCCTTGTTAGCACTGATGAGACCACACCTGGAATACTGTGTCCAGTTCTACCCCCACAACAGAAGAGAGACCTTGACATACCAGAAAGAGTCCAGTGTAGGGCCATGATAAAGCTCCTTTATCTGAGGAGCGGCTGTAAGAACTGGGACTGTTCAACCTGGAGAACAGGAAGCTCAGAGGTGATCCTAACAGTATGTGTAAATATCTGAAGGCAGGGTGCAAAGACAACTAAGCTCTTTGTCAGTGGTGCCTGAACGAGAGGCAATGGGGGCAAACTGGAACACAAAAAGCCCTGTCTAAACATCAGGAAGTACTAATTTACTAGATGGCACAGGTTGCCCGGGGAGATTGTGGAGTCTCCTTCCTTGGAGATGTTCAAAAGGCACTTGGATGTGGTCCTGGGCATCCTGCTCTCGTTGTTCCTTTTCCTGCTTGAGCAGGAGTTGGACCAGATGGACCCAGAGATCCCTGCCACCTCAGCCTGTCTGTGATTCTGTGGCTGATAGCCAATGTTCGAACAAACAAAATATCCATTGTGTTATATTTTTATACCATCAATTCAATTGTCTGTGTCCGTATTCTTCTTTTCTGTTGGTTTTAAGCTTACCTTTGTGGCATTATTTTTGTGTTGTTTTTCAAGGATGTACACTTAGCTTGAGATTAGCAAATAAGGTGGCTATAATACCTGTGACCTTGCAACGTTCTCCATGTTTGCAGATGTGATTAAGTATTTGTGTGAGGAACTGCAAATGTGGAACCATAGATGTGACTTAGACTTTCCAGGGTAGCTAGGTGCTTCTGATTTCCAAAATCTTGGAGCGGTTTTTAGTAATGCAAGCAATAACGGTTCACTTAAATAATAAAATTATCTGCATTTGTCAAATTAGACTGCAGTGAAAGCTGCAAACTCTTCTGTGGTGAGGGACACGAACTACTCTAGGAATATTATACATATCACACATTAGCATAACAGGACGTTTTTTATACTCTCAATGTATACTTGTTCTTAAATCTATATGTTTTACTGTAATACACCTACAGAAACATCTGTACAATGGGCTCCATTTTAGGCACCTGTGTGCTTTGCATAGCTGGGGCAAATTGTCTGAATAGCAGTTTCAGCTGCAGTTGTATTTTTACCTTTGTGTCAGCTAAAAATTCCATATAGAGAGTGTACCCACTGTGTTTATCCTTGACTTCAGGTGATACCTTACGGCTATAAAAATATGGAGAGTGTTCAGGTTGTTAGTTCTTGGCTCTAGCTAAACAAAACCATAAAGATACTTAAGATTGAAGAACTTGGCAGTGTTTTTGTCTTACCAAAATAATTATGGCTTTACCTTTGAGCACTGAAATGGTGAAGTTTTTGTGAAGTTCTGCATTGGCTTAATCTCCTTAAAATATGGGAGTGCTTTCATGATTGAGATAGTATATTCCTAAGAAATAGCACAAAGCACTGGTCACATTATGTATGTCATGAGTCACAGCTGTCAAATCCAACTTGTTGGAATTGGTGAGCATCTCTGGAAGGAGGCTGATTTTAGAATCCTGTTGTTACAACAGATAAGGCATGCCTAAGCTTTCGGTGAAGTCCACGCTGCCACGGGCAGCAAGCATGTGTGACACTGAGGCAGTAGCACACCTTTTAATTGCTTGAAATCTGCTGCAAAATACAGAGGCAAAAAGTGTGAAAAGACACCAATTTTGTCTTGTAAGGGTAGGCAGCTAAAGATGAGAAAAACAGGAAGGTCTACAGAATACCAGATGTCTACAGATTTTGGCCTCACTGCACTGGTACCAATTACTAAGCATTAAAAACTCCAGGATTCTTTTAAGAGGTTCCTGCTGTTGTCAAAGTTCTTGGTAACCTGACTACCACCAGTGATGCCAGCGCTGCTACTGCTGATTGCCACTATGTGTATAGTGTTCTTGCCTCAGAGATGCATCCTTCCTTCATTTGGCCACTGCTACGGATTAAGTCCTTCTCTGCTTTAGAATGTGACTGCTTTTGACCTCAAACATTCTTGCAAGCATGACATCTGCTCAGTTTCATGTCTTTGGGCATTGATAAGGTCATCTTGATTGTTTTCAAAAGACTGCAAATGTTGAATTCTAATGTTTCTTCTGTCAGTGAATTGGTGATGTTCTGTATGTCCTAACACTGTAAACTGGCACTTAAACATTTGGTTCTTATCCTACTAATGACATGGTATTTTTATTGCAATAACTGAATGACTTAAAGTAATTGGCAGCTCAGTGGGCAGGTGGCCAGAACTCAGAGCTAGAAAAAATCAAGTAGTGTATGGATTTTTTTTATTATTATTCCTTATTCTGCCTGCTTGATGCAAGACCTAGAGGTCATAGATTCTCATAAAACTGAATGCGAGATTATTTGAAATGAATCCCAGCAAGTTGGCTTGGATTCATATAAAACTATTGTATTCCCTTATGCAGGTAAAATAATCATTCTGCAGCATATTTGTCAGTATAAGCCATCCAGTTGGTGTGAATTTGCAAAAGGACTGTGCAGTGAGTTTTGTTTTTAACATGAAACCTCCCAGGTAACTGTTAGTGTTCAAGCATGCTCTGTCAGGATGTGGGATACATCTGTTGCTTGCTTCTTGAAACATTTCTCCAGATGGGATCTCTTCACTGATGTTTGCCAGGAAAATGCCAAAACCTGGAGGGAGAGAGGAGTACAGGAGACTTAGATGCAGTTGTTAATCCTTACTTCCAGCATTCTGAAGAATGTGTATTAGTTGTAAAATCCTTTTAACTGCATGTCTGAAGGATTGTCTGTCTGATACTAACTGTATTTCTCCAAGAAGTTGGAGTCATATATTTTCTTTGTTCCTGAAGTTGGATTCTAGCTGGAGTGACGGAGGGTACCGAGGATGTTTAAATGCTTAGAATATTCACATTAGCCCAAGAAAAAATGAGTGTGGGTGCTGTGCACTGACCTGTAAATGAGATGTGCAGATGTACTCACTTGACTTGCTTAGTCTACTACAGTTATGATTTTCTTTCTTTCTTTTTTCTTTTTTTTTTTTTTTGATATGGTATTGTCCTTGGGCTCTGTTAACAGTACGTATGACCATCAGAATAACTGTAGCTCATTCTACTGAAATTTTCCTAATTATTTTTTGGGAAGTTATTAACGTTCTGAAAGGAAAACCAACCTGCTATATGTAGACACGTTACTTAAATGTCAGGAGAGAGTCTCTTCTGTATGTACTGTAATAAGAGCAAATAATCTTAAAATAGACTTCTGTGACTTGCATGATAATTGAAATAAGCTTTACCAGGGAGGCTGCAATGATGTAACTCAGGAACCTTCTTTAAGAGATGATCCTGGATGGAGAAAAGGTATATCCAAGTGCTTCAGTTATTGCTTGAAGAGTATGATCTATGTCAGTCAGATCAAGAGCACATTTCATACCCTCTTTCTCACCTCCTTACCACCAATCAATTAGTTGATCTATGGCTGATAGAAAAGCCAACCTTCAGTAACATGAAAAGGTGACATTTATTGTAATTAATATTTACTGGAGAAAATACCTGTCAATAAATGAGTGCTGTGTTTAGCACTAAAATAATAATGGGAAAATTCTTTGGGTTTCTGTCTTTGTTTTAAAACCATCAATGAAATGCTATCATCTTGGTTGTCAACATGTAATTGCCTTTTAATTATCAGCTGCTAAAGTAGTGATTTCTTCTTTTGCTGTTTTTTGAAGGCAAAATCCTCTCATGAGACTTTCCCAGCATGCTGGGAAAAACATGGAAGAGGTGATACTGTTTGACTCTTAAACTCTAAATATACCTTATGTGTCCCTTCTGTTCTCTGTAGCAAATTGCTTGTACATGTATAGACTTCAGTCTTTGCTGTTTGAAGACATAATAGAGCTTTCTTCTTAAAGGGTGATATTAAGTAATGACATTCTTGCCAATGGTTTGAAACTCTAACAAGGATTTCACAATATTCAGTCAGTCATCATCAGCTACTCAGTATTTAAATGAACTTCATTGGTACTTCTGGTTTGTTTATTTTCTGTTTAGAAGTATGTATGGAATGGTGGAAAGCCAACATATGAAACATTAGTAATTCTGGAAGATAGTGTCTTTCAGAGACTCATGTTAAATTGTTTCAAACAGAAACTTTGCATGTTGCAAAATGGCATCTGAAAATGTTTGCTTTGTTGTAGGCTGTAAGCATAAAGCTACCTGTTCCTGTCTTATCTGAGACAGAGCCACTACGCTACCATGGATTAACCTTTCCTGCATGCTCTGGTTACAGCAGTGCTGAACTAATTAAAGCGTATGTGAATGTATGTGCATATACACGGTACATGAAATAACAAGTCATCTGCACTGATGACTTCTTTTAATGCTCTGTGGTTGTGTGATGAGTATGTCTGGACTAGAGCTACAGAAGTCACTCCTTGCAGGAGAGGGAATTTTTTCTTTGGAGAAATTCCTCAGTATTTTTTTTTTACTTGTGTTATTATATGTCTTTTCAGTATTACGATGACTTCACAGTATAGTAACAAGGGCAGTAAAAGATGAGACTTATGGTCTGTTTTGCCTATGACATCTGTTGAAACATCTTTGAAAGAAGGGGAGTCTTGAAATCAATACTGAGAAAATATCTAACTTAGGTGAAATCTGAGTGACATATTCGTTCTACTATTTATTTTAAATAAGAGGAGTAGTTGTTGTGGCAAGCTACAAAGACTAAGCTGAGCTGTGGTGATTCGAAGGTTAGGGTCAGCTTTTACTATGAACCTAAAACTAATTAAAGGAACAAAGAGCTGGTTCTTTTATATCCTTTGAACCTATTCTACTCAGTAGCACAGGCAGTCAAAACCCACATTCCTCATGACAAAAATGAATACTTTTTTTTCCTGAACACATAGCTTACAAAGTTACAGGTATGGTTATATTTCGTATTCAACTTGGATGTAGTTACATGATTCTCTTGTTGATCAGATTCACTGCAGTTCCTTATTCTTTGTTTGAGGGCAAGTAATAGCCCCAGAATATGTACTTCAGTGCCACAAAAGAAATGTAATATGTAAAAAAGTCATTATTTTAATCTGAACCACTATGAGCTTGGACTGCAAGAGGGCATTCTATTAAATTAGCTTATTGATGCTTCAGAGCAATCTCAGGTTTAACAATATTGCAATTATCTAACAGACAGACAATTTTGTTAGTCTGAAGACAGCTTTATATTTCCAACTGCAACTGGGAGAGAAAAGAAGCAATATTTACAGCCAGTATAATGTTTATGTGTGGGTGTTAAAAACTGTCCTCCAGGGAAGACAGCGTTATAAGGTGAAGACTTTTGTAACCAGTGAAGGACAATGGTGTAATCTCAGTTTCCTGATGAATAGTGCTCTTTTAGGTTAGTGATTGCAGAATCCCTTCAGATCTGTTTGGAAAAAATATTGACAGGAATAGACATAATAAAATTTACTGTTCAATACATTCCTTTAATGAATGACACTCCTTCACTCGTTCTTCGGTAATAGAGGGTGTATATTTACACAGTATTTTCTAATTTACTTTTGCCAAATTTTTCCTGTTCCAACCCAACCAGCTTCAAGTAGTTAACGAAACTATCAGTCTCTGATGTAGATTCATCGTGTTAATCTACTGGAAAGAAAGCAGCCTAATGAAATGCTCAGCAAAGCCCACAGCAGTGATGCATGAATTAGTGGTGTTAAGCCTTTAGCCTCCATCTGTTCTCTTTCAGCTCTGCTAGATACTTTTCTTGCAGAAAGAGAAGAAAGCAGCTTTTTGCAATGGTATCTAGCAAAATTTCAGTAGGAGTTCTAGATTTCTATTGGAAGTGACATAAGAAGGCATTCATAGCAACATCAGTGTTAAATTTCATGAATAAAAGTGGAGAGAATTGTAGTTACAGAGTTTGAGGGGTTTTCTTTCTTTCTTTTTTTTTTTATTTTTTTAGTTTATCTCCAACTTGGCATAGTAATTGCTTTTTGGGTTTTATCTGATTGAGCTGCCTAGCTGGAACTCATTTAAACCCTTAAAACAGTAGGAAATACTTACAGGGGAGAGGGAGGGAGAGGGCAGGCAAAAAGGAGGAGTGGAAGGCGATGAAGGATTATAAGATGGATCTTTACTTTCTGAAGAAAATCTGAGAACAGTCTCTATTCACGATTTGCCAGTTCTACAATTTCAGATAAGACTTTAGGTAGGCGCTGGTACTTTCTTCTGCAGAACAAAATATATGATCTCTGGAAACAAAGTTTGGATTCACAGGGAGATTGTAGAGCTCCCGTTTGCATCTGCAAGGAGATAACAAGGAAACTGAAGCTCAACTTGGGTTGATACTGGCCATTCTGGTGGTCAGGCAACACCAAAAAAAAGCTTTGTCAAGTATGCTAACAGCAAGAGAGGGTTTAAGCACATCATTGGACTGATAGCTGATGAAGATGGCTGCCTGACAAGTATGGATGTGGAAGACATAGAAGCATATATTGACATTTTTACCTTCATTTTTAGTATTAATGATAGATCTTGACCTGCCTGTGACATGGGGAGTAGTGACATAGCTTTTGTGGACTCTGAGATTGTAAGGAGTGGAAATTTATTTTGTACTCATAATTCTGTGGGGCTTGCTAGTATTCACTCCACAGTATTAGAGTTAGTAGGTGTTATGCAGACCCTTCTCAACAAGTTGTGAAAGGTTGGGGTGGTCCTTGCTGACTGGAAGCTAGCTAGAGTTATACCCATCTCCAAAGAGAGCATGAGAGAAAACCTAGGAAATTTAAGATCTTTTCACCTCGGTACTTACAAAATTAAGAGAAGATTGTCCTGTATACCACTGAAAGGCATTAAAAGAACAAAGCTGTTATCAGGAGTAGTCAACTTTAGTTCATCAATGACAAGTACTGCCTTAGTAATTTGATCTTCTATGATAGGCCATGCAGGAGAAAGAATTGGATGAAATGTTAGTAATGCCTTTGACGCTGCCCCCTCAGTATCTTTCTGGATTAATGCTTAACAGTGAGTTGAGTGTGTCTGCACTATGCTGAGTGATGAACTGGCTCAATGGTGGAGCCCAAAGTGTCACATCCAGAATGGGGCTACATCTGACTGGTGGCCAGTCTCACTAGCAGCCTTTCTCAGGGTTCAATTCTAGGGCTGGTTTGATTCAGTATTTCTTGTCAATGATCTCTGTGCAGAAGTGGAATGTGTCAGCAAATTTGCTATGGACAGTACTTAACTGAGAGGTGCTGTTGACTTTCTGAGGGGTGGGATGAGATGAGAGACTTTGCAGAGGGGTATAGGTGGATTGAGTGATCAGATAGATATGGCATGAAATTTAACAAGGGCAGGTGCTGGTGCTGCAGTTGGGATAAAGTAATGCTGGACACGGGTACAGAATGGGAGACAAGTGGTGGGAGAGCGACCCAACAGAAAGGGACCTTAACACTCCCTGCCTTCTCACTCTGTACAACCAAGAAAAGAAGTTTCTAGTCCTGCTCAGACAATTCATTGGTAGAGTCAAGTAAATTTTAACTGAACTTCAACACCCTGTTGTTCTGAATATTCAAATCTCAACTACATTTTGACATAATGTGCAGTTTCATGGTCTTTGGTCTCCTCTGGTCTTGAGACCATCTCTCTCAAATCGTTGTTGGTGCTTCTTAGTTGCTCTCCTACTTGAAAAAAATAAGAAAAAAAACTCTGAAGGATTTCTATTTTCTTCCCGTCAGCACTCTTTATCCCTTTATAAATGCGTAGGATTTTGTGTAGTTGTATGTAGACATCAGGGAAGCCTTTCTCTGTGGTAGGAACACATTTTTCCTTAACACTTCCTGAGACAGACCCGTTTAGGGAGGTTTTTGTACATTTTGTTAGTTTCATAGCTTCCGAAATTCCTGTTTAAAAGCTGGAAAAACTTTGTGCTCTTTCTTTCTCCTAGTTGTTAAGTTCAATCTTAAGGAAGCCTTATTCTTGTATGCTGATGTCCCTTCAATGCTTCCTCTTGAAGTCAAATAGCTGAAACAACTGAGATTTGAGTCTCTGATGCCTGAGGGTAGAAGAGCCTGCTATGCTGATCAAAGCAGAAAGAAGTATCAAACTACCTGTGAGGCAGCGCCCTCATGAGAGAAGGGAGGCTTACACCGTAGTCATCACACCTGGCTGCTTTGCTTGGCACTGAAGTAACAGGATATACTTAGTAGGAAAGTCCTGATGTCTAATGTGACCCCGTTGGTTGATTCTGAACGGCTGTATTGTTGTGAGAGTAGTCGTAATGCAGCTCCTTGTCCAGTCAAAACTTAAAGAAAATTAACTTTATTTAAAATAAACTCCAGCTACAGAAAAGAAATGGATTCAACTTTATGGAATTCTCTGACACGGGAAACAGTGCAAGAATTTTACATCTGAACTTACAGAAAAGCTATTTCCAGTTATAAAGATGAATATAAATCATGTGACATCTCGTGTCTTGATTTAGGATATCCATAGCAAATGGCTTAAACCTGTTTAAGATGACTTGGAAGTAAATATTTCAGTCATATTCTAAAGGTTTAGATTTTGATATAATGTGGGGGTGGATTTGTTTTGTTTTTAAAAGCTTGGTAGAGGAACTATAGCTTCAAAAATTCTTTCTGTCCTACAAAGCTGTGAACTTGCTCTTGGATTAGTTTCTCTCTGAAATATTCCATGTTCTTTCCTCATAAAAGGTACATTTGTTAGCAGTAAAGTGATAAAGCTTTCTTTTTATCTCACAGTAAGAATATCAAATAGCTTAGTAATAATACAGCATAAGTGTACAGCATTAGAAGTACCACTTAATGAGAAAGGAACTGTAAGTTAGCATGACTTGTAGTCAAATCAAATTTTGATTAAAAACCAAAGCATTGTAATTAAAATGCCTTTTCCCGCCAAGTGTGGTGTTTCTATGGAAAAGCTTAGAAGAAAAGAACTAACAAGTCTTAAGGTAAAAGCTTTATAATCAGATTTGAGACTAACATTTTGTCTCTTGATCAAAATTATCCCTAGGAAGAAATGAATATTTCTCAATCAGATGCTCATTGTATTTGTGCTGCATGTTGCCTGAAGTAAATGACTTGAAGGGGATTATATATTTGTTTTAGTCATATTGAGGGGTCTTCCTCATTATCTTTAAACTGATTTGAGTAAAGGAGTATCTTCTCAGCAGCTCACATCCATTCATGCGATATGTTTTCTGCTTCCTATTGTCTGTGTAATACTGTTCTCTAGCCTTTGATCTACTAAGTGTCTTTTGTCTCACTGTGACAGTAGTAATGATAAAATTTAGATCTCAGCTGAGATGTAAGCTATTCTGTTGCACATACCCACACATCAGAGGAGGAAGAGGGTTCTTTTTTCTTGCTGCTGACTTTATGTATTTTGCCTCATTTACACAAAACAAAAACAATGAAGCAATGTTGATGTGGTACAAGTTTTCCTAGGTTCTTTTACTAGACACAGTGAACTGGAAAGTATGCTTTAATGAAGGAATCTTGCAGCAGTTTCTTTTATTCTTCCTTTCGTGCTTGTCACAGCTGTTATTTTGTTTTAAGGTATTTTGTTTTAAGGAATATAACAAAACAAAAAGGAAGAACCATGAATAGTCTGCATTCTTCAGAAGGACTGGCGTTTTCCAGAGTTTTCTCAGGGACTTAGTACTTAATTACCCTTACATCTTCAAGGGTAGTGTAACATCTATGTTTTAGCCTTGTAAAAAAAACCTAACAATTGAACTTAGAAGATAGTAGAGGTATTATAGTATGATATCAGTTGGACATTTTCAGGAAAATGTGGTAATTCTAAGTATTGTGGAAAAAGTGTTGTGTATCTCTTAAGTTCTTCTCATTGCCACAAGCTGCCGTAACAATATTTTACCATTAGATTGATAAATACAAAGAGCAAAAATCGCAACATTACTGTATGCTGGGTGTTTCAAGTATGATCTGATTGTAAGGATGGAGAAGAATGTAGTAACTGGTGTAAAAATGATCAGCTGAGATAAAAGAATAATAGTGAACTGTTATTCAGATTCAGATTAAAAAAGTGCATAGATAGTAAGTCTGAAGTTATGGCTACCTATTTTTTCTTTAATCAGAAGTGGAAGCTGCAGCTATTACTGCTCTTAACAGCAGGCTGTGTGCTGTGCAGCCTGGCATCATGTAGTTCTGTGGATACTTTACAGAAATGTTATTTGACTAATAAGTCATCCTCGGAACACAGCACTTCAACTACCCCATGCCACGAATTATTTCATTAAAATGAAAACTGTTGGAAATTGCTTGTGTTGGGGAAAAAATTGCATTGAACCATCTTTTTCTTCCGATCTTTTACAACAGCAACTAAAATAAATGAGTAACACTGAAAAATGGACAGTGAGTTAGATGCTTCTCTTCAGCAGCTCCACTGGTTCTTCCCTTCAGAGAAGAAAATCAAGCAGGCATACAGTAGTGTCTTGTGTCACTGGATAAGCACACTATATTAACTGTAAATTATCTGCATCTTGTTTTTCTCTCCCTTGCATGTTTTTCTGTCCTTTGTAATAATCTTCTACCTTGTGTCTAGCGTTTGCTTTTCTCTTTCCACTGCTAGAGCATGAAATATTATCTGTACGGGTTGTTTACCATGCAAGAGTATGTGAATCCTCATTCTATACTGCCCTGTTCATTCAGGACTTCAGAAGTCCAAGTATGAAAGGAGGAGGAAGGGCTATCAATGGAGAGAGACAAATACTTGACTTTTCTTTGTCAGTACTGACCCAGTGTGAATTTATGCTAATTCTCTATGTATGAAGTAACGGAACTCAGATGCTTTGCTGATAAAGACTCATGTTCTTCTAAGGCTAATTTATTTCAGCTCATGTTCTTTGCCCTTGTTATTATGTTGAAAAAAGTTGTGTTTAGCAGCGTTTTATGATTGTGCTTAACCTGAGTTCCTAACTGTGAAGGTAGCACAACGCTTTGGGCCTACTTTTATGGCTAATGCAATCTTATCTGAATCTCAACATGAGTTTATGTTAAAGATAAATGAAGTGTGTGTTTTAGTGCAATGCTTTTTGTGGATGTTGTACGCAGTTCCCTGAAGACACAGTCAGCTATGTTGTTCTAGTTGATAAAGACTTCAACTTTTCAGCTTCTTTAGTCAGAGTTCTTTTGGCAAGAAACTGATGGAATATAACCACAGACAGGGAAGTGTCTAGCAAAATTCATGTCGTTAAGCTGGGTAGTTGAAAATGCACAACTGTATCTGCTAAGGAGGAAGAGATCTAGTATGATGTAAACAAATGGCACCTTGCTCTAAAGCCCATGTTATCGTGTAGCTTTTTCCTTTTTGAAACTTAAGCTAGCTAGCAAATTCCAGCACCCTGTAAAGTGTCTAGCTTTCACCTGTGTGGCTGAAAAAATAATTAAATATTCTCCAAGACTTCGCAATAAGTAGTAGACCAAGTTCTTAGATTTTTGAGTACATCAGTTAATTTACTGTGACAAACTGAGGAACCAGAACATCTCAAATGTGGGCAATTTTGAAATAACTCAGAAGCAAGATTTTCTGAAACGATTAAACATCTTCCAGCTGCTGACTTAAACTTCTTGATACTATGTACTACATCTGTAATATTAATCAGGAGATAAACTTTGGAGTGTATTTTGGCCATGAAATTTCCACAGTAAAGTCACTCTGCTGTTTCCTTCATTCTAAAAATCTACAGTGTTTGATATTTCAATAACAGGAAGGATTACAGTAGTTACTTGAGCTCACGCTTTCCATTCTAGACCCCAAGGGCTAGTAATGTTTTTTCTGCAAATATAGAAATGTTTTTTCTATAGAACAGAAAGGAATTTGGAAGGCACTGTACCAGCATGTATGAAGAAAACACTGTAATGAACAAAAGGGTAAAATGAGGCACCTACAAAAGGAAATTCATCTGGTTGCTTTTCTAGAAAATCTTATGTTGCTGGTTGGTGGTGATTTATTCCACAACTGGCATTAGTAGAATAAACAATCACATGCTTTTCTGTATTGAGCCTTCTATAAATAAAGGGTTTTTCTGTCTTAAGGAAGTTATTAGTGAACTGAGTATTTAATTTTGGCAAAGGAGTAAATTTATTTATTTATTTTAATATTCAGAATGAATTTAGTCAAGGACAGTAGCCATAATGTGACAACCTGAGTCCTGTTTAGTTTTGAAATTGTTTAGGGAAGACAGCAGAAGGAAGTGTAAAATTGTTTAAGCGCACAAAAATAAGTGAATAAAAACGTGTTCTCATTTGCAGTGCTGCAATTAAAAAATAGACTGAACATTTTTGTAATTTGTCACAGCATAGTTAAAAGAAAAGGTACGTTACTGCAGTGCTAGGTATCTGTTAATAAAATGTTTTGGAGCTCTTACTTGGGCTAGAGAAGCTGCAAATTGTATCTGCTGTGCTGATAAAAAGTAAAGCTGTAAAACATATAAATAGTGTCATAACTTGCAACAAGTGTAATTCTGTGGGCCCAGAATTAACTGTATCTGAAGCCAGTTTCTGTATGGCAAACCATCCAGATTATGTAACAGCATTTTATTTGTGCCTGTTGTACTGTTAGCCTGCGTACAACATTATCCCTTGCTTCAAGTAACTTTCAATCACTTAAACGTGTTACCTAGAGATCTGCACTGTTAGGGCAGTATTTCCAACTGCATTTTAACTTTTACCTCTAAAATCCTCATGCTTTTTGGTTTAATTCCAGAATTTCAGCCTTTTATCAGCGGTTTGATCTTTTTAATATAATCCACATCTCAATGAAACTGCTACTGCTTCCTCATGTTATACATGGTACAAATATCAAGTTATTTTACTCTACTTTTTCATTTCTTTTATTATTAGGTTCTGCAGTCCTCTTTTCATTTATAGAAATAACTCTCCCTTATGTCCTTTCCCTTCCTCTTCTCCCTTTCTTTTGATCTAAGATTTCCAAATTACTAAGATTTCTGAATTACATTGTAGACTTTCTGAGTAGGTAGTTACTTTTTCTTCAATCAGTCTTCAAAGGCTGTTTCTCCTTTGGTGTATGGGAACACTCTGCTGTTAATTGTGCCTGCAATGGTATGGAATAAAGAAGCTGATTTTTCAGAAAGACAGACATTTTTACAGAAGTAGATGCAAGGTTTTGATCCAAGTCTGCTCCATGTAACCGTTGAGAGATCTATGAAGTATTCATGCTTCGTGTTTGATCCTCATGCTTGAAACATGAACTATTCATGCTTCCATAATTTCAACATGTTGAAGCATTATTTCTAGCCCGCATTTAGCTTTGTTACACTGTCCTGTGCCAAACAATAAGATGTATTGAGCTGTGCTTCCACAAAAACACTACAGAATTATTTTCTATCTGGTTTCAGAGTAATGTTTTAAGTGTTACTTTGTGCTTTGAGAGCCACAGACTCTGAAAATTTAAATGTGTAACTTATAATCTTTAACTGATGTGAACGTATTGCCCCAGCGGTTCCGTGGAAGCCAATTGTTCTATGTCATCATGGGTCGTTTTCTGACCTTCTTGCACATTATAAGCTTACACTAGGATGGGATTCTGAGAGAAGGGACTCCCTTAAAAATGACCATTGCTGCCATGTTCAAATTCCAGACTGCGGTGCTATTAAACCTTTGTAATAGGGAGTGAGCTTGATTTGCCATAAAGCATATATATTACACTTAGGAAAAAAAAAATGTATGGAATGTGATTGTTGCATATCATAAGAGATTGCAAGTATGACTCAAATATATACCATCTGGAATATTGTTATTTAGTAAGGAAAAGATCTGATTGGAACTGTGCCTAAGATTCTCAGGTATTTTTCTTTTTCTTTTCTTTTTATTTTTTAATTGGTTTTATTTAAATAAAAAAAAAAGTTTTTGTTACTTTCTTTTGCAGCTCTAAAGTTGGGGCTGCCACATAAAATACTAAAGACTATTGATTTCTAAATCATATACTAAATGATCTGTACTGGCTCTTGAAATAAGACGTGGGCCACAATCCATTTTTCCTCTGTAGGCTTCATCTTGGCTCATTTGGTAACTTTCATACTTGTCTCCCTGTCCCACAAAACAAAAGAATAAATCTTTTGGAAGTATTAATAAGTTATTAGACACTCCTGCAGAACAGACCAGCGTGACATTCCAGGCCTTATCAAATTAAAACTTCCGTATCTTCTCATACTGTAAAAGTTGTTAAAATACCAAAATGACCCGAAACAGTTCTTTTTGTGGAGCAAGTTTCTTTTAAGAGTGGTACAAGGGTTTTTTTAATTTGTGTGATTCTTGGTTCAGTGTTCTGCTTTTTTTTTTGTACACAGTGAATAGCTCAGAGAAGACTTTACTCCTGGGCATGATCAAATCCTTTATGAAAACAAAAAATTCCCCACATCTCCTGAAACTCAAGTCTTTTTCTGCTACTTCATTTAAAAAAAATAAAAATAAAAATGAATTACTCATGTTTTCTGGGTGTATTGATAGTAAATTGTTGTTTGCTTAGGCTGTGGCTGCAGTAACTGATGAAATAATGTAGAAAATTGTTTTAGTAGTCCTGAAGTGTAGAATCCATATTTCAGTTGAATTACATGTTTGGACAAGAATTTGGAAAAAACAAACAAAAAAAGCCCCCACAAAACAACACAACATTGCAAACAAACAAAAACCATGGAGTTACTTCTGATATTCTGTCCCTCATAATCACTCAGTAGTGATTTATATTACTTGGGACTAACTTGTAAAGCTGCTGAATGCCATTCCCCTGAAACAAAGTGAAGATTTAAGCTTCCAGCAACGCACTTTCTAAAAAGCCCTAAATTCTGCAGTCCTATTTCTCTATGATGGAGGGTGACTGTTTCTTCTAGATTGTCTAGATAAGTAGGTTTTTTTATTATTATTTTTTATTTTTTTTTGAGTAATTGAAAAAGAAGTTGTACTCGACTATTTACTGAAATTTTCTGAACCTTCAGGTAATGATAGTCCAGTTGACAGTGGATTTAGCTGGTAGTTAGGCTAAAAAGCCTATAGGTGTACTCTCCAAAGGTTTTTGATGCTTAGGGTGAATAAGAAAATGCTTCATTCACACATTAAAGATTGCTTAAGACAAAAAGAACAGAGAATAGGAACAAATGTTAATTTGCTTAAAAAAAAAAAAGATCATGGGGGGGATGGTTGGGATCTGTGTTTGTAAACATATGCAGACATGATCAGAAAAGCATAAAAATATTTAACGAATCATTCGCTGTATTAAGTTCTAAAGATAACTGCTCATGGTTGCAAAAGTTTTGACCTTGAGTGACTAGTTGCTGAAATACCAGCATGTGAGGGAGCCTATCCTTAGAAAGACATGCACATCTACATTCACCTTGTTTATTACTGAGCTTTATATTCATATACTGAGCAAAAGGTCTTTGTGACTAGATCTCTGAGAAAGTTAATCTGAGGCTTGGTGACACTGAAACAGTAACATGGGTAGGAATTGCGAGGAAAGAGTTGGGAACAAGATATAAGGCTTGTGAAATAATATGACAGTTTGGGCTGTCATGTCATCTGATTTCTAAAAAAAAAAAAAAAGCTAGAAGTAGAAAATGATAAAAAAAATAAGTAATTTAAATGTAGAGTTTCTCTTGTGTGAGAAGTGGCTGCGTATGCAAGATTTGGGAACAATAGGAAAGAAACTATAGATCATACTAGTGCATTGAAGTAACTAATGAAGCAGCATAGCAGAGATCAATGAAAATTAAGTGATTTTACGTGTTCTGGGTGGTAAACCATTTTGAAAGGACAAAAGGACAAATAGACAAGATAAGCTTGGTAAACAATGAGAATGATAAATGCTATTAAAAAACAAACCCAATAACCTACTGACGTAATTTTTATAGCAACTGCCTAAGAGCAATGAGAAATATCTTTGAAGAAGTGAATCTGGTGATGAAGGAGAGGAAGATGTGTATCAGTCTCTCTCTCCATTACACCCCATTACCTTTTCTTCTTGGAAGACTCCTGTTTTGCAACATGAAGTTGAATTTCATTGTAGTCGATCCTTTGCTGAGTGGTCTTTGCTAAGCAGTGAAAACAAGAAGTCCTGAGTCATGTAAAGAAACTAATGCATAGTAATTATGATGCAAGGGGCA
The DNA here is from genome assembly GCA_013399175.1 of Odontophorus gujanensis. NCBI lineage: Eukaryota > Metazoa > Chordata > Aves > Galliformes > Odontophoridae > Odontophorus > Odontophorus gujanensis. The sequence goes on from VXAB01011854.1 coordinate 404,753, forward strand.
ATGTGTAACAAACTAGTGTCAACTTAATAGTAGTATTTAAATGCAGGAGGGGTAAGTTGACAGGAAACAACAGGAAAGAAAGAGACCAAATATGGATTCTAAAAAACAAGAAAGAAAATAAAAGGATGAGGAAGATGGAAAAAAAATCAGCAGGATAAAGATAGTGATAATGTGTCCCAGTATAATGAAGAAAAAGCAAATTTTAAATTATCTTCCTCCACCTCACTTTTCAGCTCTTTTCTTGTTTTCCTTTTTTTTTCCGCCCCAGTTATATACAATATCCATACAACAAATCCATTACTTCAAAATCCTGCTCTGTAATACACAAAGGCACCTCTGCAATGCCCACATACCCTTTAATAATTTAAATTAAGTTCTAAGATGGGTTTAAATTTAGTGAAAGAGATGACTAGGTTCCATGTATACCGAAGATTATCAGAAGTCTGAGGCTGAACTCCATGGCCTTTGCCTTCAAAATACAGAAAGTTCAACTTAAATAAACAGCTTCGTAGCTTGAACTATTTGGAAGAGCTCATCTTCAGAAGTAGTTCAGATCTATGCTCGAGAGCTTAATAGGTTTTGATTCATGTGCATGGAGACCCAGACATCACAGTTACTAAACAGTTTAATCTCCTACTCAGGATAATTCAGGTTTTCATCACTTTTGCCTGCAGTGCAAAAAACAGTGTAACTTCTTGAGTGCCTTTGGAATTTTCTACCTTCTTTCTAAATGGAAAATGTGATCACTGTGGACAAGAGGGAAGGAACAGTGCAGGAACTTCTACTCAGACTAGATAACATAGATTATGTCTCATAAAACTGAATTGAATATATCTCCATAGATTGAATTTTGGCTAATAATCTGAATAGAAGGCAGTCAATTCTAAAAGTTGAGCTTTTAGGTTTATTTTTAACAAAATACAAGAAACCTGATCATGTAAGATAGGATGTAAATAACGTTGGGCGTGTTGCTTAGCTATTGCTTTCTTCAAACACCCTCTTAGCTCTAGAGGTATTTTAGCCTGCATCAAAATCCACCAATAAAAATGTAGTTCCTAAGCATATCTTTCTTTCCATTTTTTTCCTTCCCAGAGCTGTTATGTAGGATATACTAATGAATGTGTTTATTTATGGAGTGCTTTAACATGTAGTAAGCAGTGGTGGTATATGTGTGTTTATATATAGTTAAGTTATGAGGTTAGTATTTCTTTAGCACTGGTTGAAACGGTGTCTATTATAATCATGAGTCTGGGGGCAATTCCTGTTGAAACCTGTGATGTAGATAAAAACAGTAAGAAATTATTTTTTCTGCTGTCTTGAGCAAAACAACAGTGAAATAATTGGTGTAGTGTGGCACAGCAGATCAGTATCAGGGCATGGTTAAAATCAGACATATAGCTTGATGACCTGCATGGTAGATTTCACTGCCTCAAGCTTAAACACCTGAAATAGGCACTTCAAAAACACCACTGACGTTTAACAAATCTTTTAGAGCTTGTGCTTTCCTCATAGTTTAAATGTTCTAATCTACTTGTCATTTTCTCCCCAACTACTGTGTGAGGCTGGCAGCACATCTTTTGTCCTACTGGGGGTATTTTCAATTTTCATTCCAATTAGATTGTAAAAGTGGACTGTCTACGTGTTTATATAAAGCCTTGCACAAATTCTGGATTGTGATATTACACAGTATATTAGGATTACATAAAAAGACTATTCTGTGAGTGGACTTCTAGATATATCCAAGTTTGTATAAACTTACAAAAGCAAACAACACTGAAAATCCCAACAAATAAAAAGCAAACAAAAAATCCACCTTATGAAGACACCAGAACACTGGTGTTGAATGCAGAACACTGTTACCAGATACTGGGAAACCACTGTATTTTTAGTACATTTTTAATAAAGCATGTGGAGGGTTTGCTACGAAGTCAAATGGAGTTGTAACATTAGCTTCAGTGAAATGTAGGCTCAAATGAGGAGATGGGAAGTGACTGCTCTGCTGTAGAGGAGTCCAGCTTTGATAGAAGGAGAATGTGGAAATGAATGAAACTATGTTTTAAACATTATCAGAAAACCATTGGGAACAAAGGCCTAATGAACTATTAATAGTATAATAAAAAGTTCGTCAATTACGTGCTGTTATGAGCAACCAGTTAACCATCTGTTTTGAAACCTTGGTGCCACAGATTTGCTGACAGTTAGTAGTAACAAATACCTCTCACATTAGTTTGTAAGAGCAGTTAGTTGTTTGTTAACATTTTATAAACCTCTGTGCAGCATACAATTTATTAATGGTTGTTACTTGCCCTTTAATTGGAGTGATTTTTAGAGAAGTTTTGTTTTTCAAGCTAAGTCCTGGATTCTGTCTAAACTGCTAGGGCAGAAGAATTTCTTATTTTGTGACTGCAGGCAGAATTACACAGATTAAAGCAAGTCTAGATAACACCATTAAAGACTTCTGTGATGTGCTCTAACTGCTCTTGGTTTGCTACCAGGTGTGGAGCTGTAACACTGAAGTATAAAGATAGGAAACAGGGAAATAAGCGATGCTATGGAAAAATGCTAATCACAGACCAAGCAGAATGATTCACTTAGGTAATGGAGCTGACTTATTGTATTCTGACAACATTTAGCATTTTATAAAGCTTAAAAATGTTCATTGACTTGTTTGTCTTGTAACCTTTTCTGTACTGCTTCACATTCAAATGCCTTAAGTTATGTTATCTAATTTCCAAAGGAGTTTTGTCATGCTAACCTCCCTTAGCATTTCGCTGGAAAATGTTTGTCATTTGGCCCGCATTTCAGTTTGTTTTCAGAGAGGCTTAGAAGACTGAGGAGACTGTTTTTTGAGCTTCGTTGGCAGAGTGTGCCACAGCTTTCATGGGCTCTGCTTTTGTATGTGTTTGAGTATCCGTGGTTCTTACTGTTTCTATGGAGTACCAACTGAGGGAAAGGAAGAGGTCAATTCTGCCTCTTGGCAGGACAGTTGATTGCCTTCTCTCTTGAATTCTGGGCCTTGCTTATCATTTGCTTAAAAATGGCAACCCCAGATGCTAAGACGTCATCTACTTTTATATCTGTTGAGATACTGATAAGTACATTTGGGATATTTTAGGGTGTGGAAGCTAACATGTGCTTCATAGCAGTGAGGTTTTGCAAGCTACTGTGCTTTCTGCGCACAAAGAGGATGACCCTAGTGACGTCAGTTTAATCCATATGTAAAACTACAGCATGCTCTACAGCATGTTACTTCTTGTTTTGCTGGATAGCAAGTACTTAAAATTGTTTCTAGTTTTGAGATCTACCTCACTGTTCCTAGTACCAACCGTGCTAAATTTGTCTTGGGACTATAGAAAACAGGCTCATCAAAACCAGCTTCTCGCTACAGACGCCCTTACCTAATAGGAATGGAAAATATTCAACTACCCTATATCTTCAAACAGTGTGATTTCATGGTTTCCCCCCACTCCCCCTTCTGGTATGTTTCCAAAGTAAATATAAGACGTGCGGTGGAGAAGCATGACTATACTGGGAGTTACTGGTACAGTCCCCGATCCTGAAGTAAATTCTGGCCAGGATGTGCTCTGATAGGATGTATTCCCGTGGACGCCGTGCGGCTCGCTGCTGTGGATGCGAGCAGCAGCGGGCTATTAATAATATAACCCCGCGTGGGGTGGGGGGAAGCAAGCACCGGGCGGAACAAAGGCAAAGCCTTGTAACAGCTGGGTGGTCGCTGCCGGCTGGAGCCGTGGAACCGATAGCTCGGATGAGCCAAAGGAATTTCTACAGTTTCGCCCCCTCCGGGCAAATGGATGACTTTCCGTGTGAGCGTACATCTTAATGCTACCGGCTGCTTTCTCCAGGCAAGCAGCGCAGCCTGCAGCTAGCAGCAAAACGGGAGCTGCCTGCTGATTCCCATCTAGACTGCCGATTCTTTGCAGGCAGCTCCCGAAATAGCGCGGAGGCAGCCGTCCCCGCCCTCTCTCCGTAGTTTGCAGCAACGCTGGAGGGGCCCCAACGCCCGTGTGTGTGTGCGAGGAGCAGGTGGGCCACGCTGGAACCCCTCCCCGCGCGGCTGCCCAGCGGCCATACGGCGGTGGCAGCAGTCGCCGTGCCCGAGCGGGCTCCTTATTGGAGGAGGGGGCTGTCAATCCGCGGCCGAGCGAGCCCCGCTCTTCGGCGAGCTGCTTCCCTGGTCTGATTCTGGAGCCGCGGCCGGTTGCAATGGGAAGCGGCGTTGGTGGGAACAAAGTTTGCAACACTTGGGCACTTGGCTGCTCGCGTCCTTGATGCTCGTGGAGGAAATCGGTGCCTGAAGCGGCGGCAGCCGGGCGGTTGGCACGCCCTGAGCTCTACTGCCGATGCTGCCAGCGCAAAGTTTCAGCTATTTTCATGTGCTAAAATCCTGGATTCTAATTATCAGCCATCCCCGCCCCCATCTCTCCTTCTAGGTAGGCGGCGAATATTTTTATTCTGTGGAGCGGAGAACTTTCTGCATGGAAATTTACTGACTTCTGAGTGGTCACCGTTTCGGGGAAAGGGGGGAAAGGATTTATTTTCATCGCAGTTGATTTTTTTTATTTTATTTTATTTTTTTGGATCGCAGGATTTTTGGAGCTATATGGAGGGATCTCAGGATGGTGTGCACCAGGAAAACCAAAACTTTAGTGTCCACTTGCGTGATTTTGAGTGGAATGACTAACATCGTCTGCCTGCTGTACGTGGGCTGGGTCACCAACTACATTGCCAGTGTTTATGTGAAAGTGCAAGAGCCGATCTCGGAAAAAAAGTTAGAGGAAGGCAAAGAGGACACTTTACGGATTATAGAAAGGCTGGACCATTTGGAAAATGTCATCAAGCAGCACATACAAGGTACCACCTTATTCCTACTCTCCGCGCTTGCTTTCCCCCTCACCCCACCCCGCTGTTTTCTGTGTGCGGTCTTCCATCCCCTCCCGCCGCGTTCGGGCAGCGTTCGCGTGTGCGAGGCGAGGCGGCCGTACGGCGAGCGGAGGGGAACGGCTCCTCCGCCCGGAAACGGGGCTGCGCGCAGGCTGCGCTGCGTCTGGGAGTGCCCAGCGGTGCCCGCTCAGTGCCCGGAGCGGTACTGTCCGCACACTCGCTCCTCCCGGGCCGGGGCCGCCGGTGGGAAGTCGCCTTCGCCTCATTGGGAGCGGGCCGTGGGCTCGGAGTGAGGTGCAGGGGGAGCATCTATGCATCTTGCTGTTATCGTCATCATTTTGCATTTGTTATTTTTCTTTTCCAAAATGGGTTGGTGTGAATGCAGTTATTATTCTCCTTCCATGTGAGCCTGAGAGCTAATCCGTGTGGAGAGTCTGTGTGCGTCCGGCTGCTCTCAAGGTTTTACACTAGTGCTGCTGTAGTGCATGGGGCCACTTGGGGTTTTAACTGGGACAGTCTCTCATTCGTGTAATGTCTTTTTAATTTATCTCCTTTTAAAGTGAGCTTTGGGAAACGAGTATAAGTAGGTAAGTGGTGGAGGAGATGATGATGTTTTCCTGAGAGTTTTGGGGTTTTATGTGACTTTGTTGGGTCATCTTGGGTATTTAACTTGTATCATTGATGTGGTGTTCTACGGTCACTCTCTCTGTCTGCTGAATGGTTTGCAAAGTAAGAAGGGTGAAGGGTGAATAACAGTTTCATCAGGACTGTCATATACTTCTGCAGAACCTCTCCTGTAGGTTCAGATCCCTTCAAATTGTATTCATGCATTTCTTAAGTTATGATGCGTCGTGGTTCAGGTGGTCTATGCCTTCATTTCTCAGGTAGTCTTAGAATTCTGGGTCAATGACTAAGACAAACAAACAAAAACCAAACCAAAAACAAAACAAACCAAAAAAAAGCCCAAATAAACCAACAACCCAAGAAATGTACCAAACCCAAAAAACAACAACAAAAAAACCACAAAGAAACACAAAGAAACCAAAACATTAGCATTTTATTTTTATTTTTATTTTTGTCTTCTGAGATGGAAGGGGGAGTAGGATGAGTTATAGCAGCACCTATAGTTTAATTTTTCTCTCATACAGTCCTTAAGTTTTTTTTTTTTTTCTTGAATCCTGAAGTTGATTTAAAAAAGAAAAAAACAAAATGTGCATGTGTGCCAGTGGAGTGCACTGTGGAAGCATGTATGGAAGCAGCAGTTTTTCAACTGTTATATTGAGAAAACTCACTGGCTTTCCATGTAGAGTTAGAGCATAATTCTTTCCCTTCTGTTGTTGTGAAGCTCTGATAGCTGTATTTGAATGAAAATCACAGTCTCCGTATCAGTGTGTCACTTGGAACAGTGATTCCTCTCAGAGTCTTTGGAGAAAGGGATACTTAAATCAGGAGAGGGTGTGGTGTTGGAACAGATCATAGTCACAGAAAGTCACTAATCGTGTTTATGTGAAACCCAAACCAGGAAATATTTTCCCTAAGTAACATATGTATAAAAGTTGAGGAGAATCTTCCAAAAATACTTAAGTGAACGGTTTGGTAATAAGTACAAGAATATAGCTGGGGGGGGCGTTGGGAAGTTTAGCGAGTTCTGCTATCGTACTGAATACACTTCTACAAATAAATAGATATCATGGTTTGTTATCTTTTGTCTGCCTTCCTGTGCTTGTGCTTGTACTTTTGCAAATCATAGCAGCTGAGGTTCACAAGAAATTTCTCTGCTGGAGATAGCAGAATAAGATGTCAAGTGAAGTGCCTTTTTCTTTAGTACTGTGAGATGCTCTGACTTCTGGGACACGTTGCAAAATTCACTAGAGTTGTTGGAAGGAGTACTTTGAGCATATCAGTTTGACAGTCAGGTTTAAGAAATTACATGTTTGGACTCATTGTCATAAATTGTGTAAACCAGCTGTTAGGATGGTTCTGAACTAGATAATAAGAGCAAGTGGTAGTTTACTGTAAAGGTTTTGCTTGAACCTTCTTTTTTTTTTTTTTTTTTTAATGTTGGAGAGAGGTGTCAATAGCTGAGCTATTCTGTAGTGCTGAACAGGCACAGAATTAGCAAGGGTAATAGGACTGTGTTCTGTGGGATGTCCTGCAAATTCAAGGAAGCTCTAACTGCAGCATTTTACACATGAGGTTGTTTTAGTATTAAAATCAATTTGTTTTCTGATTGAATTGTTTAATTAGATGGTGTCTGGAAATTCCTGTAGAATACAAATTACAGTCTTAGAATGTTGTATCAACTGTCCTGGAAATGAGAAGGAATAAGAGGTGCCTGCATATAAAACAATTTTTCAAGTAAATAATTTTTAAGACATATAGGTAAATAAGTTTTAAGACAAGTCAGTACAGTACTTTAAATACCCACTCAGTACTTAAAATATTTTTTTTCTCATAGCCATGGTCAGAGGTGTGTGTTTTTTGCTAGCTAGCAACCCACTGAGGGAAACTTTGTTTCCAGTTTCTTCTGGGTTTCCAAACAAGACAGTGTTTTTTTGAGATAAGTTGTGTGAAGGGAAAGAAGGAAGAGATCAGGTGGCTAGATAGTGCAAAATGCAGTCTTTACTGTGTCTAACAAAAGAGTGTGGCAAGTAGGCCATCTATAATTCCCAAGCTCTGTCACCAGAAATAATAATACTATAAAGGACTGAAGTTAATAAATATTGCCATAAATGAAATGTCTGTCTTTCCAACCTAAGATTTGAAATCAGTTTCTCTTAATTTTATTTGTTAAGAGTGTATTCTGTCAAGTTCACAAGGAACGTACTGGTTCAAAAAGCCCTGAATACCCATTTTATTCAATGTAAGAGTGCTTTAGACAGGTAAAAACATGTAATTTGTCTTAATAATGCCTCACGTATTGGCTCTGTCAGTGAACAACTTCTGTAAGTTGTGCGTGCCTTTTGAAGACCGTGTGAGCAGGAGGGATGCTCTTGATCAGATGCTTATTTTGTAACTATGATAAGAGGAACAATACTAACAGTAAGGTAGTAATAAATGTTTTCTGCACTCTAGATTTAGGCTGTCGTAGATGATGAGTTGAATGTCTTTCTTGGGAAACTATGCTATAGTTAAGTAGATACCTGTGGCAACAACTCGTGCCTGCTGTCTTGTTTGTCTTATTATGCAGCATCATTTTATGTTTTTCAGCTTTCTAATTTTAATCAGAAGTAGCTTACATTACAGTGTTATTTTTAAGAATTCTGGACTGAAATCTATGAAATGAACCTTTTCACCACTTCAGCTATCTAATGAGAATTGTGAATTATGTGCAATTAATAGTAGATCTAAGTCACAGTTGCATTGTAAATATATGGTTTGTCTCTGGTCCAGTTGAATTCATAGTTAAGACCAATAGATAGTTACTAAGACACCTGTGTTTTACTAGTAACTTTACCCCTCGTCTTTGTGTGCTGCAGCATCTGTTGCCATAAAAAATGACATATCAACGACTGTATGCACTTACATGCAGGAAATTTCATAATGGATGAGACACGTGTTATTTCTCAACCTGCTGCTTAGAGTGATTTGCTGAGTGGATTTATTTCAGCAATTTTTAGTTGTCCTAATCACCCTCTTATGGTCAGTTGGGAAGGCAGAGATCTCCAGAGTGTGACTCATTCCCTGTGTCTTGGACAGATGTTGCTGTCAGAAATGAAATATTGAGTTTGGGAACTAAATCAACCCAGATTTTTAATTTCAGTCATCTAAAGGTGCTGGTAAGTTGGTTCCATATTCACTGTCTGTCTTTTATTTATTTATTGATCTCTAACATCTGCTTTGTGATGGCTCTCCTTTGCAACCTGGCTAGCTGTGTGGATTCAGTGAAGTCAGACTTGTTCTCAATTGTTAGATTGTATCCCATCTCTTACTTTCGTGGTGGATTCCTTTTGGGAATTGTTAGTTGTAGTATCTCCACTGCTATTTTCCCTCAAACACAAAAACATCTAGGCATATTTGTCATTCAGTGTGGTATATTTATTCTGAGAAGCAAATCAGCAGTAGACAGTAAGTAGCGTTGGGAACACAGCTCTAAGTCCACTACAGGGGCCCCTATATTTACTGTGTATATACCAGCAAGGAGACTTACTGTCCCAATGTAACTAATTGCAAAAGAAGGAAGTACGTGGATACGTAACAAGTGTGGGATTATTCTCATTAATTTTTCTCCTTAGGCCGTGACTTTTCAAGTCAGTCTAGATTGCTGCATGTCACTGCAGATTAATTTGAATTTAACTACAGTGTCTTTTCATTGTTAGGAAGGGATGTATTAAATAAGACTTTAACAATGTGTTTTCAGGTAGAAGAGTTTGACTCACTTCAAGCGTTGTTTAAGATTCAAATAGTTCAGGGACGACATACTCAAGAGTTAATGATGTTGGCTGTGTTGACTGTAGCTTGATGATTTAGTATTACTACTATTGAAGCTAACTTTTTTGTGCTTTTGATATAATCCAAAGGGAGCATAAGATGTTCTTTCTTGGTTGTTCTTGCACCAAAGATTTTTTAGAACAGAGTAGCCAAGTCTGAGGAGCTCTTGTCTACGTTTTGTTATTGCATTTATAACTGTATTTTATTACTGGCGATTGAATGATTCCTTTTGTGATTAAAGATTACTGTATTCATCAGATTTATGCAATGTGAATAGCATGAAAATTGTTTTTTCCTCTCCACCCAACTCCACCTTCCTTTCCTTTCTTTCGGTTGTGTTTTTTCAGCCAGGGGGGAAAAAATTCAGCTACCAAGTCAGTGTATGCTTTAGCTTTGTTGGAGGAGAGGAACCACCGTGGATTCTGTTTCCTTCCTAGCTGGTAATTTCTGTAGTTCACATGAAAATCTTCACAAAAAGTTAAAAAATGTGCATCGGGAACAGAGATGGGAAACTGTGATTTCTATGCTCTCTTAAGTTCTCTTATTACTAAGCTGGGCTGTTTTGCCTTGTCCATCTGAAACTGTTTATTTTTTTAGATGTTTGTTATCTCTGCATAATGACACAGCTTTAGTGAAGATTGGGTTGTACCACGGTCTTTGAGCAGATGATTTATGGGCTGTGCAGAGATGGTGATAGCTATTCTGCTTGAGGCTCTGGACTCAGCTCAGTGTTTCATTTCTGTTGGGTAGGTATCACTTAGGGAAATGTTGCTCCAGTTGACACAAGAAGCCTGCAGCAATGCTGAGATGGGAGACTTAGCTCTTTGTGTTTGTTAGAACATTACTCTCTTTTTAGTACTAATGAATGTTTTTATCTATGTGACCAAAATATAGATAAACAAGTATAAAAAGAAGTGCAGAGCAAACCTATGTGTAGCTGTTGGAAACTGTGTGTGAAATGAGCTTGGCCCTAGTATCACACTGTCATGGCATTACTTGGCTTAAGATTCTGCTGTAATATGCATTCTTCCACTTGGGCATACTGTGGCCTGGGGTTACTTTTGATGTGTTGATTCACTGTTGTTGCAAGCAAGGACATGCTAAGAGAGTGGATGAAGGTGACTTCTATCGAGGCCTAAGACTTGAAAGAGCATTTGCTTAAAGGAGTCTGGAGTTGAGGCAGTCATATGATGAGATACAAGCATTGTTGTTCAGTAGCTCAGAAAAAAGACTGTTGTACCTGTACACAAGGTGTGCTCTCTGTACTGGTGAGCCAAGTGCAAGGTGATCATTGTATACTGAGTTCCATAGTGTTTTGAGGAGTGGCTTCTGGATGCTAGTGGTACTCTTTGTGTTTAAGGAGCAGAACCAAATGATAAAATCACATTGAATAGTGTTTGTGTGGCTGAAAGAGGGAGTGGTGTGTATTTTTAGTTGTTTTCTGTTTTTTTTTCTTTTCTTTTTTTCTTTTTCCTTTTGTATGAGCTGAGTGCTTTATGAAATAGCCTCGTCCCCTGCATCCAGTAGTATGGGAGCTGAATCTGGAAGAGGATGCTTTTAAAGTGTGTGAGTTTCTGTTATGCCGTAGAATAGAATCTAAAAACACTTATCACTGAGTCTGGCATGGGCTATATAGTTTTTTTCATTGCTTCTGTGGTCAAGAGGATGAAGTTGTTGCCTGCCTACCTAACATTGCTTCCTTGCCAACAACATACACAGAAGTAGTTTAGTTCTGTGTTCAACATAAAGGTCTTACTGTTGACACATTATACTGTGAGAGTAAAAATTGTTATCCATCTCAATTGTCAGACTGAAGTGGATTAGATAAAGAAAATACTAGGGTTTTAAAAAGTGAGTACTGTCTCAGGTATTGAGACAGCTTTGGCAGTTGTGAAAATGGCCAAGCTGCTTTCCCAAGGATGCCAGAAAATCTTCAGTTGCCATTAAAATGACCCTTGAACTTGTCATTCAACTGTGAATGTGCAGATTGTGACAGGATGTAGTAGTGTATGAATCGTCTCTAGGTGGTTAACAGTGATAAGATTATGTTGTTAGATGTGGTTGACTCAGAGATTGGAGACTGGACCTAGTGCAATTGCTGCGATGTTTTCTGGCTCCCTAGTCCAGAGCAGATACTGTGGGACTACTGAGAATAGCTGAAATAATTTATTAGTCCACAACTGACAAATCCTTAGGGAATTTCATTGTAATGGGAAAGTGAATTACAGTTTGTATCTTGTCATGCCTTCACTGGAATACATACTTCTGTCTGTTACACTGTTTTTCTTCTAATTTCCCTTATTGGTTTGTGTTTAAAATAGTTTTCTAATCTTCCTTGTTTTGTTCACTAAGCTATGTTATGGACAGAAATCAACATCACTTGCATCACCTTTTGAGGAATCTTCCTGTGCTACCCTTGGCATTCCAGTGTTACCTCTGTAGTCTCTCTTCAGCAGCTTGCAGGCTTCTTTCCTGAGGTCCTGAGGTAGCTCAGTAGCAGGGTGTGGTTGGACAGTGTGGACAGATACACTGAATCTGGTGGTTACCTGAAACTTAGTGCTTTGTCTTCATGCTGCTTCTGTTACTAAATCTGTTCTGTATACAGTTATAATATAGTTCTACTGGGCAGATGTGTTCTCCGTGCAGCAACGTTTTTTCTGTTTTCTTCATAGATTTTCTCTGCTTAACTGATGTTTTGTAACAAGTGCTATTTTTAACATGACATCCTGAGTTTCTTGAGGCAAATATTTAGAAGCCAAATCCACATCTCAAATTATTATAGCTCTTCAGTGCCTCCTCTACTTGGCTTTGCTTTTAAAATAAACAAAGGAAAGTATTCTACTTGCTTTTTTTTTTTTTTTTAATGTAGAGATGGAAGGCCCAAGTCACTACCTTGAAATTCTCAGTCAATTATCAGAAAATTAATGTATTATTTCTATAACAATAGCGGTGTGGCAGATGGCTGATATCCCAGCTGTCTTGCAATCAACACTGTGTACGAAGATGTAGAGGAACACTTGCCTTGAAGAGATTTTAGTCTCCATGGATAAAGGTCAGCGGGAGATAGGGAGAGAAGATGAATATAGAGAAAATATGGCCAGATTTATTCAGATCAGTGGTGGCAGGTTTGACTCACTGCCTGAGTTGCTTTAATGACTCAAACAAAAGGACTTCTCTTGTCTCATTTGTAATAGCTCAGAGAGAGCATGTGAATCCCACTCCCAACTGTGGCACTGCTGGGTAGTAGCCATGTCTGCTCTCCCACTGTGGGTCTAGGCCTGACTGATATTAATTTGAGTTTGACATGAGCTCTGAAGCGTGAGGCAAATATCTTTCCCAACATGCATGTTATAATAAGCATACCTAAAATAGCACATAATTGTATAATCCTCTGCTTGGTTCATTAGGAAATCAGTGTTCTCAGTGACTTTGTGATAGTAATGTGTGACAGAGGATGGAAATCCTATTATCGTTTTTTTTTTCCACTTGTCTAAATTTTCTTCCATGCTTTAAATGTGAATGTTTGGATTTTTCTTCTATTGGAACTGTCACAGGTGATCTCTAAGAAAAGAGGATTTCTATAAGCAGCTTTCTGAGCAATGTAAGGAAAAGTGAGAATATTTCTGTTTTGTGTTTTTTTCTTCATAGCTAAGTTGGATAATATTCATAGGCATATAAGAAGGCAACTGTGGACTTGACTTTAGAAAGATAATGGAGATTTTTAGGCTGTGAAAAGAGCTGTGTTACTTGCCTGTCTGTTACTTGGATCTACCTAGAGATCTGTTTCATGAATCATCCGACTAATGCAGTGAATTACTGGTCCCTACTTTCATGGTGGATTGATATTCCTTTGAAGCTTTTCTTTCTGCATCAAGTCATGACTTGCCAAAGGCTTTGCAAGATGGTTTGGCATGCCGCAGGTAAAAGAAAAACTGTCAGATAAACTTTTCCAGCAAAGCATTCAGTGAGTTTGCACCTATGTTTTACAGGATTATAATGGCAATAGTTAGGGTTGGAGAAAACACCTTTCAGGATTTCTTTGTGCACAAGATAAATAGGACTTGCAAAAGGGAGCATGGCGTAGTTTTGAAGATGATGTTTTTCTTGGAGGTATTTTAATTTTACCATCTATTGCATGATTGTACCATGTGTGTGGTTGCAATAACAGCACTGTCCCTTTCAACTTGTACTAACAGGAATTTTTTAAGCAGTTCATGAAGGGTGGAGAGAGTACTATGCTGTCATTTCTGTGGTATTTCATATGTACTTCATGCAACATTTTGAAGGATGGGGAGGGGTTGAGGAGGAGAAAAGTACGAAGCTGAAGGCTACATTTAAATGTTCTACACCTTCTTTGTTACTATGAAACTACTGTTAATAGAAACTCAATAGCTTTCACCAATGTAATTAAAACTGCTGAAACAAGACATTGAGTTTCTGTGCAGTGGGAAGGAACAATGTGGCACTTCTGATTCAGTTCTGAAAGCTTTTTACTTTCTTTATTTTCAGAACCTTCAATTCACAAATACATGTCTTAAATTCATTTGTTCCAATTTAATTTGTGTGGTGTTTTTAGGTAAGAACTATTTGGATTGTATGTGGTCAATTTTATAAGCAAGTTAATTCTATTGGCATGAAAATTATATCACTGTTCATCTCCTATGTTACTGTCAGGTATTGTTTTGATATTCTTGTCTTTCAAGAGGCAGCACAGTTAGCACTGTGACTTTACAACATGATGTCAGCCATAAAGGATTACGACATCATTAAACTGAGATGTAACAGATTTTAAGCTTGCATTTAACTAATATTTTATTATGGCTGTAAAGCTGTGTAAGTTCAAATTAAATTTCAAATTCTTAAACATGAAAAACAACCTACTCCACCTCCTCTTACCCCTCAAAATTAAAAAATAAAACAGATTCTAAACACATATGGAAAGCAGTATATAATGTCAGGAAGATGAGATAATGGGCATATGCACTTGCAGAAGCAAGGCTAGAAAAAGTGGTGGCAAAATGGTGACCAAAGATTTATATTTGGATACATCATTCTCAATTGCAACTTTAATTTCTGTAACTGCAGGCTTTTGAACAGGAATCCTTTTAGGATAGAAGCATTTTGATCTTGTTAATATTGTGTTATATTTCATGTAAATACAGATCTATCAACATTGACTCATAGAATGGTTTGGGTTGGAAGGGGCCTTTAGGATCACCTAGTTCCAACCCCCTGCTGTACCTCACCCTAGACCAGGTTGTCCAGAGCCCCATGCAGCCTGGTCTTGAATGCTTCCAGGGAGGGGACATCCACAACCTCACTGGGCAACCTGTTCCAGTGTCTCACCACCTTCACTGTAAAGAATTTCTTCATAATATAAATGAACCCAACTTATTTCTGACAGGAAAATAGTTAGAACTAGCACTATGAAGGTGCTTTTTATCATTGCTTTTGAGAGAAAAAAAAAATCATGTTAAAAAAGTATGGAGATGCATATTCATATGTTTGGCATATATGTTATTGTTATGTCTGTCTATAAAGGTGTGGATGGTGAAGGAGGCTACACTGAGGGTCTGGATATCCCATGTTAAAGGTCGGAAGAATCTTCTCCACTGACTGTTTTGAGCTGACATGGTAGAGTTCATAAGTGGCAATAGAGACACTGAAGCAAGAACTTATTTAGAGGAAGTGGGAGCATGTTTGCATAATACCTCAGTACAGTGGCAACGTGAATGGACTCCTGTAGTCTGGGAATGCAAAGGATAGAGATATTGCCTCAGGTGTGTCAGTCAGGTTCTCCGTTGTTGCTGTTCTCTGCAGTAACTGAGTAATTAGCTGATGGACAGAACAAACCTAGCATGTTGCACTACTTATTAGCAGAGACCTGTTGCAGAATGATTGACTGGTGTGGAATACAGGGTCATGAACTGAGTGGAGAGCCACACTTACTGATTTCTTATTTCAAGAAGTAAGCAGAGGTAGTGCTTCTTACATTGCGAGTTCTATCTCTTCAGAGTAAATTTTAAATCATTCAGCCTTGGATTCTCTTCTTATAATTAAGAAATAAGCTACGCTTGCAGAAGTTGTAATTTTATGAAAGAGGAAAACTTGTTGTGAGGAAGCTTATAACGAGAAAACACTTTAAAGGAAACACGATGTAGTTGTAATGTTTGAAACAATTATTTGGCTGCTTGCAGTAGCTATGTCTATCTCTTTTTGTCTGCTTGACAATATGTAGGAAATGCCTTTGATTTTTGTAGAATTGCATTTCTGAATTTCTTTTTTTACAAAAAAAACCTCTATTGATTAAAGCTTTTCTACCTTGCATAGAGTCATTAAATGGCAAGCTGTCTGTTAAAAAGAGACTAGCAATGTTCCTGAAAATTAACATTTAAATATAAAAATTTAGTCTTAAACATATTTAAAAAAATGTTCCTACCTGTGTTCTGAAATGAAGAGGAAAATGTAAGTTTCTGATACGCTGTTGTTAAAGTTGGAGGCTCCTGGATGAACACCATTATTGTCTCTGTAAAGTAGGGAAGGAGTGATTGACCAGAGCAAAAATAGCACACAGGATGCAGCTGACACAGTATAAAAGTTTATTTACATACTCTGTTACATGTTACTGTTGTGCATTTATCACCTGTATCAGTAGTACAGGAGTTGATGCCTAATCAGGCATTTAGCCCCAATTACTGTGTTGTAGCCAGCAGTGAAACACTGATCACAGTCACTAGCTTGGTGGACTGAAGTGTAATTTACAGAGTAGGCCTCATTCCTGCACTTCTCTTCCCCCAGCACAAGTTCTGTTAATGCTGTAGTGGTGGTAAATGTAAAACTGGCACAGTCATCAAGAATTTTTTTTCATTATAGTTCATAGTTACCAAGGATTTTTTTAGTCACACTTTTATTATCTTTCTTAGACTGTGTAGCTACTTATAGATGAAGTTTTCATATGAAATCTTCTAACAAGAGAGAAAATTTAAATCCTGGTAGGAACTGTTGTGTCTTAAGATCTTTCCCTTACGTTTAAAATCAGCTATGGAAGAAGATGCATTTTTTTATTTTTTACTTTTTTGAAATTGCATTATTTCCACACAACAGAGGCTTCCTGGACTGAGTTATCAGTCGCTGTGAATGTACCTGAAGTTCTTGCTGCTGAACTGATGTAAATCACTGTCATTGATGTGTCACAGTAATTAATACATTGGAGATAGTGTGAGGCTTCCAAGTTGGAGGGGTGATCTGCGTGGAACTGATTTTTGTTTGTTTTTAAATAGTGATTTCCTCTGTCTGTTCAATCAAGTGCCTCAGAATACTGCTGTGGATGTCCAGAGGCCAGGTTGCTATCAAAAAGTTTGGATCTTACTTGTTCATGCCTGTGGGATAGATGAAAAGCAGCTCCATGTGTGCAACTGGGGCAGAAACATAAGTAAGGAGATGGGAAGGAAGAATTAAAGCATCATCAAGTATAAAAGATAATTATTACATGGGTTATGTGAAATACTGTGTCCATTTGCAAGCAGTGACAAATACTTTGCAGCGTACTCTCTGCCTTGTGTCTATTTTTAAAACTTGTGCTTAGGTATCTAGCTAGCAAGGCTGTTCTTGCACGTGTCAATATGTAGTTGCAGTTGCATAATTGTCTGGCTGTTCTTGACAATGAATGTGGTGAAACATTGTTAAGAATTTTCGCTACAGTGACAAATTGTGACAGTGCAAGGTCTGACAGGGTAAAAAAGTAATGAAGTGACAAGCTAGGATGTGAAAGCATAACTTTGGTATGTTAATAAAGAGAATATACTTTTTCTTTTCTAAAAATCATTTAAAATGTATCTCTTTTACTCTTTATCTAATGTTCATGCTCCAGATTTATTAAGAATGTCTAGTAATTTGCCTTTCTGCTGTTCAATGAGAACAGATGTTATTTTCTCCTATCTCCCTGCACCTGGAACTGGCAAAATTCCCTAAGCTCATTCAATTATCATTCAACAAGTAGAGCTTATTCAAGCAATTTACCTACAAGGGCCAATTCAATGCAAGGTGGAAAGAAAATACCCTTTTCTCTGAGTTAAAAGTAAACTCTGGAAAAATCTGTCTCACTTCACTAAAATAAATATCTATTTCTTTACATTTAAAAGAACAAAGAAAAAAAAGTGGGACAGGCAATATTATGAAAACATACTTCTTTAGTATGTAAAGTGTATATTGCTTTATATGTTTTCAAGACCCAGTTTTCAAGATGATAAACTACTACCTGTTGCTTCTTAGGAAGGAAAGTAGACCAAAACTTCCTCTTGCAGGGTGTTCATTTTCACTTAACTGCCCAACTGTATTAAATATAGTGATTTCTTAGCATTTTTTTTTATTTTTAAGAAGGCTTTCTTTTTAAAACAAATATTTACCCTACTGTAAACCTTGTGGACCTATACTGTAGCAAGTGAAGAGTTTTCAGCTAGTGACCTTGGGGAACCTGTGTATTGAAGTGGTTAGGAAAGGATAAGTTCAGTCATGGGATGCTTCATCCAAATGCGCTGGAGTTCCTGTACTCCCTATCTCTTGGAAAGGAAGATTAAACAAAGAGATGGTTATGTTTTGCTCAGCAGGTAGCTCAGCTCCGCAGTCATTCGCTTGCTCCCCCCGTGCTCTCCCTTTAATGAGGGAGAGAATCTAAAAAAAAATGAAATAGAACTTGTGAGATGAGGTAAAAACTATTTGCTAAGACAGGAAAAGGAAGAAAGGATATCAGTTATGATAATTAATTACCCAAATCAAGTGATGCACAAGCAATTGCTTGCCACCCACTGAGTGATGCCCAGGCTGTCCACAAGCACTGCTCAGCAACACGTGAAAATATTGCTATATTGTCAGCATTGTTTTCCTCCAAAAGCCAGACACTGTGAAGGTAAAATCAACTCTGTTCCAGCTGAAACTGGAACAGAGATTTTGAAAAAAGCCTAAAATGGCTGTTAGAAAGATGTGTTAAAACATTTAATAAGCCAAGTCTTAATGACAGCCTGTAACATCAAAAGGCTTAAGTGGGAATGAAGATTCCATTTGCCCCATCATCTTTGCCCACTTTATTTACCGGAACTCAGAAGTAATGGTTACACCATGCAAGTGGTGGCAGACTTCTTCTGAGGTGTTGAAGGATCACGTCAAAGGAACCTGAATAGTGATCTCTTTATAGTGTTGACTTTTAATAGAATGTCTTTCTGTGAATCTTGTGTGCAAATTTATTTTATTTCTTCTACATATTTTCTTTATTTATAATGATTACTTTCAAACTGGAGGAGTCCAGAATATTGAAACCTCTGTTCTGTTCACAGGGATAAGCATGCTGCATACATACACAGACTCTTTTTTGGTACATTCCCTTCCAGACAAAATATCTGAACTCTCTGAAGTAACGTTATGTAAGATAGATACCTATAAATTACAATTAAATTACAGTTTTAAACTCCTGTTTCTTCTTTATTTGATGGTAAGGTTAGTTTCTCTGTCCTCTTGCTGTAACTCACTTTCCAGAAGTCTGGAAGCAGTCTGTTTGTCCAGCTGTCTTCCTTTCTGCTTCTTGAAGAGTGTTATTCTTTGAGTGCCTTAGTCTTTCAGCCCTTCATAGGCATCCTCTTTGACAGACACTTCGAAGTCTGACTGCAAGTTGTTTTCCCTGTTGTTTGGTGTATACAGCTTCATGAATTAATTTGATTTAAATTGGCTCTTGATTGTCTTGTGTTTTAATACAGCTTTTTGCCTGACACAAAAAAGTACAGTCAAATCAACAGTAAGAGTAAAAAACTTGCGAATTAGAAATGATGACAAAACTCACAGCTGTCATAGAAGCAGACTTTCAGTATAATATTTTTCAAAAGCCTGTAAATCCCAATTCCATAGGTCACTTAGATACTATTTATTTTTCTTAAAGTCACTTTGAGGCCTCAATCACTGAACTTCCTTTAGTGTGTGTTATATTTACACACACACACACACGCACACACAAACTAATCACTTAAATTGCTTAAGGCATACCTCTGAATTTTTCCATGTGCAACCCTGTGTTAAAATTCAGATGAGAGAGACTGGTGGTTATAACATTTTCAGTAGTTTTCTTTCCTAACAAATTGAATCATAGAATCATAAAGGTTGGAAAGATTGTTCCAGTCATCTAGTCCAAGCATCAGCCTGCCACCATCATACCCACTAAATCATGTCAGTCAGTGTGACATTGACTCTTTTCCCATGATGAAGTCTCCTTTGAGCCTCCTCTTCTTCAGATTGAACAATCCCAATTCCCTCAGCTGCTCCACATAGGGCTTGTGCTATAAACTCTTCAGCAGCTTCCTTGCCCTTCCTTGGGCATGCTCCAAGGTCTCACAGAATCACAGAATCTCTAGATGTCTTTCTTGTAGTGAAGGGCCCAAAACTGAGCACAGTACTTAAGGTGCAGACTCACTGGGGCTGAGCACATAGGAATGATCAAATCCCTGCTGAGTTCACTATTTCTGATACAAGCCTGGATGCCATTGGGTTTCTTGGCTACCTGCATGCACAGCTAGCTTGTGTTTATTCAACTGTCCGTGGTTTCCTTTGTGCGACTTATGTACATATGTATGTACAGGCATGTGCATATGAGTTTATTTGCACATAGTTATACTTTTAGAAAAACAAAGTTAGAAAAAGTCATTCTTAAATTACTGAAATTTCCTTGGACAACTGATATCAATGAATACTAGGTTCTTCTACTATTTAGGAACACACTGTCAAATATCCTACTTACTGAAGGGGTATTTGGTTTGTCTCAGGATAACTCATTCAGCACTTGAAGAATCCATCCAAAAAGAGAGATGTGATTTCCCTGTCACCTAAGGTGGGCTCTTCATCTTTAACGTTGCTGGCTATCAGTAGTCTAGTTGGCACACAGTTGGCCAGACGGTTTCCTTCTGTCTCAGCAGTTACCTGAACTGTGACTCATTAGTGGTTAAATTTACCATGCTAGATCAGCCTTGTGTTTCTCTAGAGCATTGTGCTTAGTACTGTTGCTTTCTAGGACCAATTAAATGCCTGTGCTAGCAGCACATAATAATTCTGTTGTGTCGTTTTGGGGGGTGTCTGCCCATGGCTATTTCACATTCTTGTTTGTTTGCTGAGTGTAGGCAAAACCTTTTAATCTTGGATATGAAAGTTGTAAATATGCTATATTGCTATGATGTGTTGCTATTCCTACTATGAGAACTTAAAATGGCAAACTGATACAGAATTATGAGGAGTTCATGTAATACAACTTAGTTATTACATTATTGCTTAAAATCATTAATAGTAATATTGATATTAGAAGAAAAAATGTTTTTGCTTGGTTGTGTCATCACCTTTCACAGAATTGTGGAATGGCAAAGGTTGGAGAGGACCTTAAAGACCATCTAGTTCCAACACTACCACAGGCAGGAATGCCAACCACTAGATAGGGCTGCCTGTGGGAAGTTGGGCCCCATCCTTTGATCTTTTACTTCTGAATTAATAAGAAAACTGTGTTCCTTTCATAAGTCTACCTTTCTGGTAACTTTGGAAACTAGTAGTTAAGTTGATGGGAAGGAGAAGTTAAAAATCTTGGAAAAAATTATATTCATATGGTTCTCTCCTTGTGCCAGTTCCAAAGTTGTATTTTTTTATTACTATCAGTCAGAATATGATTTGCAAAAGAATCCCTCTCTCCTCACTCCCCATAATTTCCTAGACACTGTGAAGTCTTCAAAGGAGCTCACTTAACCACAGAGGCAGGTTTGCAAGAAAACTAACATTACTGATTCTTGTGCTCATTGATGTGTCCTAGTGTCTTTTTTTTAAGCTTCTTGAAAAGAACTGCTATGCAGAAAAGGGACTATTCATTCTTCTAGTGAGACTACAGCTTCATAGTTAGTACTGCAGTGCATTTGCCTTTAAAGAACTAAACTGAATTCTGATTGCAGATGACTGAAAAACTGGAACACAGCAAAATTAGCAGTAGTAATAGAAGAGACATACTTTGCTATCTTCATATATTCACATACTGTGAATAATGACTTCTGAGCTGAGTGTTCGTTTACCTCAGTTTCAGAATTTCCTGTGACAGTGGAGATCTACAGTCATGAGGTCTTCTAAAAGTTCCAATTAGCCAATGTGGTGGCTGTTGGACTGGAACATGTCTGGGAAGGGGGGGGCGCAAAATAATAAGGTGCTTTTTCACTGCAGCCTTTAGTTTCAG
Source organism: Odontophorus gujanensis (assembly GCA_013399175.1). Taxonomy (NCBI): domain Eukaryota; kingdom Metazoa; phylum Chordata; class Aves; order Galliformes; family Odontophoridae; genus Odontophorus; species Odontophorus gujanensis. Next base: position 426,324 of record VXAB01011854.1, read on the forward strand.
GAACCCTCTGCCCTGGTCTGCACGTGTGTTTTTGTAGAGCTTGGGAAGCAGCATCAATCAGTGGAAAGGTGTGTGCTGAAGGTATTGTACTTAAAGTAAGCTTAGGAGGGTAAATGTGTCACCCTGTAAGCTGCTTTCCTTCCAGTTACTTGGTTTTCTGCGTTGCCTTGCTGACTTTAGGCTCTGAGATAGCTATCGCTGCAGTCTGGGATTTAGCAGTCAGGCTAGAGCACTAAATCTATATACTAGAGTGTATAGATATATGATATGTATGTTCACAGTCTGAAGGGAGATGGGTTTTCCTAAACAAAAGGTAAGACTGGAAAATGAAGAAAATCACTCTATGCAGAAACTGCTGTGAAACCCTTGTGAATATTTATTGTTGTGTATGAATGTATGTGCTTATTTAGCAGGCATGAAGAAGACCTAGTTCAGAAAAAGAATTTTCAGAGCAACGTTAAGTGGTCTGCAGAGTATCTTTAAAAACTTTTGTATAGCTGTAGGAATGTCCAGGTGTATCACTTGAGAAGGAAGAACAGTTACTATATTATCTGTGGCCTGTAAAGCCTCATATTGGGGTTCTAGATGATAAGATGGGTAAATTTTTCAGTGTTTGAACTCTTAGAGTAATTTCTTTCACTGTCCAAGTTAAGACGTCAAAACAGTATGAAATTATGATGTACCGTAACAGATGAGACTCGTTCGGCTAAGAGTGTTTTGCCTTAGCTCAGATCACTACTTCATCACCTAAATTTGTCAGTTGATTTTCTGCATAATCATTTGTGATTCTACCAGAACCTACACTTGAGAACAGATAATCAAGTAACACTCTTACCTACCTTTGTCCATGGGTGGCTAAGAACACTAATGATACTTGTTCCTGGCCAAGCTGCAGTTATAAAGAGTTTGACATGTATTCCCTCACACCTGTGTTTTCTAATTATTCTAAACCAAGGCTAGCTCTATAGCCCATACAGGTATTTTCAGTGAATTCTGTATTCTCTTTGCTCAATATTTTAAGGTGTAAATATGGGCTCCTGGACAAGACTGGAAGGAGATCATAAGATTATTTGGATTTGCAGTATTTAGTTTGCAGAAAACCATTTAAGTTTTCAGTCTGGATTTTCTCAACCCTTGGAGCAGACTCATTATTGCTAGTAGAGCGATGGGATCCAGGAAAATGAGTGTCTGGTGAAAACCTGCTTCTCTGAACTGCTGGATTAATTCCCTGAATTAATGGTTCTCCCTCTTTTTGATATTAATGGTGTTTTTATGCCAGCAGGTGGAGATGATTTTTCTTTAATTCTGGCATAGGTGACACATTTGGCTTGCTGAACTGATTAATATCCCCAAACAAAAGCTTCAGTGTTTACTGTTCTAGAAAGAGGTTTGTCAAATCTAATCAATCATTATGTTTATGTAGCAAATTGTGTTTGAGATACACTGAGATACATACCTGGTCTATATTTTTATGAAAAAAACCACAGAAATATGACCACGTTTGGAGACCACTACAGTGAAGAGAGTTGCTAAAACATTGTTTGCAGCAGGAGGACGTGTTGTTATATCTTTAGTAAGTGATTATTTTCTCTTCATAGTAGAAATGATTTCTCTGTTTCTATTAGGGCTTTCCTTTGTTGGATAATTTGTTTGTCTCCTCCTGTTTAGCATCAAATTATAGGCTAAGTGTTCTGGTAAACTGCTAATTGACATCATGATGGTTTTGTATATAGGCACTGAGGGTGTCCGTTGAGACTGACATTGTAGTGTTTTTAGCTGTTACTAGGTTAGATGAGGCTACTCTTCTTGTTTTATTTATTTATTTATTTATTTTGCACTGGACAACTGTAACCTTTTAAAATGATAAATGAGAATTTACAAGAAAGGCACTATGTTTCTTTTTGAGAGCAGCTGAAAAAAGCAAGATGCAAAGTGTGGCATAGCAGGGAGAACTCTAATAAGCCATCACTTCCTGGTGTCTTCAAACCTGCTGCTTTGCATTTTATTAGCAACAGTTCAGCTAGCAAGCTGTAGAGATGTGAATTGTTTTGAAGGTGACTGAAGATTCTAAAATCTTATTCCATTTGCAGACTATGGTATGGTTGCTTTATAAAGCATGTGCTTTCTGGCATTTCCTGTACTTTAATTTAGTGCTATAGCAAAAGTTTTAGAACTTGTTAGGTGACCTTCCTCAAATGAAGTCGAAAAATATCATTGTGAAATGAACAGATCTAAAGAGTTGTGATAATGCATGTGAGCAACAATTCTTGTTCTTTAGGGCAAGTTGCTGCATGTTGCAGTAAAACACTTTAGTTCATGAATTGCAAAGAATTCTTTATAATTCTTTATAAGACACTTTATAACTGGCAGCAATTGTTTTTATTTTAAAATTTGCCATTCATGAAGATCTTTACAAATAGCTCAGCAAAATGCAATTGCCATTAAATCTTTGACTGGAAAAACAGTAAAGAGAATTACTGTAGACGGATTGGAATATTTTATAAATGACTTCAGGCTTCTTGTACTATAAGGAACTGCAGTTTGGAAAAGGAAGTTAGCATTAATCTGATGTGGTAATGATAGATTTGAGGAGTGTAAATAGAAATTCCTTTGTGTGAACACATCATCTCTGAAACCCATCTTTGCCATTTTTATAAGGAGAGTCAGTCTGATCTTAGTATATTGATTATTTCTACAACCCACAAGTTTTGTTTAATTGAAAATACCTCTGCAGAAATACCTTCACGTGGGCTTAAAAGCAAAAACTTTTTCTTTCTCTGGCTGCTTCCAACATCCTTGAAGCATGGGCCTTTATTCCTTTATCTGATTAGGTTGGTGTTTACTGAGTACTGCAGTATAACTTACAGAGAAGCTGGGTTACCGTTTACTCTGTTAATATCTTAATGCCATTAAGCTTGTGTTAATGGCCTCCATTCCTTGGATGTTTGCTTCTAGTGCAATGGCTCCAGCTGCTGACTCTGAAGCTGACTTTATCATACACGTGAAGTTACAAATAACTTCCTGTGTTTCAGCTCTTTATTCTGCAGATTTACACCAGAAATGCTTCCTAATCAAAGCTATCTACCACACACTTTCATGGAATTCTATGTCTTTGGGGAGTTAAACGAGTGAGCTTCATTGAGAAGGGAATTTAGAAATTGCTCATTCCATATGGTCATTTCTTCCTCAGCATATAGAAATTCCCATAGTGACATTCCAGAATATAAGCATCTAGTTTTGCACATCTGATTTTTCTGACCTGGAAAATGTCTGCTGTATCACGCACAACTCCCTATTAAAAGTAAAAAGCAGATTAAATATATACATTGTTGGAGATCCACTTAAGACAGTGTTGCAGTAAAAAGGTGACGTGGCTTAGGTCTTCTGTAGCAATAACCTGGGAAATCAGATGAACAAGTGGTTCAAGCAAAATCTAGTTAATTACCCCTAAGTAGAGTTCTGCTGTCATAACAAAGAGTTAAGCAGAATGGGGATGTGTGGAAAAAAAAAATAATCTAGTGATACATTCTATTTGCTATGTTTTTCCCCGCAGCTGTGCCAAAAACCTGAGTGTTTGTCTGTAGCCATAGTCTAGTTGAACTCTCCAAATATGAGGGAACGCTCCACACATTTTATGAAATGATCCTAAATTTGAAAGCTTTCAAAGTATTTTTTTTTTCCTAAAGTATTTTATGAATGGATATCCTTTATGATACCTATTCTTGTGTCATAACTGCTAAAGTCTTAAACCGAACTGTAGGTGGGTTTGGTGCTCTTTACATTTGAACTGGTAAAGCTCTGCTGTCTCCTGATCTGCTTTCCCCAAAGATTGTTCTCATTAGAACAATTGGAAAAATAATGTTGATAACACACCATTGTTTTTCTTATTACTGAGCAATGTTTACACAGAGCCAGAGACACTTCAGCTTCCCATAACTGTCTCGCCAGTGAAAAGGTGCATAAGGAGTTGTGAGAGGACCAGGGCAGTTCACCCAGACTGACCAAAGGATTATTCCTTACCACATGGTGTCATGCTGAACTGTAAAACTGGGGAAGCTGACCAGGGGTGGCTGCTGCTTCCTGGAGACTTCCTGGGCAGGTAGTGAGCAATTGCTATGTGCGTCACTTGTCTTGTATGTTCTTTCATCATTATTATTTTTCCTTCCTTTACTGACCTATTAAACTGTCTTTATCTCAACCCACAGGTTTTGATTTTTTTTTTTTTCCAATTCTCTCCCAAGTCCTGTATACGGGGGGGGAGTGGAAGAATGACTGTCTAGTGATGAGCTGCCTACCAGACTAAGCAAGAGCATTTATGAATGAATGTATAATATTTCCTTTCTAATTCATGGAAAATTAAGAAAATTCACATGCTTATAAAACATAGTTAAAATTTATTATGACAGTGGAACCGATGACTTGAGCTTTTCCTTGTATGCCAGCTAAGATGGAAAGGACAAATATTTGTTGTTCTACTCGGGAAAATGTGCTAATTCTATTGTATAAAAACAGTCCAAGGTAAATTTTGAGAAATGTTTTTATGAAACTGCCATCTTCAGAGAAAATTCCAGTATGGTGTTCCTATAAATTTTTTACTTGTGCAGCTAAGAGGATATGTATTTCTACAACAAAATGGAGAAAAATGCTTACTAGGCACTTTCTTTCTAGTACATTTACTGAATCAAGTCAATAATTTTACTATGGTATCTTTTATAATTTTGCTGGAGATTAAGTGAATCACAACTCAAGGAAAAGTTAAAAACAAAGAAGCACTCAAAAAAAGAAACACACAACAACCAACAAATGAAACAAAAAAATTCTGAACAGCATACATCCATAAACTTAGCTAAGAGTTTCTCATCTACTGCCTTTGACATAGTAAAAGCCAGATATATGGAACACTCAACCTGGAGCTGACTTTTTACCTATAGAATCACAGAATGGTTGATCGTTGGAAGGAATCTCTGAAGGTCATCTGTCCAAACTCCATGCTCAAGCAGGGTTGCCTATAGCAAGTTGCCTGGGACTTGTCCAGATGGCTTTTGGAAACTGAATTTCTTCTGCCTGAATGCATGCAAGTCATTGTTCCATATAACTGTTCCCAAGCTACAAACCCTTTTCTGGGCATGGCACACATTTAGTTATTTTCATTTTATTGCTTGCATGCATCAGGCTTATCGTTACTTGCTGTTCTATACAAGCATTGAATTAAGGTTGTATTTCTATATCAGATGGTGTTGTCTAGTAAGAAGAAATAGGGAAATCAGGAAGTCCTGGTATCGGAAAGCTTTTCCTGCAGGTTTCTGTGAGACTGTAACTTAACTCAGTGTTGAAGTTTTTGGGAGTGATTTGCTAATACGTTATGCAAATCTGCTAAACATTGCTGTATGTGGCTGTATTTTACTTTAAAGGATAGAAGATGGGAAAGCTCAAGAGAATGACAAAACCGTATTTCTTGTTTACAAAACAAACAAACAAAACAAACAAACAAAACAGCAAAAAACTAAAAAATGGAAACTCCAAAAAAGTAACTTTTAAGTATACGCTTCCTTTAAGCTTAAGTACTTCAAATGCATGTACGTAAGTTTTTTTGTTATCAGTTTGGATAACTGTGAAGTCTCACTGATGTTTAGTTAATTTATCTTGAGTAACTAATTACCTTGCATGATAATTTTAACATTTCCAGTTTCAAATCAGTACTTTAGAGGCACTTGTGAAGGAGCAACAAAATTTGTTCAGCTAAGAAAAACCCAAAGAGAATACTTTTTAAGTGAACCTCCTCATTTGTAGGGTGAGTTCTGCTTTTTCATCTTCTTGTCCAAAGATGTCTTAGTTCACAGTAACAGTAGAAAAGAAAGCGAAAAGTCTGAGCATTGTGTTAATTATTTTGCAGTGAATCCTTCACAGCACTCTTTTGCACTTCTTTCTCCTTACATGAGCATTATGGAAAGTGGTACAAGGATCCAGCTGATTTAACATTTGTGTCATGACTCCTTGTAAAGATAGAAAATTAGCTCAACCCTACTGAAATGTCTACATTTGTCTGTAAAAACAGCTGCTTCTCTCCATACTAGGTATAGAGCTGAGATTGAGTAACTTGCATGTTGATACCTTCAGCCAAAGGATCTTAAGATGACTGTCCCACTGTTAGATCTCTTCTGTGTGCTTACAGTTATGAGGTGAATCCTCCTTTAAACATTCATTGGTCTAAATCTCTTGAAATCAGTGGAGCTAATTATGTAACAGGCTGGCAAGTCTTATGCTGTGTCTTTTAGCATACAAATGAAGTTATTGATGATTTTTCCTTGTATGAGCTAACTGATGTTTTGGGTTTTAGCTTTTTTAGGTTGGCTACCACAATAATACATAAGCTTTATTGTTAAAAAATATACAGTTCCAGGATGTTTGTATCAGTGTTTTAGCTTGATTATTATTGTTGATTGTAGACATGAAAAGACAAGAGAGAACATAGGAAAAATGGTCTACTGTTGAAGTCTTACTGTTCTGTGTTCTGAGGAAAATTTCGTTATGTATTTCTATTTTTTTCGTCTCATACTTTTGTAAAACTATCATTTTTTCCACCTAGAGCTGCATACAAGAACTTTAACCTCTGACAGTCAAAGGAGAAATAATAAGAAATTACTGAAACTTGTAAAGAAAATTTCTTTTGATTGTCAGTCACCTCCCTTGACTTGAATTTGTACTTGTCCTACAAAGTGTATGCATAAATGCTTTGACATAATGTCTCTGTATTGTAGTTGCATCTATATTAATCCACCGTTTCACTAGTAGTTAATTGTCTTCATTGTAATGAGCTTTCTACTTGGAACACTAAGGCTGATTAAATAAATCCCTCTTAAGCATTAGACTTACGATAGGATATACACATTGTAATAATGCCACAGATTCTAAACCAGAAACTACATAAAGCAAGCAAACAACGTGTTTCTGTGCAGATTGGGCATTTTAATTCATATAAGAACCACAGTAAGTGCTGCCTGTTGTCATTTGGGAATTTTGAGCAATAAGCCATTATAAGTGCTAAAAAGTAGTTCACAACAGTACTTTGTTTCTAGCTTCCTCCGGCTGCTAGTTCTTATGGAGTAGTAAACTGTGTTTATTTTGTACAGATTTCTTGGAAGCACCAAAGAAATGATCCATCATGTACCTGCCAGAAATTTTTCATTTTAGCTTTTTGAATCCTAAAGCCATTGTGGTGCTGTTTGGCATGTAATTTGTAAATAGTTAGGTGTGTAAGAGCTTCGTGGTGGGTGTTATCCTTCAAAACCTAAGGAGCTGACAGGGGAGCTGAAAGAAAAAACCCACCCTCAAAACAATACTATAGAGAACAAATAGTGGAATGGATAGGAGAGTTTTGTGTGTTGTTCTGTGATTTTGGAGCTTATGGTGAGCAGGAAATGTTCTGTGTGTTGTGCAGCAGGGGCTGTGGCAGCATGTCCTGCTGCATTTCCAGTGTGAGCTACTGGTTTGCAGCATACAGCCAAAGAATACTTCCCTTACCAACGTGATCACTTTTGCAGGGAAGGATATACGTATGAGGTTAAAGCATTTCCTTCTCCAGTAGTGTAGGAAAAGTAGAAACATAAAACGCAAGGGGTCAAGACCCTTGACTTTAGTGGGAAGCAGATTTTGGCTGTTATGTGTACCCTTAATGCAATTTGAGTGTTAGCCATCATCTGTTTACATAATCAGGAGAGGAAAAGGAAGTCACTCTGAAAACAGCTTAATTGGACCAGAGTTTCTAGGGCTACTGCTCTGGTGCCTTTCACAACACTAAATGGTTTGTTCATTCCATTAAAACTGGAAAAAAATATAAAAATAGAAGGAAAAAGAAAGGATTTAAGTGCTGCCTCTTAGAATAAAATTATAATGTAAAGATTATGGAAATTTTTGATCTTTAAAGTCTTCATCTTAAATCCAAACTGGGCCAGAAAGGTTGAAGTGTGCACCGACTTCTCATAAGCTTTAGTGTTAAGTGTGTCATTTCTTAACCACTGGGGATTAAAGAGGCAGCTGTTCTTTAAACCAGTAGCATATGCTATCATTTTAATGTATGCATTGTTTTAAGGAGGAGAAAAACCCACAAAACAAATATGAAATAGAAGCAGCTGATACACTATAATTAGTGTATTTAAAAGTTCTTTAAATACTCTCCAGCTTTCTTGAGATCAAATGAAAAATAAATTCTGTTCTGCGTAGTTAAGATTACATATTGCTGGATGTAAATTAATCTGCTTTTTTCAATTATTAGGATTTTATATTGCTATCATCTCGGTGGTAAATGGAAGCCTTAACTAGGCCAGGCCTCATTGTTCCAGTCAGTAAGTACCTGCTTCCCAAGAATGTAGACTGTCCGCAGTATACAGTGGTGACCAGGGTACCAGGGCTAGTTGTACTGGCTTCAATACCAGGAGAGCAACTGTGATATGTGCTGCTGCTGTGTGCCTGGACTGACCAGGCCTGCTCCTCTCTGCTGGCAGCTTTTTTAGTGCGGGCTGTTTCTATCTACCAGTGTGCTGTATCAGTAGTCCAGTCTGCTATGCTATGCTAGCTGGGGCTCCTGTTTATCAGGTTATAAATAGACCTTTAAAATCAACGCCCTCTGAGAAAGGTGGTTCCACAAATGGCAGTGTGAGCCTGAAATTTAGAAAGACCAGATTTAGTGAAGTTCTGTAGGTCTGTATGGGTTTTTAATATGAAAATGAAACAATCTAATGATCTGGTAATGATAGGATGATATAAAAAGACCTGTTCTACAGAGTGGCATAGTGTTATGCACAGCTGGCAGTTGGTTGTCACAGCTTGTTACCTGCTTGGCCATGTCACATTACAATTTTCAATGTGTTTGAGGAATGAGAGAGTCTGAAGGTCAGAGAAGTCTCACCTCAGTGCCTTCTTATTAAGTATTTATTTTTTTTTTATTTCTCTGAAGATCCCTTTTAAAGGTGTTTGTTTTGTTTTGTTTTGTTTTGTCTCAGGTGAATGTTATTCATTCTATTTAATTCCAGAATGGTACAATTTGAAATTGGGAAGATTCAAGGAAAAAAAAAATGATAGCAAAAAAATAGAGAGAAAAGTTTTTTGTGTAATGAGTGCTTTCAGGTTCAGTGGGCATATACTTGGAGTCATATGGAGAATTTAAAGCAGGTTGGGTCCATCCACATATAACTGTTCTTGTATAGAAACAGTTGCTGCTTGTTGTACAAGATACTAGTTCAGGATAAGTAAACTGTAAGGTTAAAAAAATATGGTATGCTAACATAAAAGAATTCTTTCTTGTCATAGGATTCATTTAGTCTTTAATAAGAGTATTTAGTTTATGCATGTCACAGTAGGAATTGATTCAAACCAAATTTAGATTCTTCCGTGAGCTGCTTATATGTGGCGACAGCACTGGTGATTGTCCTTAGGCTGCCAGAACTTTAATCTGAAGGCTTGTGAGCATGCATCTGTTTTTTGCTCAGGACTCCTTCAGTACTGAATCATTTCAATTCATGGTGTTACAAACTTTTAACAGTATTTAAACGCACCAACTGGAGGAAAAAAAATCACTACCACCATGTATGTAACTATGTTTACTGGTGTGAAATTAAGGTCGTCCAAGAAATTTGTAACTGGTCCCACAGAGAAGAAATAGTCTGCCTGTTTTTCAGGGGCAGATGGAGTGTATGTGACATCATGACCTCATTTAATTTCAAAAGTTTTGTCGATTAGGTCAGATTATTAAATTCTAGCCTTTTTTTGTTTGTTCCCCAGTTGAGGCTTTCTGCCTGCTAGTTTGAGTTAGAAAGGAGAGAAAAATGTGTCTGTGCGATAACTGTGCATCTGTATCAGGACAGTGGACCTTTTTAAAAAACAGAACAAATCAAAACACCTTTTTTTTTTTTTTTTCCCTTGGACTACCTGTTCCTAAGAGATACAGCAAGATCCTGTTTTTGGAACTGTGATGGTTAGGGATAAATTATGTTGTTAAAACTTGACTTTTGGTGAGGAGGTATTGCTAAATTTCTTGGTGTGTTGCATTTGAAGAAGTGTATGCTCATTTTTCTGTGGAGAAAAAGGTATTGGGCTTTTGGTGCTATGAGTCCTGAAACAAGCTAAGCTCTTTGCTATGACATTAAGTGAGAACAGCAACTCTACAGTGGTATAGCCATACACGACAGACTAAACATGTCCCCAAATACGATGGAGACTTCTGAGGATATCATTATTTCAATGATAGGAACAATTTGTGTTAAGAAATTAATATGCACAATTGGGACTATTTAATTGAAATCACGTGAAGTCACCAAATTTTGATACTGTTTAAAAGCAGAAAACTGTTTTGGTTATTTCAAGATTGGCAGCTGCAGGTGTGTGAGACTTCATTACAAAGTATTTTACATTGTGATAACCATAAAAGTTGTTATTGAAATGAAACATTTTACAAACATCAGGGGGTTTGCAAAAATCTATCCTTTGGCTTTATTGAATTTCTCACCTTAGACAGACAGCGATCGATGTACTGACCTTGTCTAGTGGGTTTTTCTCTAGATTAATGTCTTTTACAATTTTTCTTTCATCCTTCATCCTTTCTTTAAGTTCTGTGAGCTAGCTGTCAAAGCGCAGAGATATTCATGGATGATAAGCCCTTGAGATTTTTATCCCAGCGATACCTAAGCATGAATAAGTTCTGAGTTTCAAAATTGAAGTAAACTGTAATGAATGCCCCTACAGACAAAGTAAAATCATGGCTTTCATTTCCCTTCCTTCTGATTGCAATATGATGATACTCTCAGGGCTGCTGTGGTGTTAGCTTATGTAATTGGGCAATATTGGACTGTAGCTGCACTTCGAGACTCCTGACTTAATTAAACGGCGTGCAATCACTTGCAAGAAGGTGTGAATTATCTTAGAAAATGATTTGAGTTTGTTGTTACTGTTTTGGCAAACTGAAAAATCAGATCATGCTCTTTTGCTGAATGGATTTGGGAATGAAGTGTTTTTTCAAGGGAAATAAGCAAAAGAGGGATGTCACTATCTCTATGGTATCATTATTAGTAAAGTCAAGTAAGGAAAAACTTGACTACATTTACATTTCAAAGAAAATTCAGTATTTTTTTTGTGAAATGTTGCCTTTATTCTTCATAACATAACTGGTACTAATTGGCACAAAATAAAAACTGGTCTCTAATTATGTTTATAACCAAAGTCCCATTAGAGTCTGCGTAGCACAGATGGCAAATGGTTAAACCTGTGTGCAAAGTAACACTGGGACTTGTAACTAAAACCTCAGGCCTTTGTCTCTGAGAAGTCTTCAGTATCACTAAACAGTTTTCTTTGAACCCTGATTTTTCCTTGCTGTTTTCCCTGAACCTGTTTTTTTTGGTCAGATCTTGCAAGTTCTTCAATCTCATTAGCACTGACATCTCTAGTGGAAATTGGCCTGGATTCCATTTTTCAGAGTTAAAAAAAAATATATATATATATATATATCTGTATGGCTTGGATGTTATACATGAAAAAAATATAAGAAATGAATTCTTTTATATTTTACATATTAACATCATTTGCAGTTGTTCACAACAAATGAAATGATTTTAAACATTTTCATAATTTGGTTTTTAAAGAAACACAACTTTAGTATCAAGAGCAACACAGGGAAAATGCAGGCAGGTTTGTTTGGATTTAACTTCGGAAAGGGTGTTCTACTGATAAATGAGCACACGGATAATCTGGAAGAAATTATTTCTAGCATAGGTAGAGGTTGTTTATATATTAAGAAGGCACTTGCTGAACTCAGCATGCAGTGTTCAGATGTGATCTACCATCAACACACAGGTAAGGCTCTGCAGTTAGGAATATGTTACCTTGCAGCTGTCTGAGATGTCAGCAAAAATACACAAGCTCAGTCTGTGACAGTAGGAGCTGAGCTTTTGAACATTTTCCCTTGCTGAAGAGCTGCTTTTCCTCCATGATCTCTGATTCTGTTTGCTTTCTGTAGGAAACACTAGACCCTTCTGGTCACTTGTTGCCTCAGGTGACAGTGCTATTAGGCTGCTCCCCGTGTTTTTCCAGTATTTCTACCTTGAAATGCAAGAACTGAATCATTCTATAGTTCTTGTGAGGAAGCTTGGATTAAAACATGTTGCAATGTGCTTAATGGCTGTGAAAGAGTGGTTGTATTCTAGGGTGGGCCAACAAAATGATTTCTCTGCACTGTATCAATAGATTGAGCTTTGAATGATACTGTCTTCCTGTTCATGTATACCAGTTTGAGTTAAGAATCCCTCACTCTCATATGTATACATTGAATTCATGAGCATGCATTGATATTCATTCACAAGTAGATTAATGCCAACATTATACTGTCTTACCTGGCATCTCTGAATAGTTAATGGCAGAAAAAAAAAAAAAAGGGAATTGTACAGTGGAGATCTCTTTGGAGTCTCTTAAATTTTAATCTCTATATCTGGATTTATCACCATACGTTCAATTTCATCTCAGTCAGTAAACAAATCCTCTTATTTCTGATCATCACCACATAAAATTACTATTTTCACATAAGACTCTAAAGCCAACAGAGTGAAATTTGCTTAAAAATAAAAATGCTTGGTAAATAATTGTATTTCAGCTGGGAACCACAGATAAAATTGAAGGGAAAACTTAAAAGGCACTAACTTGTTTCAATCACATAACATTAGTACATGTAGTAGTCCTATTTTTCGCTAGGTGGTACTGACACTTGATATTCAAATCGTTATGCATATGTGTTCTAATATATATTTTTTGAAAAATACTCTGACAGAGACTCAGATTTTATGCCATCTAGATTCTGCAGAGACAAAAGCAGTGCTGTGCTGTAAACTGTAATGCTGTGCAATCAATAACATTGTATATATCAGGAGTTTAAATGGATGAATGACTTGCTTGACTTCCTTAAAGCTGTCTACATTTGGCATCACTTTTATTCCTGATGGGAATTTTTCTTAGCACAATTGCAGAAGTTGCTGGGCATGTCAGCTCTGAGGTCAGAAAAGAAGACAAGCTGACTGAGAGTGATTTGGCACTAGCTGTAAAGTATGTTTTAGTAATTTTGGCAGGAAGTGATGTGTCAAATTCTACAGGAGAACTAGGAAGGGGACAGTAAATTGGTATAGACAAACATAAAGAAAAAATGTGCAGAATGCCTCACATATAGCTGAAACAGCATTTATTTTGGAAAAAAAAAAAGTATCAGAAATGAATCTTTTCTTGGGCATTTTTATAATTTGAAGAGGTAGGGTGCTTCGCGGCTGCTTTATTCTTACTTGAATTTAAAAAAGGTAAATTATTTTAGAGATGACAGAAACCTGTTGTCCTCTGAGTTTCTTGTCTTCATTATTACAAGCTCTGCAATAAATTAAGATTTAACGTATTTGTGTTTTGTACTTAGGTTATGTTTGGAGGCCTGAGAAGAAAGAGAAGACTGACAGTAAAATACAGGATTTTACCTCTTTTTGTGTGTGTGCCTTTGTTTGCTATAGTCTATTTTCCTTTCTCTTTCTTATGAGCTAAATGATTGTTGCAGCATATTGGTCACAAAACGTCTAATCCATATCCGTTTTTATTGAATGATAGCAAATAAAATCAAGCAAGTGCTGTAACTTTTCCTAATTAGGATTCATTTCACTGCTGTTGTGTGTCAGAGTAAGCACTGCATTTAATGCCCTGGTATTCCAAATCTCTCTGTAATGAGGACTGAATCTTTAGTCCTCCTATGCTTATCTCTGTCACTCTTTCCAGTGGGGAGAGACAGGTACATGAATGAGGCAGGAGATTAGGATGGCACTTGTGTTTTTATTTTATATATTTTTCCTAGTTGTGAGTACTCTCTCTGTGTAATTATTTGCAGCAGGTGAGACCCGTCTGGAAGCAGTTGGGCTCAACTCCTCCTGTTATGTGGATTGAGAGACTGGAAAAATGGACCCTGTGGTGTCACCATCCTCCCCCAATGCAGTTCTTAAGTTAGCATCAAGACCATGCTTCCTACTTAGGGCTGCCATGATTGACTGAAGCCTAATCCAGCTCTCAGTGAGAGATTTCTCTCAGCTGCAGACTAACTTACATTTTTATGATATTAAAATTGAACTCTGAATCTCAACTGAAGACACTCTAAAGTAGTGCACACATCCTCCTTGGCCTTGGGGAACAAATTTGAAATATTAATTTGAACAAAATCAATGGTGAACAGCAAGTCTAGTGCATCACCACTGCTTTATGTGCACTCTGTATTTTTTATTTAAACAGTATGTTGTTTTAAAGGTGCCCTTAATTTGGCTAGGATAGCCATTTAGTGAGGAGACTAGGTAACTATGACTAGATAAACATTAAATGGAAGTATCTGCTCTCAGCTGTAGTTCCAAACATTTGAATTTTATATTCAGTGAAAAATAGTATATCAACCTTGGAGTTGAGCTGTCAATCTGGAGTTTGGAGATTGGTTTCTTCTAGGTCTTCCTAATAAAATTCAGATTTTGCTTGTGAGTGATAGAAAAAGATTTTATAAAAAGAAATTCTGGAAACAGAGACCCAAAACAAAGCTCAGTGTTTGCTTTGATGAAAGAAGATACCTTTATTTGGTACTTACCGGCTACAAGAGAATGTGTATTACTTAATTAGTTTCTATTCAGACAGTAATTGATTTCACACATTCATATGGCTAAAGAAAGTGTAAATTAGATATTATTTGTTGGAAATGTTTACAGTACCGTTTTTCAGGTCTGTCTACTATAACATTAGACATACCTTTTGTGGGTTAGTAAAAATTAAGTTTGAGACCCTCAAAGATGTTTTTTTCCTGAGTGGCACTGAGGAGTGAAGTGTGGAGAATGTACTGTTAAAAGTATAGATATATGTACTTGGAACTTTGAATTCTACATAAAATGAAATAATATTAGAACTATAAACTTGATGAAAGTGAGAGGTAGAACAGTTTAAGGAACGCTTTAAGTTACACTGTTTGTGGAGAACTCAAACTGTTAACAGCAAGGAAAAATACCACTGAAGTAAGTTGGCAATGGAAATATTAATAAGATAGTGAATTAAACCGCTCTTGCTTTTAAATAATTAATGAGTGGTTTGCACAGAGGTTACTCAAGAAAAAATGTAAGCAAACTCAGAGTTTAATAAAAAAATATCTGTGGATGTCTGTGACTAAAATGCTGCAATAATGTTTTAGCTAACTGATGCAAAAAAGGGACAGATTATATTATTCCTGCTGTAGTAATAATAGTAATAACAATGACAGAAAATCAAGGACTGCGTTGCATACAGCTCTCTCTATACTTTTCAACTGTCAACCTATGTGTATAGAGGTGAGATTATTAGCTATAACCACCTTGACTTTTCTCTGTCTGTTTCTGTTTGTGGGAGGACTTAAGCTTTATTTACTACTATGTTGAGCATTTGACAGCAGGGACACGTTTCTGTGGCTGTAGTTGATATGGAATGGCTAGAAGATGCATTGGATTTGATGATATGGGATGCTTTTGAAAGTCCTATCGTAGGACTCAGAGTGGTAACATCATAATGGATCTCCAATTTTTCCTCCATGGGAAATCTATTTAAAAAGAAGCACGAGTTACATTTGTCAGCCCAACATGCCTCAGCATTTATTCACAGTTCAACTGTTTTATTGATGCAGTGGTTCTTTTAATGTGTGTTTTCACTTTGCATTTAAAAATGGTAGCTGAAAGAAGTGCAATGTATCAGGCTATTTAGTGGCTGTGTCAACAAACTTCTGTGAGTCTGGCTTCTGAAAATGTTCATGTAATACTTGCTGTGTAAAGTTGAAGTCAACCTAAGGAAAACAAGGCCCATATTTTTGAAAAGCAGATTTGTGTGTGATTGGTTGTAGTAGTGGAAGAGAGGATGTATCCAGTTCTGAGACACTTAAGGGAGTAGCCAACGCACCGAGAACAGCTGGCTCTCCTACCCCTTGAGCTATTGCAGAAATAGGCACTGGTGTATTTGTGTTGTGTTGTTCTGTAGGGAAAATGCAGAAATGAAGTGATATTGGCAACTTGAATAATGAAGAGTTGTGCTCTATTTTTAGAGAGACAACTTGTACTTGAAATGTACTTTTAGAAATGAAACAACTGAAAGTGCAGGAAGGAAAAGAGGGGCTATGTACGACACCAATTCTATCTTCTGGATGTGTTTACTCTTATTGTGTCCACATGCTTTATTCCATTCCTCCTGAAACAGGAATACACTGCTTACTGCTGTTTTTCTCATAAGGAGCAGAGATGGTTGGATGTGGATGGCATATGCCTGGGGATGTCTGTAAAGGTGCTGTGAATTGAATCCAAGTCTCTGGACTCTGAGGTTGATACATTTAATTGCTGTCATAGCTCTTTCTCTACCTTCAAGATATCTTGTGAAACCATAATCATGCTGAAGTAGGCATGTTTTTCTGTTGCTTTCTAAACTTTCTGCGTGTATCTGGGCATTGTTAAACTAGTTAAATAAACGATGTATGCTTTGTTATGCTCCTCGTCCTCCCGCTTTGTTGAATTTGGAGACTCTTGCCTTGAAATGCGTATTTTGAACTATGCTAATAAGTTTTCTTACTTGAAGTAGATTTCTGTCAAACTGTTGAACTTCTTTGAATGGTGAAATTCCGTTTTGTTGGAATGTAACTTGAATCTTCACCTGCTTTATTTTCCAAATGTGGCTCATGTTTTATACTAACTGATAACAGTTTTTTGTTTCGTTTAAGAAGTATTAGCTTGTTACCAACTTGTACACAGAGAGAGCTTCTGTAGGATATCAGATTAATGATGGAGCAACTAATCTACTTGGGTTTGTGAAGCTACTTCCACATTACAGTAAGCAAGCTATTTGGATTGGTAGCCTATTAAAAGCACAGAATGATCTTGCTTTGTAGGTTTTTTATTGTTGTTCTTGCATCCTTACAGTGGATGTTTTTGATTGCTGTATCTGAACCATATAAAATATCTGTGGTGGTATTGCAACATTAATTTGTTTAATTAGGAGTATACTGCATATACATTTTTTTTTAAAGTTATCATGACAGTTTTAATTACATTAACTCAGGTTTCAAAAATACTGTATTTTAAAATAGCTACATGTTTTTTCATGATATCTAGCATTTCTTTTGAACCCTGATATGCCAGGGAGCAAAAGATGATTAAAAATAAAGACATCACTCAACCACCATCATTTATATAAATTAAAACATGTGAATGAATGAGGGTGGTCTCCCATTGCAGGAATTTGTTTTCATGAATAAATAGATCTGCATCTATTGTCTCTGTGGTGAAGCTGATCAGTATAATGGAAAGAACCTTAAGTATTTAAGTTCTGCTTCCGTTAGGTAAGTGGGAGATGTATTTGCTTTCAAAGCAGCCCTAGTCTTTTTTTTCATAGTGTTCCAAATAATTTGTTAACAGTGATCATTATGGATTGGCAATAACATCAAGTGGATGCTTCCAGTCATATAGAGTACTTTCATATGTTCCCATATTAAATAAAAATGAGCAACAAAATTGCATTTGCTTACACATGCAAAGTGAAAAAACAGTGCTTACTAGCAGATTCTTGTTCAAGATCTTGTAAGTTAGGCTTCCCTCTTGCAAAATGAGGAATTTCTCTTGTTTGCCTGATGAGTGAGGTCTTCAGTTCAGTATCACTTGTCCTTTTCTTTTGTATTGTTTTTTGCTTCCATGTTATACTAACGTCCAATTTTCTGTATTTTCATTATCAGAATGCAAGAAAAAAATATTTTTTTAGACATTTTTCATCCAAAGTTCTGCTTGGCATGTGTTGTCTCTTGCTTTATTACTGTGGTTCCCAGTCCTTTGCTTGCTTGCTGTCTTAAACCTTCTTACAGTGTGCCAGGCACAGTGTCATTCCTCTGGTTGGATTTGCGTCTCTTTTGATGCAAATTATTTTAAAGGAAATGCAAAATAGTATAATTTGGCTGAAAGAAATTGTTCTTTGTGTGTTAAACTTACTTTGGTAGTAATAACTGAAATTAGTGAGTTTTCCCTGTGAGCATTGCAGTGACTGCCTTACTGCTGTCTAACCCTTTTACCACTGAAAAGCCTAATAGCCTGGTGTAAGTTTTTAAGTAGATAGAAGTCTCTCAGAATAGAGTTGATTGAAATGTGACCTCATTTTACGTGTGTTGCAGTAGCTGTGATTAACAGAGAGCATGAAAAAGTAGTGTGCTTCACTAATCCTTTCGTTTCCCTGTAATAATTCTGTGGAGAACTGGTGGGAAAAAAAAAGGTTATATGTACATGTATTTTGATCTGAATTTATTCATTGAAATAAAAAAAAATACTAAGGGAAAATTCAGAACAGTTGGGTTCAGTAGGTGGGACATTTTTGCAGCAAATTATTCATTATTTGTTGAAGAAACTACTAATTTGGATTTTATACTCTGTAGATACATAGGCTGGTGTATTTTGGTATCAAAATAGAAAATGCGTATTTGTCATTGCTCAACTCAACCACTGATATCGGTCAACACCATGTTACGTTCACATCTCTGCCTTAGGAAAGTCATGATGGTTGTTAGGGCTGCCTATATAACACCAACATTTTGTTACATGCGTACTTGACTGGTGTTTGTATACAAATATGATTGACAAACTTTTACATTTAGGACATGATTTGTACATTCTCACTGAGTACTTTTTATATACATGAAATTATTTGCATACTGCAGGAATTGATGTATAATTTGCTATCCTGAATCTTGCAGCAGTTAAGCTTTAGGCTGAGAGGAGTTGCTGTCTGTACATGTTGAGCTTTTTCTGTGGTCCATTTGCGTAACTCAATTGAACTCAGATGCATTTAGCCCTTCTGCGATTTATGTCCAGGGGTGACTTTGAAGAGCCATCAGTTTAGCTGGCGAGTGTTTATTTTGCATTGGCATTATTGCTTTGCAGTGCAGATACTAATTTTAAAAAAGCATTGGCATCAGTAAGTTCTCAAGCTAAAAATTCTGAGAGTAAAATTTAAGTAGCTTGTGTTAAAGGCTGCAGTGTTTCAAAGGAAAGCTTGGCTTCTGGAAATGCACTTTTAGCTTAGTTAATGGCTAACATATCCCAATTTGGTATGTAGATTCAGACTTCTTCGATGCTTCAATGATGCTTTTTATAGTTGTTTGTTAAGGCTTCTTCTTCAAGACTCCTGATGCCCTTCTACCCCATTTACATTGTGAAGAATTTGAGAAATGTGTTTTCCCAGTGCTGAAAGAAGAATTCATTATTGTATCTTTTTAATCTGATGATTATTTTTCTTACCCGCTCGTCTCTCATATTTATTTACTCTTAATATATTTTCTTTCTGTTTCATTTTAGCATTGGTATGTTTTGCTGATGATTACCCCCATGTTATATCTGGAATATTTCTATTGCAGGCCATAGGAAGTCATACAACAGTGAAATAATTAAATCGCTGAGAACAAACACTGTCATATTTAAAATAAAAATGCAGTCAGAGCTTTCTTCGTCTTGAAAGATAATTTCATTCGTAGTGTTTTAAGCATATTAATTTTTCAAGTTGATAGTCCTAACTGCTAGCTTTCAAACTCATGGATGTGCATGAAGTTGCAATAGAGAAAGTTTTTATCAGTATGTACATAATTGCAAAAAATGCCACTGCGTTATAGAATAAGCAGCTGAACTTTGTCCCATGGTGAAATGCATGCTTAGTATGGTTTGGTGTGACCAGACACCAAGTTTCCTGGTTCTGTAATTGATTTAACATAGCGACAGCATTCCATTGCACTGACTCTAAGCCCTGAGCCTTCCTTTCTTTTGAGTTCAATGCAAACTTGTCCTAGGTTCCAAATGATGAGTATTTTTTCTTTTGTTCTGTCTTCCCAGATTTGTTAATGCTCCTACAGCTGTCTAATACATCAGTCTATTTTTCTTAGTAATTTCAAGGCAATTCCATTTCTTCTGTTTCCTCTGAAAACTTTTGAAGATCTAAAAGCAGAGCCTCAAAGATCCATTCAAGTGATAACAGAAAGTCTGTGTTCAGGCTTGCAGCAGTTCTGTGTTCTGCCATACATTTTTAAGGTCCATGGTCCCTTTGCGTGCACTCTCCACATGTAAAATGTTTGCTGTTTCTTTTGAAAGAATATTAAATTGTTGTGTGGTATCCTAATGGAGGCTCACTGCCATGGCTTATTGTGGTCAACTCCTTGCTCTTCTCTCAGCTTTTTTATTTTATTTTGCTATTTATCCCTCCTATGTCTCCTGACTGTTTGGAAGTCTATCACATGTGGTTCAGTTTGCAAACGAGTGTTAACAATATAGGAACGTAATGATTAAATAGGAGATGGATTTAGGAGTGTTACAGGCCAATTCTTTTGTAATTGTTAAGAACTGATTTATGACCAGTACTGGAGAATGTGAGTGGTAATCAAGTTTTTATTGTAGTGGTATTGAAGTGACAATTGAAAAATGTCTCTTAGGTATTGAGAAAGAACGCACAATAGACTTGCCATCAATGTGCTAATGTCTTGTTAAGACTGAGTGTGTTCCTGCAGCACATTCTAGGCCCCAAATAAGAGGCATGCCAGGCGGTTATGCATGCGTGACAACTATTTGAATACAGCAGATGTGAAACTTAAAGACATACTCCTTTGAAGAAATTTTTTTTGTTCTGTCCATCGCTGTGTTTCAGTTGGTAGTATCAGTGTCTGGCATGGATGTATAAAAATGCATAGACCATCAGTAACACCTGGAAATACTGATAACACACGCAATATTGTGTTTAAAATACCCTGGAGATTGAAGATAGGTAAATTCCTATTCATTCCATTGTAGTTGAGATTGATGTCCATGGTTCTTTAGGTACAGGTTTTTTTTTGTTTTTTTTTTTTTCCCCACAGATCCTACTTGAAAAATTGTGCTCTAGAACTCTCTAATGCCTAACAGAGCCTTCACATATTAATTCAACTGTAAATTGTAAATTTACATAAAAAGCAGTGCGGCTACTCCTCTTGTAGTCTAAATAACTTTTAGATAATCATATATACTTATTAGAGAACAGCATTATGGATCTGAATATTAGATGTATTCAGTAACGGCGTTACTTTTCTTGATTTTCTGTTGATAGTTCTTGATATCCATTCTGACAGTTCTAACCAAAGCTCTTGCCTGTTTTCTTGTTGGAGCATCCTGGGGTGGGCAGAGTCCAGCTCCAGTTTGCTGTGGAATACACTGAGCCTTGAACAAGTGGAAGTTGGAGAATTGAGGAGACATTTTGTTGTCATTTATCCCAGCTGGCAGCTCAGTGCTGCACAGCCATTTGCTCACTCCCCCCTCCCAGTGGGAAAGTCAAACTGATAGGTTGAGATAATACTATTTCCTTATGGGGAGGTGGAATAGAAAAATAATAGTAATGATAGTTTTATAGATACGTATATAATTAAAAAACAAATGATGCATGATGCAATTGCTCCCCAATCACCAATCAATGTGTCACCAATCCCAGAGAAGCAGCAGCCCACTCTGGCCAGCTCCTTCCAGTTTTTTTAGTTTTTTCTCATGATGTCACATCGCACGGAATATCCCCTTGCCTAGTTTAGGTCAGTTGTCCTGGTTCTGTCTCTTCTCAGCTTCTTTTGGCTCCCAGTCCTCTTGCTGGTGGGATGGTATGAGAAGCTGAAATGTCTGTGACTCTTTGCCACACTGCAATCAAAACATCAGCATGTGATCAACATGGTTTTTCTCTTAAAGCCAAAAAATAGCATCCTACCAGACAATGTGAAGGAAAAATCAGCTCCATCCCAATTGAAACCTGGATGCACTTGGCTTTGTTTATGAAGTCCTGTCGCATGGGATAAAGTTGTGATCAGTCTTTTCTTTACTCAGAGGTGATCAGACATTTTCTGTCAGAGAATATATACCTTGTTTGAAAATCCCATGGAGCGTTATGTATGCGCGTGGTAAAGAAGGTATGATGCCTAGAAGATCTTACTGTGCAGGAGAGGTTTTGGCTTTTTCTTTTATGCTTTTGGCTTGCATGCCTCTTGAGACATTCAGACCAATTGAGAGCCAAGAATGCTGTAGCCTTTCAATTTGTTGTGTTTTTTTTTTTTTTTTT